>JAODJU010000102.1:0-21707 GCA_026776725.1 Gnathonemus echidnorhynchus | reverse complement strand
GGTGGGGGAAGGGAGGGGGGGCTTCTTGTGGCAGGGTTGGGGGTCCAGAGGAGTTAAACACGTGGAGCCTTCTCAGGAGAGAGACAGCATGCCCGTTGCAGGACAGCTTCAGTGGAGAGAGGAGGGCATCTCATCACGGGGACTCAAATCCCGCTAATTAAGCGCAAGGTGAAGTAGCAGCGCGTCTCAAATCCGGCACCGTCAGTCCGCTAGTGTCTCACGGCGGCTCCGAGTGAAACGGCAGCTCAGTCAACATCGAAGGCTCTCGATGGGCAGAGAGCAGGGGTCTGCTCCAAATGGCCGCCCAGGGGAATGTACGGTTTATTTTCTCGTTTATTTGTTTTCTGAGGTTGCTGGAGGATCCCTTTGAATCTGAAGTGGACCCAGCCGTGTTTTTGCCTCCCTTTTATCTTTTGGATAAGATAGAGAGATAATATTTTATGCCTGGGCAAGTTTCAGTGTATATTCGTGGCCAAAGAAAGTTTCCAGCAGTGATATTGGACCCAACAATCATTGAAAACACATGGAGAAAAAAACCGCAGCCATACATGACCAGATGTGACGCTCACACGGCAAACCCAACACCCTCATGGAGAGACTATTCATATATGAACATTGACCAGCCTGGTTTTTCATACGTGTTACATGATCTTAAGAGTTATATGTTCCAGGCATGTATCAGTATTTTACCACTATACAGTTTCACTATATATACACTATATATATAAAATGAACTGCGGTTATAGGCAAAATATTTTCCTGGAATAAATATGAAACATTTGATGCTGCTTATATTTTTCAATGTTGTCAGGCGTTTTTTTGTTCATTTTTCTGTTCTCAAAACAAATATCATTTTAATTGAAACCTATATACAATAACGCAAACAGAGGTTTAATTATACAAATGTTTCCAGGAGTCTCAGAGATCTTTGCACGCAACAACAAAATAACAGGCTTTTTTCCCCCCATCTTCAACTTCGTAATAACGAAAAGCGCTAATTTTTCTGTTTATTATTATTCATTCCCACAAAAAATAATGATAAAAGTGGTTACAGGATGAACCTCGAGCAACTTCAAGAGTTCATTTAGTTAACCAATATGAAAACCTTATTACTGCAATATTAAAATTATGATGGAAAAGCGGCAAAATAAAAACAGGCACAGAGAACAATAAGCTTAGCAGATGGGATTCATAAATGCATTATTGCAATTTTTTTTTTAAAAATCCCGCTTCTTCTGACCACAGGGGTAGCAGATATTATACCGATTCCGCTTTATGTCTGCGGAGACCCCAAGTTAGTAACGTCTTTGGCCTTATGTGGGCATGATGTATGACCGTACGGTAAATCTCTTTCTTGAGGTTTGTGACCGAAGTTATTCAGCTCATAGATATTATGGGGTCGATCGTCAGCTAATTATTTTTCTATGACCTCTTGTTCCTTGGCAAAAAAAATAAAAATGGCAGCTTCATCGAGAATCACCACGTGGCAGCAAAGCCCTTGGTATATCTGCCAGGACCTCACAGATACCCTCCCAGACACAAAAACAGCGAAAAAATTTCATGAGAATTCCTTCCTCAAGAGACTATGTACCTGGGCCTAAAATCTGACTTTAAGGTATCACCTTTCACAACGCCTGTCTTTCCCTCATTCTTTTTGTTTTTAATAATGAAGTTCTTCATCGTGTCGCCGTAGCTGATCTGGTTAGGAATTAATTGCTCTCTCGCTCGCTCAGCCTAGGGATTCGAGATGCGCCTGTGCATGTTTGCATGCGTCGCATGATGGATCCCGTGCATGTGAACGCTGTAGCGGCCCCACGTGTCATGTCTCTGTATCATGCGCTGCGCGTCGTTGCTCGTCAACAGCGCCATTAGACGCAGTATTCTACAGGCAGGGGTTAATCAGATCCAAGCTCAAAGTTCCTGTATTGATTGTTAGCGCTGTCAGTCAGTCGCCTGAGGAGGGTGAGCGTGCCACACTAATTGGCCTGAGTATTCTTGGACAAAATAAATATTCATGTCCGTGTGCCATCGCTTGCTCCTTTGAGAGGCGGCAGGTTGTTGTACCACTGGTGAAAGAGTTCTAATCAAGGTCTCAACCTCAACAGTGCTGTTTCTCATCTTGAAGCCAAGAGAACCACAAATGAAGGTTCAGGCCCTTCGCGGCATTAATATGGACTCGGCATGTTTTAAATACATCAGCATCTTGTTAGAATACTCAGTAACCATGAAAGTACATAAAGGTGTGAAAATGTCTCAAGCTGAGTCATAAGAGTTAACAAAAAATTAAACAAGACTAGAATCCAGCACCCAGTATACAGTTCATATTTATGGTGGTTAGTGTGTGGCTTTTAGTGGGCTTAGTGGTCTGGACCACTATGGGGTGTGTCTATGATCAGAAACCTCAGGCTTTGCTCTCAACTGTATAGATGTGCCCGTATGTTTCAAAGGATAGCAAAATGAGATATGCAAAAGGAAGTATTCCGATGTACGCATACTTGTGTAAATGGAAAATAAAGCTGTTATCTCAGAATTTGCTGTCAGGGTTGCTTGGCACATAGTGGTCTCTGCCCCGGAGCCCACAGGAGGAATCCCACCTGGTTACTGGAGCAGGATGTTAATCCCCATCTGCGCACCATCAGCAGGGAAACTGGTGGGGACACGGTTGGAGCTTGGAGCAGATAGTATGAGGCAGCAAATGTTTGTGCCTCAAACTTCCCAAGTCGTTATTATTTTATTTTCTAGCTGCCTGGGTCTAAAAACATTCTCTCAAAGTTTGTCAGTCAGCAATTACCAACTCATTAGTTGTGTCCAAACAGCAAATGCATGTTGTCGTTTTTTATAATTACACGGCAAGCTATGCCTCACCGCTTTGCCCTTTGTCCTTTGAGTAACCAATACAGCGGGGCAGTAATTGCAAAAATGCTTCTTTTCAAATAAATGACAGCCTTTCTCGCTGATTTGATTATTGTTTGAGATTACTCATCCATTAGGAGTAGCCATTCAGCAGGATTTTCACACCTTTATGTACTTCCATGGTAAATGTGTTTTTTGTGCATGGTTGGATCTATATTGCTGGAGATCTCTTGGTCGGCATGACACAGAGACCCCTGCTGTTACAGGATGGGCTCAGCAGGGGTAAAGGGCCATTATTGTTTACCTCACATCTCATCCCTGATGGCTAATTCCTGTCCCCTTAATAGTCTATTGTGGTGCATGGCACTGCAGGTAAGGACTTGATGCCTATCATCAGAAGGTTTCTGGTTCAAATCCCACGGGGATTTCACTATCAAGTAATACGGGGGGCTCCTAACAGCAGGGTTAGGATGCTGTTCCTGTGACCATAAGGTTGCTAGTTCAAATCCCAGGGCCTGCAGAGTGATTTCACTGTTGGGCCCTTTAGCAAGACCACCAGAAGCTCCAGGCACTGGCTGATGCTGCTTTCTCAAGAAATGTATGTTGCCTCGGATTAAAGTTTCGGCTAAATAAATCAAATGTAGATTCAATACCAGCAGAGCCATCAATGAAAGGTCAAACAGAGGGGAGCGAAACACAAAACACACGCGGGTGTGGAAAATGGTCTATATTCAAGATGACTTTGCTCTCTTTTAGTGAGTCAGTGGTAGGTGCTTGGAACTGGGGGGTGGCATGAATGAACAGGTAAACCTGACCTGACAGCTCCTCTGTACCCCTGCTCATCTCCAGTTCCGTCTCTGCCAGCTCCCAAAGGCTCCATCTCCTCCAGGCCCCTCTGTGATCTCCATGACAACAAACGACAAATTGTTTTTGACTCTGGAAAAATCAAACAGCTTGTTGTTTTTCACTTTTAAGACTGGTGCGGTTTTTGATTGAAAACAACTACACTTATTTTTATATTTCCAGAAAAGAAGTAAATCAACTTCGAAAACTGAGCGGCTGGATTGCAAATCTTATTTCATAAATGATTAACTGTGATTCTATCTAATCTTGAAGAGTGCAATCTATAAATAAATGAAAACGTAACTCAATTGAAAGTAAATTCTATTTAGCCCGTAACCTTACGTCAATTATGGGTGTAAATGCGTGTAATGCTCTCTGTAAATATGTTTGGGAGTGTCTCGAAAATGAACAATTGTTACTGACAAATAAATTTTTTTCATTATTGCCCACACCCGCTGCTGTTACATACGGCTGTTTCTTACCGCAATGACGATGCATCCATTTTGCGCTCAAATGCGATTTTCCCATACCGTCAGGAAGGAGACACTTACTCCTGTCTCACCCACCATTCTCCCCAGTGTAAAGCGGAGCCATCCAGACCAGTGCCCTTGAAATTTGCAGCACCGAACAAAGCAGGTTTTAATTACATAATCGACCAACCATAATCATCCATTCTCAGTCTCCAATTGGATTAAGCCATAAAAATATGGTAGGGGGAAATAAAATATGCAGAACATACAGTGCAGTAATCAAGGGCAAATTTGCAATATGCACAATTTAATGAACTCCCCCACACGCCTACTCTAGCTTATTCCAGTATTCCTGTGTGAAATAGTTTTATTAAGTAGTGTTCTTGTTTGGCACCACTATGTCCCGTGAAATTTGCATTGTGAGTCATCCAGGCTCCCAGCTTTTGACCAAGGGGAATTTTATTTTTTTATTTGGGGGTGGTATGGGGGTTACCCTAAGAGATCCCATTTCTTGAAGGCATGTTCTCCTGTGGGGAATTGTGCTGTAAATGTGAGGGAATGTTCCGGAAGCTCTCAGCTTTGGTCAAAGGAGAAAAAAAAATTCCTTGAAACCAAGCATACCTTGGCAAAACTCAGCAAACTAATAAACAATAATAATGACAATCATCTGAATATTCATATTTGTACAGGGTCACAGTGAACCTGCAGCATTCCTACCGGGTGTAATGGCAGTCCGTACCAGCATGGGGGCGCTGTGTGGCACAGTGGGTTTGGATTGTGTGCTTGTGTTTGGAAGGTCACTGTTTCAAACCCTGGGGCTGGCAGGCTGATGTCACCCTTGGGTCCTTGAGCAAGGCCCATAACTCCCAGTTACTCCAGTTGCATGCTGGCCTGCATGGTGACCCCCAAGCTTGCTCTCATCTCTGTGTGTGTCTCATGGAAAAAAGCACTTTCCCAAAGAGATAAATAAAATACTACTCTTCTATTACTGTTAATTCACTGTTCCTTCCTTACTTTTGGTGACATTTTTTCAGGTCGCCATTTGGATCACCTCAATTTTAAAAAAGTAAAAATGGCAAAAGACATATTTTGTTTGGTTACATACGGTTAAGTTTAGGGCTGGGTAGCGGTTAAAGGTGGTTGGAATTAGGGTTTCTCCAATAGAAATGAATGGAAGGTCCTCATTTAGATAGTTTGTGTTTGTGTGTATGTGGGGGGGGGTTGCATGCATGTTTTCCTCGTGTAACATGAGGGGCTGCATCTTATATGGAAAGCACACCAGTGTAAGCAGTACAGTTTATTTGGAAGAGCACCCCCTAAAGCATCGGAAAGTGAGTGATCACCCCTCCAAACAAGCCTTCACCTGCGCTGACACGGCTGGAGCCAATGCATAAGGTAAGAGGACAGGTGCGTAATGAGATGCGCTGTTACAATTATGGATTCGAAAACCTGCAGAACATAAAGGCTTTTGGTTAATGCATCGCACAAACTAAGCTGCATGTAGAAGCCTTCGCCTACTGGTGGTTCATGCAGGAAGCAGGACTGCATTTCACAGAGAATGAACAACTCAAGAGGTATCGTGTCCAGAAATGGTGAGAACTGTCAAGTGTATCTGAACTGGTGTCCTATCAGTTAGCATGTCCTGTTATCTCCATTAAAACCCCCAAAATCTGAACATTTGATTTTGGGGGTTTTAATGGAGATAACAGGACACCAGTGTCATCTGAAGACACCCCATGGACCACAGAATTAGGGAGGTCAATTCTGGAGCACCATTAAGAACGCAAATTACCTACAAATAATTTATTGCAAACCAATGAAAGTTTATTAATAAAAGCCTGAACTCTGTTTGTGTTTTCTTTTGCAAACAGAAATGGGATTTTTTTTTTTTTTTATGGGAGGCAAACGATATTGATTACTCGCTGAGTGTTGAGGTTTGATATCTACCAATAAATTGTATTTTTAGAGACTTTATTGAAGGTAATGTTATCACCAGCATGGGGCAAATCTCAACATGGATCGCAAGGCGAAAAAGTGTATCGTGAGGTGAGCGGCCTTTAAAACTAAAGGTTATACTGTATCTGAGTCTTTCAAAAGTAAATAGACATGTGGACATGATTTTGTGCCCTGCCCCTGTTCATATGATACCCGACCATGAGATGGTGTGCGTATAGTGTATAAAGTGCGTATAGTGCTCCAAGCATCATGCTTCATTCACAAAAAAAAACCCACATTGTTTGCTTGTGTGCCATACATGGGTGTCGGCCAGTTCTTCCAGCAAGCCCATGCTGGCTCCCCCTGTTGACTCGGTCCGGGACTCTGGGTCACCCTCTGGACTGCATGGATGATCAGGGCGCCGTAGCTCGCTGCCCGTCCATCTCCCAGGACCAGCTGCTGGACCGGGTCATCCAGCTGGCCGAGCTTATATAACAAGTTTCCGAGGAATCCTATGCGCTCTTTGTGAGTACAATCTGTTTAATCCCATCACATGGTAGCCTGGTCACTTATTACTGAAGAGGGACAATGTTCTGAATTGAATAACAATAACAGTTTGTCACTGGCAACATCTACATTTGTACCATTATACTACTGGTTCATAAAAATATAATATAATATAATTTAGAATCAATATTACTAAAACTACCATGTGACATACAGTTGACCATAATAAGGAGTTTAAAGATGGTGTATGAATTAATACAAGTGGTATATCTGTACTGATCTCTATGATCAATAGCAAACACTGATTTTTTTTTAAGAATCATCCACTTTTCTCAGTATCATTGTATCAAATTCACATGAAAAGCTGTACCATTGTCATATGAAACAGACACAGGCATGATTATTTGTCTAGTTATTTTTCAATAGATCCCTAAATAACCTAATAGATCCCTAAGTAACCTAATAGATCCCCAAGTGACCTAATAGATCCCTAAGTGACATGCTGTATTTACTGCTGTTAACTAACGTTCCCCAGTCATTCTATTATGAAAGAGGACATGTAAGACTGTATTTCCTTAGAGCGCAAGAGATGCAGCAATTGAGACCTTGCTAGACTCCAGAAAATATTAGAGGCGACGTTTAGTTTTTGAGAGGATCAGGGATGGTGTCATGCCCAGTCTGGCTAATCGGCACCTAAGCTCTGTCTGCGCCAGAGGTGAGCGATCGTCATTACAGATTTTAAATTCCTTTGATGTCACTTTTTAGAGCGTACAAGAAGTTCACTGTAGCAGTTAAGGGGGGGTGGTGTGTGTGTCGCTGGTGACAGGAGGTAATTTACAGTGGAAAATGAATTTTAACTACAAAGAGCGTTTCTATCAGCAAACGGCTGGAGTTCGACAGCCTGGGCGTTAACGTTATAGTCCAGGCTTCCGTCTTGTCGCCTCTTTGATTTTTGACTGAATACACAGTGTACACAGTGGGCCGTTTCAATAGGCATGAGTTCCTCAGGAGAAGAAAGCACCTTCATCTGTAAACATCTAATTATTTCAGTAATAGCAGTCATATTTAAATTATTAAAAAATACTGACTTTCAGGTGCAGGTGTGGGGTATTGCTGTCAAAGCGATCTCCTGTAGGCTGTTACATTGTTCGAGAGCGCAAAGGTGGCGCAGTAGTACTGAAGCGGTAAAATATTTGCATAAAATTGACAGCGAGAGCACGCTAATGCTGCCACGGAGGGGCCGGTCGCCTAGCGATGGAGCTGGCGGGCTTGATTGGGGAAGATCGTTTTGATAAAAATGCAGGACTGGCCCTAGGTGGGCGGCGAGGGAGACCACACGATTCTGTAGCTGGATATTCAAAAGCAGCCTTTATTCTTAGATTCCGAGGGAAAAACCACGGCAAAAGATCTTGCGCTAACGGCAGGCTAAGGTCACAGCGTGATGGGCAGTGCCCGCAGGAATGCACTTATTTAGCAAAGCAAAGCTCATTGCAGTTTGCAGCAAGGGAATTTTGGCTGACGTTTCGTGCGTCAAGTCTCGCCGCAGACTCAGAGTTCCCGAGCACCCATTCGATGCGCGAGCGATTAGCTATCCGGTCCCCACAGCAGTGACTTTGGCATAGCCTGTCAGAAGATATTAATGAATTTGGACAGGATGAAAAATAATGATACATACTGTATATGAGTCAGCTATGAGTCACCTGGAAGCATGAGTCTATCACCGCAGGATGGAACCAGATTTTCCGGCAGCTAAGGTGGAAGGGATGGATAGTGAGAAATCAGGACAAAGGTCTAGAATTGAGAACTGGGCCGCAAACCAGATGTAGCTGTGAGGATACACATTAATACTTTCATGCGCCGGGAACAGAGGAACTAATTTTTGACGCCTGTTAAGATTCGCACACCGATTCATAGCCGAAACTCGCAGAAACTCAGACTTCCTAATGAGAGAAATGACTGACAAGCAGGAGACGCCATAAAAAAAAAAATACATAAAAACCCAGAACGCAATGGAGAGACTTCTCAGCTCGAATTTGGGATTCATTCTCCATCCCTGGAGCAGAACGGTGAGTGAGTTCTTGCAGTAGAAGATGCAGGACTCTGATACTGGAGAAAGTTCTCCAACCTGGAGTATAAAGTACCAAAGGAACTACTTAGACTCCTCATGGGCATCGCTTAGCACTCAGTCTTTGTTGATAGCAGCTCAGGTATAACAAACTAGCAATGGAATTCAGAAGCCAATTATTAATGTATGAATAAAATGTGTAAGTGCAGATCTGCAACTCCTTAAAAATGTTACTTTAGTCATATATTTTCTTAACCTTATTTATGGAGCCGGATATTATACAGCAGGAAATGAAGTACCGTGATGAAAGGTGCTAGCTAACCTAAAGGCTTGGCTGGGACTTGAATTAGCAAGCGTTGGCCTAGCATGTCTGCCCCAGAACTTTACCCCACATCTGCATTTTACTTAATCCCCATGTGCATTAGAGAAATTACAAGGTATGAAGGACAACAGCACTCAGAGAAATAGGGGGTTTTTCACAGCACAATTGCATGATAAAATTCTGTTAGTGGATCACATTCAATACCACAACGAACTGGCATCCAGTCCAGGTTGTTCTCCTGCCTCATGCTCAATGCTGCATGGGATTGGCTGGATTGTACTGGATAAATGGATGACATTCAACAACTATTCAAAATGTTATTATGGGGAACACTATTTTCTCTCTGAATCATGCATTGCTACAATGGTTCGTTTTGAACTGAAATGATTTCCCTGCCTGCAACACAATAACTGCAGTGAGAAGCCCAATTAATATTAAGCATCCAATATGATTGCATTCATATAGTTAAATTTACTTACTACGCCTGAACGGCAACATAGAATGAATTAATACACTTTATACAGCTTGGTAAATGCACACACATACGACCTAAAGCTATAACGTATGTAATACTCCAAATGAATTAGATAATAATCCTGGTGAATAATTAGACTGATATTACAGTAGACAAATCGCTGTGTAGGCCGCATGCACAAACGATGCGACAAATTAGGATCCAGCAGACTCACGGCAAAATTCACATCCGCGCAAGAAGATGCATTTGCATAACTTCCTGCGCCGCTGCGATCTGCAAACAATGCGAGCGCGCAACCACATTATGCGCGTCGGAGTCGCGGCCCTGCAGCCGGGAGACGAAAATGACTTATTAAACCAGTGGAATTGGAAAAGCGCCCCGGAAAGAGTGAATCTGCACACTTATTATGGGTTTTGATTGCTGGAAAGCATGCCAGACAGCTCCATTGATATCACGCCAAAAAGTGGTTAAGACTAGGGGAGCTGTAAATAGCACTGTGAAGGGATGCAATAGCGGCGTGCGAGGACACACTGGAACGCACTGCACTCCGCTTCCCTGGCCGTGTGGGACCTGCCATTAAGTTTGTTGCACTGTGGATCGTAGGAGCAGTTGCCCATCCCGTTCCCTCATCACTCCCAGTGCAACCACGGAAGGAACCAGTGCACGGCCAAATCCTTTCCGATCCCAAGCTCCAAGAGTGAAATGCAGCAGGTCTCGGTAAGTGGACGGAGCAGGGCTGACCCAACCCTAAGTGAAATTTGAATTGGGGCCCCTTTAACTAACACACACACGTACACCATAGGCTGATGAGTTTTGTGGGGGGGGGGGGGAGCTAGTTGCCTCTGGGCCCTGAACAGCTGATTTGTTTGTTTACGCCTCAAGACAGAACATAGACATAGTCAAGGCTTTAAGGGAATCTGGATGATGGACGCTCAACATCCGAGCGGGGAGTTAGTGGGTGGTCTGACACTGTATATATGAGTTTCGTAATCTGGTGGGACTTCAGTATGGATCTCAGAGGTGGAGGGTCAGCCCCTCTGTGGTCCTTCTCCACCCAATACTCTCACCCAAAGTCAATAACAGAGATCCAAGTCAAGGAAATAACACTCCGGAACAAGACGTCAAACTGATACACAGACAAGCCATCGAGAGGGTGCAGTGAACTGACTGGGTCAACTGTTAACTTTGTTGCAGTTCTACTCCAGTGAACAGACACAAACATGGGATTATGGGTAGAAGCCAATGACTTTATAACCTCAAATCCACTTCAAATGCTTGATTGAAACACCTATTAAAACTTCACATCACATTCCATTCACCCCCTCAACATACTGAAGCTTTACCCCAAACGTAACTGCAAATAGTTTTTTGTAGATTCATATTTGCTTTTACTTCTTACTCGTTCCTTTGTCGTGCTCTGCAATGTCCCTTCTAAACAAGCGAGTGACCTTTTTTGCAGAATAAACTGTCTGTAGACAATGGACTCCAATATTTCACACATGACACCCCCGTAACCTTTTACAATTCATATTTGCAAAGGGGTTTTGTTAAGGACTGAATCTACCTATATTGATGGAACACAGCCAAAGATAATAAAAGCCTATTATCTATCTCTATAGGAAATTATATAATTATATGCTAAGTGGAGCATTAGCGGAGGCTAGCAATGTTTTTGCAGGATGGTTATAATGCCCAGTGCTTTTTGTGGCTTCTCCACTCGGTCCTGATGTTGGTGCAGTCCTGGATAGAGCCACTGGTCTATCTGCAGACGACCCTCTGTCACTACAACGCTGCCCCCGTTGCCCCGCTCAGCAAGACCAAGTGGGTGTCAGACAAGCTGTTGAGCCTGGAGCAGGGTGTTGTGGTCCTCATCAGGAAGGTCGGTCAGCCCATGTTGCAACATGGGACATTCGCGGTCGTCCTGTGTATCCACCGCATGTGCATGGGAGGCGTGGGATGCGATACTAACCTTGTGATTGGTTCATCGATGCACTTCTTCATCGAAACATTCTAAGGTGTTCTTTTGGATTTTCTTAGACATTTCAGCGCCCCATTATGAGGGAGAATCTAACAGAGCAAATTATTTTTCAGATACTTTTCCAAATATTTTCAAAAATTCAACAAAAATAGCTATACTGTACTATGCTACACTATACTATACAATACTATACTATGCTATACTAAGCTATGCTACAATATACTATACTAAGATTACATAAAGGATTTATAAGGGGCATTCAGTGTCGCAAGTGTGTTTCCCCTCATATCCCCACTTTTATTAGCTTTTGGATGCTTTTGTAATTGACTTCTAATATTTCATGCCGGGCTGGTGCCCTGCAGCTGGGATAGTAAGCCTAAGCCTTCATTTGTGAATCTAGATCAGCTTCTCTCTCTGCAGTGATATATTTAATGAGAAAAAAAAAATACCAAGGTAGTGCTCCAGTGGATGCACTGGAAATACCTCCGGAATGCTATAAATTATTGAGGTTTCTGCAAAGGAGTCGTTCAGATATGCATAAATTTGAGCTGCACAACATTAGCTACATTAAATCAACTGCAATCTCCCACCGGTGCATAAAAGTGGACCCACTTTTGTTGGTCTGACCTTTCTGGATGCCAACTTCACCTAAGTCTCTGTGGAATCTCTAGGTGGTGTCAGGGTCACCTGACCTCAAAGCCCTTAGCATTCCATGCAGAAGTCATGATATGGGGGGGGTGACACTTGGCCAAAGTTCTTCTCAGATACTGGACGAGGGCATGCTGACGGCCGTCGAGTACGACCGGAGCCCGGTGAGCTACGACACACACCCCGAGACGCAGGAGTCCATCCTCAGGGCCTACACCGTGCTCTCCTGCTTCAAGAAGGACGCCCACAAGATGGAGACCTTCCTCAAGCTTCTCGCAGACCTACAAGTTCGGCGGCTTCCTGTCCTGACCTTGCCTCCCTCGCTGCCTCCGTTGCTCTTGCCTCCCGAGGTAAATACTGGAGTCACATTCATGCACATCTTTCTTTCACATTACTAGCTAATAGCTAATTCTTCGTCTAACCCGACCATGTTTAAATGAAAATTATACAATGAAAGGAAGCGATGCAGACACCTTGCCTTGCCCTATTTTGTTTTAACACAAATTAGCAAAATGCTACATAGGTAGAACCGGCTTGGGGATTTCAGGACATCTGCATATTTTTAAACTAGCGTGGGAGAGCAGGGAACAATATCGCAGGATCATTTGCATGCGGTTTCTCTCTGAAATCTGCATATTTTTACTATTGATTTTCACATCCCTTTGTTCTAAACTTGAGTTCGCATTCTGCCCTGGTTTTCTAGCAACCCCCCCCACACACACAATTCAGTCATCCCCTGTGAATTCCAGCAGATTTATTATTATTATTATTATTATTATTATTATTATTATTGTTATTTCTTTTTTTTTCACCTTAACATTGGTAGCATTAGTGAAAACGAAGCCCCTCGCCAGCGACAGGAGAAACAGCGGCGATCAAAGGCAGGCCGCATGTTAAAGTCTGAGACGGCTGTGGGGAAACGTTCTGTCAGGGAACGTAGGTGTAGAAATAAAAATGCTGTAAGGGGGGTGACTCATTCAAACTGAATTGGAAACAAGGATTATAATCATCTTTTAATGGATAACTTTGTTGAACTTAAGTCTCATGTGACATTAATCTTTATTAGCATTCATTTTACTTGTGTGGCAACCTGATTTTCTCATACTGTCAGATGTTATTTCTGCTGACTCCGAGGAAGATTTTAGTTTGAATATGCATTTACACTTTTTTTTGCTGAAAATGTGAGGTGCGATACTTTGGGGACCCAGATAAACCACGCCAGTCGATGATCAAAGCCGTAACCACAATATCTCTCATTAAAATATCTCATTACGTCCAGTAACAAACTCCTAATTAGTGCATGGTGGCTTTTGAGTTTGCGCTGATAAAAATGGATAATTAGTCGGCATGAGATGAGATATTTTATACGCATTAATGTTAATCAGGGAGTGATTGGTTCATCCAGAGATGTTTACTTACATCCTGTCTGCTGAATTCTGTAAATATACAATATTAAATGCACACATCCATCCAATAATCATTCATAAACTCAACCTCATACTCAGTGAGCTGAGCAACACATGGTAGGGTAGATGATGGATAGGGGGCAATACACACATACACACACACACACACACACACACTCATATACTCATATCTTTGTGGGGCCTGTCCGTTCATTTCTATGGGAAAAACCTTAATCCCAACAATGACAACCTGAACCCCCCACCAAGCCCTAACCTTAACCATAAGTAGCCAAACAAAACACAAGCCTTTTGATATGTGTAGTTTTTCTTTCACAGTCTCCCCCATATGAAGCGACATCCTGCTCGTCCTCCTGCTTTTCACGGACGCCCTGCTCATTTCTGCTCAATCGTAGCACCGACTGTGTTCACGCACCATAGCCTCGTGTTGGAAGCCTGATTACTCATTTATTGTTTATTGAATTTGTCCAGGATGTGGCCTACAAAGGCTTTACCTGTGTGAGGAAACTGTAGAAGACAGAATAATCGTAATGAACACAATTTTTTCCCATTGTTGGGTATCACTGACACCAGGCTGACACGCATCTCAGAAGCCACAGTGGCTGTTAAGCCCTGCAGAACCTTACATGTATTATTCATTAAATTGTACATGTGCGGTCTATTTAGAAAGTGGTTAATGGTACGGTGGTCTGTCTGGCTCCATTAGACGCACTGCCTCTGCGCACAGCTGATTTATAGTGCTGCCTCAAATGACCGGTTCACTGGCTTTGCTGAGCCCGTGGTTTGCATCTATAATCCTCCATTGTTTTTTTCCAGCCCCGCCCACTCATGTGCCCCAGTCAATCAGACAGGACCTCTCTCTCTCTCTCACACACACTCTCTCCCTCTCCCTCCAGTTTGCAACCAGGTTATTGGACAGAGAGAAAAAAATTAAAAGGGGGGGGGGAGTTAAATTAATAAAAGCGAAAAAAAAACTTACAGGTGACAAGAAGACCAGTGCTAGGTTAATTTCTATACCTGGGGACTTGCTGTTAATAAAACTACTGCAAGTTTGAAAAACAACTTCTGCTCCGTCTCACCCGTGTACCCGTGCACACACACACATTTTTAACAACCTTATTAGCAACCTTATTCGGTTTTAAAGTTACCTTTTTTATGACAATTTTATTGCGTAAAAAAAGAATTATTTTTCATGTCTGAGTTGCAAGCCATTATGAACCTAGATTTACTGCCCCCGCTGAAATCCCATTTCTGCAAAATATGCTGCTAAATTTATAAAGTGCGCTTCAGAAACACCTAAGTCGTAATTAAAGCGCTTGCGATGCAAAGCCAGCACGCATTCCCTAATCAATTAAGCGTGAAACTCGTTCTCAAGGAGGTAAAGCATGGAAATTGCGTGGGATTCAGATGCTCTAGTCCAACACTCCAGTATGTGATTTGGTACCAGACCTACCTTTTAAGGGGTCTTTTTAATTATCGTTAGTATTGTAATTGACGTTATGAGGTGTGAAAGAGGGAAAAAAAATCCCATGCGCCAAGGGAAGGAAGATTCTTGGCTAAACATTGCGAGATAAAACTGTCATCTGTTCCCCGAGCAATGTGTGTGATGGATATATAAGGCCTGCATTATTTCCAAGATAGCTGCCTCGTAGTAGAAGCTGCAGAGAACATTGTCTGGCGGGTCCCATGAGGGATGGGGAGTGCTTACCCCCACCTCCACCTACTTTACCCCTCATTCATGAAACCTTCCATTCCGCAATCCCGCTGCCTGTTTCCCATTTTCCGATGGACACGGGCCCACGCCGGGTCCGGAGGAAGGAGAGCTCATGCGGATGGGAGGCAGCTCTACAATAATCGCCTGCCAGCAGGTATTGCATTTGATCTCCCCCGTTGCTGGTTAAGGACATACCGGAAGATACCACTGTCGCTGCGTTTTGGGGAGGGAGCTTTTCACTGCTGTTTAAAAATGTTAAAGTTTATGATGCACTGTATGAATATCCATCCCCAGTTGGTATCATCCCCATCTGTCTCGGCACGCACTGCGCTTTCCTGCCACAGTGCTATAGATGGCAGCAGTGTTCTTCCTTCTAAGCTGCCCTGGATCCAGTGATGGAATCGCATTTACACTAGACTCAAACTGGCCAATGGGGAGCCAGGACCCTGGACCTGGGGGCGGGGTTAAACCCTTTGATGTGCAGAGGATGTATTCCATTGGGCCGCACCTACTGTATGCGCGAGAGGGGGGAGATGGGGGGCACTGCTACCACTGCAACTGACATTCACTCTAACCTTAGATGATTGGGGGGGGGGGTCATTCATTTCTCCTCATAAGTGAGCTGAATTCTGTTCTTTTAACATAGCATGAGCGACGGGGGGGGAACACAGCAACAGTGCTATTGAACAGTCTTTGCGTGATTGATAGTGGCCCAGAAGGTATAATTGGGGAATGGAAGAAATAAATGCAGGACTGAGAACAAATTACAATGACAATGGAAAGGGGGACAGCAGCCAATAGCTGTAACATAATGGCGTTTTCCTTGTTTTCCAGTTTTCCTGGCCAAAGGAAAGCAGAAAGGCTTTTGCCCCAGCCTGTGTTTAAACTCATTCTTATGCCCCTATTCTCGTCTTTGCTTCTCCGCCATCTTCAATCGACCGGGGCGAGTCGCAGGCAATCAGAGGTCGGCGTGCTGACGCTCTCCCGGGCAGGATGTGGCGGCGAGGTCCAGTGTCAGCAGTGTCACATCGGGCTTCCTGTGCTCTAATCAGTTCCGCATGGGGGCCCGGGCCCGGAGCGGGTCTGCGCACAGCCAGCCGGTTGCTGGCTGGAAACACCAGGGAGACACAGGCCAGGATCAGGTTCTGTCCAAGATTCATGGTCATAAATATTAAAGTCCTGCTCTGGGGGCGATGGCGGACCAGATGATTTCATAGTCTAAGCATTATTACCTGAGGTAAGGAAATTCAGACTGCAGGGACATGAGACTGGAGCGCTGCTGGTGCGGGGGGAGGGACAGAGGAGGAGGCCACGAGGGAGATGGAGATCAAGGGGAGAAAACGGAGATAGCTGGAAGGCAGGAGCTTGGAAGAAAGAGACAAAGTCGGGCATGCTTTGCACTCTGTGATAGGGGTCTCACATCCTCGGCGTTCCCAAGCAACACCGCCGGCTTTGACTGCCAAAGCCCAATGGCTCAGGGCAGCAAATCAATCCGTCAAATGTCTCGGTTGAGAGCGCCGTCTCACCTGTGCCCCCTACTGGTCGCGATGAGACCCCAGCGTATGATGAAACGTCGCTTCACCTTTAGGGCTGGGAGTATCACGGCAAGCGATGGCGTTCGGATGGTGAAGGAGCGTTTTGAGCCCCCCCTACAAATTCCCACCCCCATAAGAAGCCCTCACCACGGGGTACAGCTGTCAGACAGGGGCAGACCAAAGAATAGCAGCCA
This sequence comes from Gnathonemus echidnorhynchus, assembly GCA_026776725.1. NCBI lineage: Eukaryota > Metazoa > Chordata > Actinopteri > Osteoglossiformes > Mormyridae > Gnathonemus > Gnathonemus echidnorhynchus. The sequence goes on along the minus strand of JAODJU010000102.1, from coordinate 4,744 downwards.
ACCACAGGGCAGGAGGAGAGATGACATTTCCCCCATTCGACTTCACAGCCCCCCCGCCATGACTTCCCTGGGGGACCTTGGGGAGGCCGCTCGTACGTGTCAGCAGAGTCGAGGGTCAAAGGTCAAGGGTCGGGCCTCTCCTAACTGTTTCAATGTGTTCCCGAATGTCAGACGGGGCCTGTCAGGTAGTAATGGCGGGATAAGGTTTCAACCCGGATCCCTGGCTGTGAGAAAAGGGGACCAGAGTGCCAATCCTCTGTATCGGAACAAGAAAAAAATGTTGGTGTGAAAACAGACTTTATCATGAAGCGAAGCTCATGTTTCACAGAAATTTATGGAGAGTGAATCCAGTAACGGATCAGGCCCGTCCCTTAATCTTTATCAGTCGCTTATTCACTATGAGCTGCTACCACTGGATTATTCACTTGAGCTGGGATTTGCCTCCCCGATAGACCCCCTCCGGGTTGTCGTGCAAAACGTACCCCGGCAGACGAAACATTCGAAAGAGGCAATTGCATTTAATTATGCCTCTGGACGCCAGGCAGTGGCGCGGGACACGGGGAGAATGTTTATTAATGGGGGAGAATGTTTATTAATGGGGGAGAATGTTTATTAGCCGGCGACGCTGCACGCGCAGAGATCGCGGGCTGACCTCCTGGAATCGAACCCGGGGCGGCCCTGCCATAGGATTTACACCGGGAGGAAATGAGCCGATTATCCAGGCAGCTGCTGCAAATGGACCTTTCGTTGTGAACTCTGTGGGAAAGGCTCCATCAGTCCTGCTAGCTGCGTTCCTCAGCCATTCTGCAGGAAAACCCGCCCCTCAAATCACCGCTAGTACCACTAGCGGCCCCCACGCCCCCACCCCAATTTAGGCATTATTAGGACAATCAAAGGACGTTCTGGATTGTTTTGGAATCTCTCCAATGTTCTATAAGGTCTGCTGAAAGCAAAATAAGACGACACTGTGAGCTTGAGCAGACTTAGGGTTCTGCGTTACTCTGGAGAACTTCATGCTTGGTTACGGAGCCCAAAACTCCGATTTCAAACACATGCTTGCAAATTGTGCTTCCTAAAACCGTAACCAAAATGTGCATAGCAAAATTGCATAGCAAGGTGCTTGAAGTGCAAGACCTTTCCACAGTAACATGGTCCTCTTTATTATTTTGATTATTTAGCTTTTTTTCCAACGGATTGGTATCCTGTCCTGGGTGGCCCCCAGCCTTGTGTCGTGTGCTGCCTGGGGGAGTCATGTGAGATTCACCAGTGAAGTGGGGTGTGTTTTCTGTTCACAGATAGGGTGGTAAAATGGGTTGTCAGTAACACAGCATGAACAGGGCCTTGACGTCTTAATCTGCAGGCCCGTGGCTGGGTGATATCTGTTGACGTGTCAAGATGCAGCAACACCTAAAAAGCAGTTATTAATAGCGGCAAGGGGAGCAGACATTTTAGCGTTTTGGGACACGGTTTAGCCTTTAGAGTTCAGGTCTCATGGGAGGGGGCACGGCTGTAGGAGTCGATTATTAACAGGATAAAACGTTCAGCTGTGTGAATGAAAGCTGTTTTGGCTATAACCCAGCAGCCAAACAATAAAGCAAATATAAAGAAAAAGCATCCCCTTGTTGTGATGCATTGCATCACCATCCGCGTAGAACAAAAGCAGCCCCCCCGAATGAAGCCCACTCATCTGCGCACTGTACCTCAGCGGCTCTAGGTAGGCGATCGGCTACATGCCCTGGGAGCGCTGCCAGAACCAAAATACAGATAATAAGTAATGATATGTCTTTTTTACCCCGCAAAGCGTTTCTTTCACAACCTGGTCAACATTCTTTCCATAAGTTGTCTGACAATTATATTTCACTCTCACCCACCCCCTCCATCAACCCCCCCACTGAGCCAGCCCTCGCAATTCCAATCTTCAGGCCCGCAGTGTCATTCGGGTCTTGAAAGACAAGCTGTGCTGAAAACATAATTGACAAAGTGTTGCCTTCACAGACTTAGAAAAATACCTCCTTATATCTTACATCAACCCCCCTATATTTCTCCAGATTAAACTCAATACATCACAACACAAGGGTTTCTTCTATTGAGTAGCTAAAATTGTCTTTGATGCATTTTAATTACAGTAGGTTTTATTTATTTTGATCTTTACAGAATGTTGTTTGTTTGTTTGTTAGAATCCTGAATGTTTGAAATGTTTGTTCAAGCTTCAATATAGGATCATATTTTGAAAAGAATTTTAGACTATAAAACTATATCTCAGTAAAGAAATACACATGAACCCAAACTGGTCCTGATTTTAAAGCTGGACTCTTTTGTATGCAGCTTAGATAAGCCCAAATAAGTTACTGAAACATTTCAGAACAAACTTTGCAACCTATAACTCTGTAAAAAGCAGCAGTACCAAAATTAAACTTCATCACGTGCCTCTCCGCATCGCTCCTGCTAAATGCAATTTTAATTTTTTAGAATTTTTTATGGGAAAAAAAAATCTGTATTGTAACAAGCTGGGGTTGTGGACAGAGAAGCATGTTTACCATCTCCCAGACAGGATTGAAATCATGACTGTTCCTATTTAAGAAGCTCTACTGTGACTTCAAATGTAATCATTTCCTCTTAGGATACAGGGAGACTTTTTCCAAATGTGTGGCTTTCATTACTACCTGAAGAAAGGAGATACTAACTGTCAGCGTGCCCCCGGCCCGGTCCCTCGGCATACGAAATGAGTTTTCAGAGGTATGGTGAATCTTGTATTAGCCTTGCATTGAGCTCCTATTTCATTCCCACACTTCTGTTTACACTGCAGTGAGGCTGAGGGTAAGCTTGTGTGTGCACACACACACACACACACACACACACATATGCAAGCCCACACAGATACGATAAGCTTGGCAGAATATCGCTTCCTGTGAGAACATAGCACTTGTGACATTTTCGGACTGTTCAGAATGCAAAAGATCTGTTTGTTTTTTGCAGGCGGTTTCACGTACCGTTTTAGGCCGGTGAAAATTAAAGCATCTCTTTAAAAATGAAACTGGACTTGATAAGGATGAGGGGGCGATATCGAGTGTCTTTGGGAATAAGATTTAAACGTGACAAAGCACTGATGGAAAAAGCATGCCCTTTAAAAGCATACTGATGGGGGGGGGGGGCTCGCTGGAGAGAGGCGACAGTCTGCCTGGGGGGGATGCCTTCCTGCGTCAGAGTCAACCCCAAAACGGGCAGCAAACAGGGACATTATTTACCGATCATACTGCAATGCAGAAATCAGACTGAAAGCTCTGGAGGAAATGATGGTGTTACAGTGGCAGAAAAGAAAAATACAGACAAGAGAGAGCAATATATGCAATAATACAATAAAATACACGAAGTGCATGGTGAAACTGAGCAATGATTCTCAATTCAACCAATATTTAAGAATAATAATAAGAATAATATAGACAGCAGTAAAAGATGGATAATTCATTGTAAAATGTCAGGTAATATGTGACAACACTGTCCCTATACAGCCACTTCAGAGTGTAAACACCGTGTCAATTTGCACTCAATGGTGAAAATCTTTCTCAGCTAAGTATCCACAGCGGGTCTGCACACATGTGCTGGTGTTTAGCAAACGGCAGCTCTAAAATACTATATATTTATTTATTTGAATAACTACATGCTGGAAAAATAGAAACATAGCCTTAAGCCAATCATATATATATATTTTTTCCCCCTCTGCTGACATATAGTTGAACACAGACCAATCAGAGTTTAGCTACAAATGACTCACCCTAGATGCCAATTTCATTTGTTGTTAATTTCGGGGTGGTGACAACAGTCCGGAGGGAGGTCAGTTGGTGAACAAAGACACTTTTGATACAGATTTCAGAGAGAAATGGACACCACTCAAAGGGATTGAGAAGAACGCGATGGAAAAGACAGATGGGGTGCATGTCTTTGTACCAAAGGCTCCACAGGGGTATCTGAGGTGCCACTCTCAGATCTGTTGGCGCTGCCAGCTACACATGCTCAGACTAATGAGAAATCTAACAGGGTTCCAAATCTAATCAGGTTCGTTTTTACATTACAGAAGAAACGGATATTTGTGCTGTTAAGAACATCCACCTTTACTTTGATGAATATCACATCGGGTTGATGTCACAGCAACCACTGAAGGGTCTGGAGTTTGCATCTCCTTAACATTCCTTCCTCTGCTAGATCTAGATCTCAGTGACTGCCAGGAGCGATGGGGGTTTCTGAGGTGTGCGATCTCTGCACTACCCTTAGTGTGTGGGCGTCTGTGTGTCCTGCGATGGACGGATAACCCACCCAAGGCGTCTGTCCCTGCCTCGTGTCCTGTTCTGTTTTGTTCCAGGCACTGTGGGACCATCTAGCAGATAAGCAGTTCTGGGAATGAAAGATGTAGCATCCAGGACAGGCTGGATTCAGGGCTCAGCAGAACTGCTCAACTCTCATGGCTGATCTGACCTGGTAGAGAGTATCAGTATTCTTATGGGTGCTGTTTGAATGTAGGGGAGGGCTTTGGGGCTTTGGGGGTGGGGGGTGTCTGTCACAAGCCTTTCTATCAACAGTAGAAAAGCGAAGGCGAGACAGCTGGTTCTCCCTTCGGCAGTTGAGTAGAAACACAGACATTACATCACTGGTGGTTCTGGGGAGAACTGAACTGGGCAAATAGACAGGCCTCCAGGTCTACCTGCCAGTACAAAATTCGTTAGGTGGGCGGGGGGGGGGGGGGGGGGGG
>JAODJU010000101.1:868629-879126 GCA_026776725.1 Gnathonemus echidnorhynchus | reverse complement strand
GGGGGGTTGGCGTACTTTAACTGCTGCTCTGCACTCTTGGTTATTCACCATCACACGTATCCGGCCTGGTTGCTGCATCGGCCCAGCCTAGGAGCAGCGCGCCCTCTAGAGGCTGGTGATGACTGGACCCCACAGTGCCTAGCTTGGGGTTGGTTGGGAGGGGGGCGGAATATTTGGCAGCCGGTTCTGGTCCAAAGGCACTTGAAGGTCAGGGGTTCACAAGTTTTAAATTGCTTTCCTGATGCAATCATCTGATGAGGCTGGCTTACAGATTCTTACACTTTCATACATCTGGATAATTTACTGGGAGAATTTGGATTAAATACTTTGTTCCAGAGTAAAGCAGTCTGCTTTTAGCCCCTCCCACGTGTCGCTTTAGCCAATCAGACGACATGCAGGCCATGCTCATGCGCTACACCTAGGTACTGAGCATGCACGTACGTGAGGGCCCACGTGTACACGCACAGGCACGTGTACAAACACAGACACTCGAGATCTCACGCACCCAAACATGCTGTGGTCTGAAACCATCAAACATCTGTTAATGTGCTGTTAATGTCCAGGGGTTTATTTCTGCAGCTGGAGATGGATTCGGGGGGGAAGGACAGGGTGCCCAGAGCTGGGGGGCCGCTGAGGATGGGAGGGTCGCGTGGAGTCGACCCAGTATGTTCCCTGGTGACTTCTTCCTCTTTCTTTTGTTTTTTTTGATGCTGACTCATTGGCCCAGGGGTTATGAGAAAGGAGGAAACAGCTAATCAGCCTTAAGCACACATCTCCCACCCATCACAGTTAAACAAATAAACAAAGGGCTAGCTACAAGCTAAGCGGCTACAGTGCTAAACTTCATGCTAAGTGGGTAAAGTGTTATGCTACAAGCTAAGCGGCTACAGTGCTAAACCACGTGCTAAGTGGCTAAAGAGCTATGCTACATGCTAAGGGCTAAAGTGCTAAGGTAACTGCTAAGTGGCTAAACTGCTAAGCTACATGCTAAGTGGCTAAAGCACCCAAAAGAAATGAGCAGGGGAGAGAATTTTTAATTCAATTTAAGAGACTCGGCTTAAGAACCTCTAGGTTATGACCTCAGCTGACCTTAAACCTTTTGGGCATGACGCCAGATTTTTCATCTTCTTGATTAATTTCTATTTCATTCTCGGCACCAGTGACATTGTTCACAATCGTTCAAATCACACACTTGCAAGGGGGCCCTGAGATTTGGGGGGGCCCAGTTGGCCACAAACAATTCCCATGCTTGGAGGGGTGGGGGGCCCTTACGTGACAGCTCCTGTTCACCTCCTCCTGCTCCTTCATCCATGATATCCCCTTTTTGGTTGTTAAGGTTGCAGCTGTAAGAGAGGCAGACCGTTTGAATCATGTCTGTAATTGCATGGCACTAAAACAGGGTAAAATAATGAGGTTTGCAAAGTACTAAAACGATTTTTTAATGTTTAGAGAGTGAGACTTACGGCAAAAATCCAGGTATCAGAATTACATTTTTGAAACACACCCCCCAGTCGGAAAATTGCAGGACACCCCATGAAGTTTATTTCTGGCTACGGGCCTGGAACACGTAGTCAGTAACAGATTCAAATCCCACCAGAATAAAGACTGCTGCATTTGAATTTACTTCAACTGGATATTCGCACCCGCAAATACACACCTGTACAAACACACAACTATTGAGAGAGCTGTTCATCCTTCTCGCAGACGTAAGAAATACCTCCCAGGCGTGCGGAGAGCGGCTGCACCAGGCTTCGCCTCCCTCGGCCGCGGAGCCCCCGCCCTGCACACACGCCCACGCCTTTCTCGCCATTTACTGCATTCCCCTGGCGCCGGGAGGGCCTTGTTCCCGGAGAGATCTGCTTGCATGACGGAGCCTGGTGACGCTTACTTGTAGGTCCTGCCCTGCCGGGCATTGCACGATGTAACCCGGCGCCCATGAACCGTAAACGAGTCTGCACAGCGCCTCTAAAGCCATGCAAACGCACGCGCACTTCCGAACAGCAATTTCATCGCTGGCGGACACGAATTTTACTTTCTGCTGCATATAAAAATAAAGGTGCGGCAATTTAAACTTCAGAGTTGTTTTGGTTAAAACTGATTCTCCCACAAGATACGATATACATACAAGAGAGCATATATCAGTATTATTGGAGATGTTTGTACTATTTTCACAAGTTTTAACGCAATTAAAATAAAAAAAGTAGAGGAACGGCAGATAAAAAAGTTATTTTAAAGAAAATTTAAAAAGCTCTACATATTTAAGTATGAAATACGCCCTGAAAATAGCAACAAGTGGTACCGTAAACTGTCTGCCTGGAGTGCTGAACTGGACCTGTCCCGTCTGCAGATGGTCCTGAGATTATGCAGAAACCCTCACAATCATACGCTTCGTGTAAAGAGGTACATTATGCTAATTTAAGATTGGAAGCCTAACAGAATTCGCGCTCTATTTGCATGGTCATTTACATTCATATGAGTTTTCTATGAATATAAATTCGACTTCCTTTAATTCACTCTCCGCCCCAGTGGCTCTTCTCGACTCGAATACAGATCGCAGGTCTCATTGCCTACATCGCCGGCTGACACCTGATGACCCCGATCCCGCCGTCGCTCAGATCCTACCACAGGTGGAGTCTGCCTACAGAAACGAAACGAAACGTTTTACCCCTGACCCGGACAGGGAACTCCAACGCCTCGTTTGGGGCGCACATGGACAGGCTCCTTACCAGAACTCGGGGATACACCTGTGTAGTTTCGATTCACCTGAAACACCCACCGCCTGCTTTTCCTAATGAACTAGACTGTGGCCTGGTTTCCAGCTTCGTTTCAAAATTCATCGCCTCTTTGGTCCAAGGTATACATGTAATTTCTCATGACTATAGTGCACGGGTGAGTGAGACAACATGTTTGCCTGAAGCAAACGATGACCTTTGACCGAACTTTTCACTTCATTAGTGAAAGAAAACTTTTGATCGCCTAAAATAATAATAATAATAATAATAATAATAATAATAATAATAATAATAATAAAGCTGCGTAAAGTTCTGACTGTAGTGTATAGAAAATACGAGATGCAGTTTTCAGACGCAATGCAATTTCTACACAATAAATACAATATATAAAACGTAATATTCCCTTCAAGGTATGGGCACCATCGAGAGATGATGGATCAGAAGAGCAGAGATGACCGGCTCTCGCACTGAATCTGTCGCCGTCTCTGTGTGAATGGAAGCCGCAATATCTTTGCCCGCCTGAACCCTGATACATTTCGCTTCATTTTCACCTTTCTGCTACCCGAGTTGCACATAGGATAGTGGCTGATTTTCGACCATCCGCTCAAACCCTTAGCTGCAATACTGGTAATCATGATCGTGGGACCTGAAAGAGACCAAGACACAAACCCGCCCAGAAAAGGGAGGGTGAATGAGTGGAGAGAGAGAGTGAGAGAGAGACTGCTCAAATAAGAAGTCTTTTATCTAGGATATTAAATCTATTAATAGAGAGTACGACAAATACTATTTACTGATTCTGGTGGGAGAATAGAAGACGGCGCAGCATCTAAGCAAATTCAAGGATTTCATTTTTTTTTTTCTTTTTGGGACCACAAGAGAAGAAGGAGGAGAAGATCACAGTTTTGGGACTGTCATACAGTAAGAGTGCTTCGGCTCCTGGATACGGGGATCATGAAGGCAGCGGTGGATATGAAACCGACGTTAAACATCAAGTCCGAAAAAGTAGACGGTAAGTTCACTTTCTCTTCGCCACCCGAGGTCTGCAGCGCGCTTCAGGCGCTGCCTATTGGTTTTACTGGTTTTCGGTACAATGCAATATAGTACAATTTAATGAGGCACTGGCTCTGTCCGATGCAATGACACCGTCAGCAGGGATCTCAGTTTAAATAAAGCCACAAGATTTTCTTGAATTCGTTCTATGTTCAAAGCCGCGACACTGTACTATACTGCAAATATTATAATACAAAACGCACAATACGAAGTTGATCTGTACTCAGATAGTTTTCCTGTCGCTCATTGAGAAGTCTGCGTTAATTCTGTTATCCGAGCCTCCCATTACGGCTCATAAGTGTAACATCTGTATGCTTTTAGGTAACACACGCACCGTCTCATAATGCGACCTGACACTGCAAACCTTGCACGGACTCGGTGTGTAACGCCTCGCGGTCTGAGAACGAGAAGTGCGTGCAAATCATGAAAGGCTCAATGCCAGCAGTTCAAAATGCGGGTCTATTCAGACACCATCACCATCATCGCTGTTATGCGATTTTAATGTCATTCATTACTTGTGCTGCTTCTCATGTTTTATCCTCATAAACCAAATAATAACACCCTCGTATGTAATGCACATGCTGCTTCACCCGTTTAGAAAAGGCTGAATATTTCTTCCACATAGTTAGCAACTGGGACGCCTCTTGTGAAGTTTTAAGACGATTGCAAAACGGAGCTGAAACGCTCCCGGAGCGCCTCCCACGGCTTCGGCTCAGTGTTAAAATCCAACCCCGGCTCTGGGGGATGCGCTCGGGATCTCGCAGGGCATTAGCCTGGGTGCTCTGGTTCCCTTCAAGTTTAAAAGGGGGACTTTGCTTCGTTGTGCATGAGCGAACCGCAACGATGAGATGGTGAAACCGGTATGTATTGCTGAGGCCACTCCGTTATTTATTGTGAAATACACGATTGAACCAGGACAAAACAGGTGATCAGCACGATTAACGGATTTTACAGATATGACTACTTAGCCCCAGCTAGTTTTGGGGGTGGGGGTGATGGGGGGAATCGTGAACTCACTGTTATTACTCAAAACTGCAACTTGGTAGGTGCGGTGGCTGCTGTTACCGTTAATATGGTCAAACTGGTACAGGCGGATGAAAATCCGCGCTGAACGCGCGAAAAGCAGCCGCCGCTGTCAGCAAGGCTGTTGGCACTTGCGTACCAACTTCGTTTCAGAACCCCCCCCCCCCAATATCAAACTGTCTTTGCTATTGTGTGAAATCATGCACTGCATTGTACTTCATTGATATTTATGCATGAGTACAGTGCTCTGGCTCACTTTTGGGTTGGCAGTTTGCCAGTTGGACCTGCAGCCTTCCCAGGAGTCCAGCCTGGCCTGACTAGGGATGGATGGGATGCAATAGCCTGCAGGACAGACCTTACCTCCCTTCCCTGGGCTCCAGGCTCCCCAGCCCTTTGGAGGCTCATATCTGGAGGCCCTGTGACAGGTAGAATGCCCTCAGGCTCTCCCTGGCTGCAGTACACTCAGGTGTAGCTCTCATGCATTCAGCTGTACAGGATAAAGGTTCTCATGAGTGCTTCGGATTGACATCTTAGCTGCTCAGCGGAGGCAAACTTTATAGCTTCATTCTTAATATATCTCTGCTGGAAGAGTCGATTAGGGTGCAGCAGTCCTCCATAAGGGAACTAAAGCCGCTGTCGTGCACAAGGATTCCTAACCGCTCTGCCTCCTGCTGGACAGGTTGCACACAGTCCCATCTGTGTGTCACCTGCACGCTGTGCTTCCATCGCGACCCGCATGCCCCCAGAATCCAGGTTACTGTGACGCCTGCACCAGAAACGAGGCGAACGGGAGCCCACAAACTCTGCAAGCTGGTGCAAGCTGGCCCCCGGGCCCCGATTCGCTGCCGCCCACGCCGGGGGGGCGTGGCTGCTGGCGCTCGCAGCCGTGGGGGTGGGTTCGCACCTCGGTAACATGTCCCGCTTTTTAGTTTTACCTCCGATGAGCGGGACCCGTCCGATCCGGCCACCGCTGCACGGCTCAGAGCCCGAGTTCAGCCGAGACTGTCCTTAGGGTTCATTCGACGACCTTTTGTCTTTTATAACGTGACATAACGTGATGGCGGCCGAGAGCCAGTCAGTAGAGCTTCAGGTGGAGCACATGGAGGCCACGGGATGGTGAGAGCAAGCGCGTTTGGCTTTGAGGAAGAGCGTGCATACTGAATGTGAATGGCAGTATAACCTCATTGAATCGCCGTACCGGAATAGCGCCTCCTACTGACCGACAGGTGTAACTGGTACCAGAGGTTTTATTGCTACCTCGCCTTCTTTCACTCAGCCCTGACGTTTTGGGTCAAACACTAGTTAAAAAAAAAAAAAATGCTTTTTTTTTTTTTAAAAAATAAAGCCCCACTCATGTTTTGGGGCAATAGACGTCTTTTCATTCTCAGTATCATGAACCACCTCCCCGTCTTCCTCATCATTCTTGTGAAATTACTTCCTCAGAAGGAATGTGGCATTACCGCAAATGTTAGTCACAAGGTTAGTCACAGGCGTCAGTGTGTGTCCGCGGCCTGGATGCTCACAGGCATCGGGGCTGCGGGGTGACAGTATGGCGTCAGGCTGCACCGTGGCCCCTTCCCGCCGAAAGCCGCCTCAGAAGTATTCACTCCGTCCTCCACCATCAGCAGACTCGGCTATTAAAGGATCCCAATGAAGGCTCAACTCCATGGCGAATTATAACGGACCATTCTATCAAAATGCGACATTTACCCTAAATATGGTATTTAAAAATGTAGCCTGCATAGATTTTTTTTTTTATTCAAAGCATGTTGCCATAAACATGTTTGTCCGCGTTCAGACAGGCTGACAATCCCTGATGTCACTGATCAGCAGGAGTCAAGCTGCCTGAGTCTGACACATTCCGTTAAAGTTTATGAGCAGGCTGTGCGAGTGGAGCTAGTGGGTAAGTTCAAGTAAATTCAGGCATTACAAGCACGAGCAACAAGACACAAGTACATATACATACACAAACAAGCATGAACAGCCACACTGATGTGTATAAACATTCACACAGTCAGACACGAAAACACGCCAAACGTGCGGCAACTACACACACGTTTCTCTGCGGTCCTGTTCGGGGGACGACCTTCAGTGCTCAGACGCCCAGCGACCAATGAAGAGCGGAGCCCTTCGGCATTCCCGTGCAGAAAGTAAAAATCCAAACCAGGATTTTGTTTCAACCAACCAGTTGAGTACTCTGTGACTGTGACACTTTATGTTCAACTGGTTGGTTGAAACAAAATCCTGGTTTGGATTTTTACTTTCTGGATCTGAAATGTCCACCTCTGTTCCCGTGCCACTTCCGAGAATCCACAGAGGGGAGCAGGAGCGCACGTGCAGGCACGCTACACTGAGGTCAACGCTGCCCCCTGGTGCCCTGGAGGGCGTCTGTCTGATCCGGGGCAGCTAATTAACGAGTCGATTTGACATCACTGACGTCAGCGGGAGTCTCCTGGCGGTGAGTCACCCAGCCTCGAGGCGCCCCCAGCTGTTTATGATTCCAGAGCTACCAGTTCCCACGCATGCCCCCCCCCCCAGCCCCAGCCTGGATCCCGCTGGCTGCCTGGCCTTGAACCTGACACCTGCATCATGTGCTTTCTATCTCCTTATGGGTCTCTGGAACACAAGCGTCCTGCTTCACATGTATCCCTGTCCCGTTGTCAACACGCCCCCCCTGTGGGGGGTCCCCATCACCGCTGATGCCCCCCCCCCAACCCACGGCACCATTTCCCGAGGTACACCTTTCTGATGACGGGCTGGCGGCTTCCCCACCGCTGGACAGACCCTCATTGGCTCAGCCGGGCAGGGGGCGTGGTTCCGGGCTCAGGTCGCTGCACTTTGCCATTTCATTCATGCATAATTAATTAGTTTTCCCCCAGCAGTGCAGCTTGGGGGTCACTCCGCGTTTTTCGAGCGGTGGTTACCTCAGCGTCTTTGTGGGGGCGGACGGACAGGAGGGTTGGAGCGGGATGTAAACCCAGTGTTGATTACACACCGCCACCCTCTGGGATCCAGGCCCCTCGCCGCCGGGACCCGCTGACTCGAGCGTGACTCAGGATGCGGCCCAGGGCCGTGCGGTGCCATTCATTCATAAACCTCTCTGCTGTCTTCTCAGGCGGGTGCGGTGGGGGGGGGCTGGTGACGCTCTCCCCCTTGGCTGCCCTCGGTTACGGTGGACTTTAAAAAAAAGAAGGAAAACAAACAAAGACCTGTCTTAAATTAGCTGGTGTGAGTCACGCGCGGAATGCGGCCCGGCCGCGATGAACAGCCCGCAGTCTGCAGCCGCCTGCTTCGGCTTCAAGGGCACATCTGTCAGCCATTGTCTCTGAATGAACTGAAGCAATTAGCCAGTCCTGTCACACGGGGAATTAACGTAAACATTCCTGTCTATTAAAACGCTGTGGCGGCCAGACTGATAGGCTATTGTTACCACGCTTGCCGGCAAAACAAGAGCATAGCGCTCGTGTTTTATGTTTGCTTTCTCTGAGACGCAGCAGGCGATTTTTGGGATTTGAACCCACGACCCTTCGAGTTTCAAGCTCATGTCTTTAACCGCTATGCCACCTACTGTCCTGTGGTAGAACTGGGATTTCACAGCCTGAAGTTGGATGGGGCATGGCGATAGCCGCTGATGTAAACAGAACATCTATTTGGCCAGCGTGTGTTTGCGTGGGCATGTAAACATCCCCCGCATTCTCAAAGCGCAGATGCTGGGTGTGTTTCTGGGCAGCGGGGCTGTTTACAGCAGCTGTGCCTCGGGCCAATCTGCCTCTTGATGCTCTCCTCCTGGCCGCGCTTACCCGACCAATCCCTATGGGGGTGGGCGGGGCCAGGGGTGGAGTCAGTAGTGGGACCAGGGTGTTTGTTGATGTTCACCTGACTGGAAGGCAGGGCCTTAGCGTGCTGGACGGACGGGACAGACACACAACCTCAACGAGACTGGGGAGCAGGGGACCTGAATCCCTGATCCCTGCAGGGACCTTATTGTCACAGGTTCAGATAATTTTCAGTTTTGAACAGCAGGATCCAAAGGAACTTTACCCTCATCCAACAGCAGAGCTCGTTTTTTTAAAACGATTAAAGCGATTTGGATACGCTTTTCTTTCTAATACTTGGATGAAACAGCTGAGTAATTTTCCGGGGAATAACAGCTTAAGTACCCTATTTGGGGGAAGGGACATAGTTGGGGGAAGGGGGTCTGACTCGTATGCCTTCTTTTAGGTTCAAGATAAACAGCCATTGAGATTGAACTGGAACATGCTAGAACGCTAAAGAAAAAAAAAATCTTGCATCAGGCTGGCATTTTTGGGCAATGATGCTTAGAGACAGTAACTAGAGGCTCAAGAGCTGTTTGGTAAGATGGGAACAAGCAGGAAACGGTGACTAGCCCCAGCACAGATAGAAAGAATATATCTACACTGTGTGAAGCATGAGTGTTAAAGTCTGTTTAAATGTATGATGATGTACAGGAAGGTGCATAACTGGTACGCAAGTACGCATTCACCTTTAAAAGCCATACATGCAGCAATCGATCGTCACAGCACAAATGCGTACGTAGTTTACGTGCATTTGCTCTCACTTGACAAGAAATCACCATGCAATTTATGCTTTATATGCAAAATCGTACTTCATTTGCGGTATAAAGAATAACATGCACAGTGATTTCGTGTCTTGCCACACGAACCGCTTTTAAAGGTGAATTCGTAATTGCATACCAGTAATGCGCATCAGGAAAGCAACATTACTAGCATTCGGTACTTATAATGTGGTTTGCAGTGACTATAATTAAATAAGTGTCCCTGGTTTCTCATAAGTCTCTTCGAGACCCTTACTGGGGACCCTTGAGCGTTTAGGTGGTTTCCGAAAGCGGTGGGCTGTTGCTCGGTGCTTGCTGGGGTCCGGGTGGCCCCGGTGGGGCCCCCCCCCCCATGGCTGCTAGAAAAAAAACACCCACGGTGTGGTGACGCTCGCCCCCGTGGAAACACTCAGCGGCCTCATGCTCCTCGCCATTCGCGGAGACGAGGTCGCGCCCCTTGACAGAAGCTCCTTGTTACTCCTGTAATGTTATATGTTAATATATTATCCTCTTATTTCATTCATTTATACTTCATTTACTTTTTAAAACACGGATGTCAGTTGCCTGTCTGCTTTGCGGGACGTTTCGTGAAAAAAATAGCAGCTAAAGTAGTAACTTAAGCACATCGCCCCCTCTGGTGACAGGCTGGTATAACAGAAGGTCCTGAATGTGGTCCCTTGCTTCCTGATTGGTGCCTGCTGACTCTCTCTGCGCTCCACTGGCATTTTCACGCTTGTCTCCTGTGGCGCCTCTCAGTGGCCGGTGTCTGCGCAGCGTGCTAATGTGTGAGGCTGAAGAACAGATCTTTCGTGTTAAATCTATCACATCTACATTTACTGCTTTTCAGTGGCAGTTTATACAGCAATACAAGCACTGCAAACAGGGTGCGACAGCAGCTTCCTGTAGTCTGTGTCCGTAATGATCAAGTAATGTGTCTTTAACCACTGCGCCCCCTACAGCCTGAGAATATCTTTGGAAGTTGCTGAAGGGGGTTGAACCAAAGAAAGGATTTTAATATACTGCTTGCCCGTATCTCACCTCGCCTGTGTGGCACCTGTGCGTTGATCTGCTGATAAAGGAAGTGGTAGATCTGGGGGGGGGGGGGGGGTCTGCAGG
>JAODJU010000101.1:825020-839685 GCA_026776725.1 Gnathonemus echidnorhynchus | reverse complement strand
ACATCTCGATGTGAGCGTGGAAACGGCCGTACGCAACATTTTCGTGCGTACGCACCGTTTATACATGAGGCCCCAGGTTCCTGAAAAAGGTTCCTATGGTGGGAAAGTAGCTTTTGTCCTGGTCATTTATGGTCTGCCTGGAAAGTTCACCTGAATCCACTTCTGTATGGACTGACCTGAAGCAGGCCTGCTGTTACTCCACCTGGGCCCAGGTCACAGCCAATCACACGTTCCTCATCTCCCCTCGCAGCTGCAAAACTGCGGGTTCCAATCCAGCACAAACCGAACTGTCTCTCTGCTCTCCCGGTGCAACTGCAGCCTTTCCAGCAGCAGGAGGTCTGATTAACCAGCCAGTTAATCCTGAAACCTATAATGAGTGAGATTGGGAGGCCCTGGAGCCAGGATTGTGGAACGGATGGAGGGCAGTCATCTCAGCAGAGAAAGCAGAGTGAGAGCAGAGAGTTTAACGCAGTAGAATTATGGCGGGAGTTTGTCTCTTCCTGCTCTATTGCACTTCCCAAACCGCCAGAGGACTTGGCTTCCAGCCAGTCTGTCGCTGACGAGGTTCTCCCACTTAAAGCGTAGCTCTAATTGCATTCATTAGCACTCTCCAAATCGGCCGTAAAGTAGAAGCTCATGCTGATGGAGGTAATTTTTGATCATTATTTTTAATTTTGCTCATTTATCCCACATACAGACTAGCTGAGTGTCCAACACCGAAGTTCAACTACTTATCTCAGTCAGTCAGTCCATTAACATGTTTATACTGAATTAAGTGTAGCTGATTTCACAGGAAACTCTGAGATGTGCCCGGAGAAGAAGAGCTTTTCAACAGCAGGAAAATGGAATTCACCCGATTCCCTGAGCCCTTGGAAGGGGACACTTAACACCGCGCCTTTTTATGAACACCAATGTTGGCACAATTTGCTCACATGAAAAAAACAGAAAAGATTAAACTTATTAATCTTTAATCTTATTAATTAGTTAAATCTGGTCTGGCAGAGCCCATCTCTGTTTATCGCCACCCCCTGTAATTTAGCACAACGTATCTTGGTCTATGGTCATCAATATCTTTGTAACCCCTAACTTAAGGGATCAAACGGTACGTCGAGGGATTGTCATGTGCGCAAAAGCTCTGGTGCGTCAGGCAGTAATGTCCAGCTCCATGTTTTGAGTGATCTTTAGCTTCCAAACCCTCTGTGGGATGCGTGTGACCCTCTGTAGGATGCGTGTGACCCTCTGGGGTGCGACGTGGCTGAGATTCTGTGTCCCGGGCAACATCAGGCCCGAATGTCTGAAAACAGCATTTGGTATTTGGCCCTCGGTGCGTTAAACATGAGCGAGAGGCCCAAAAAGGGACTGAGGAAAACCAAGATGGCGGCCTTCTGGATGCTGAGGGGAACGTACCCGGTCTGCCCTCCAAATGTCCCCGTGTCAGAGGGCCCCTGAACCGCTGCAGAGATGCTCAGATCAGACCCGAGACAGCAGGGAAATACCCCACAGCGACAGACACAACATTTGGCTGTTTATGCTCACCCAGACACAGACGCCAGTTTACAGTTCGCTCAGCCAGGAAGAGATAACACAATCTGGGGAGTCCTGTGTCCTATATTCAGCACCTTAGACTGCCAGCACCTTGGACAGCATGAGTGCATTTGTGATGATGTTCGCAAGCGTATTTGCGAGCTTATTTTTTGTAAGCGTATCAGTGAGCGTATTTGTGACCATATTTGTGTTTGCAAGCGTCTTATTTATAAGCATATTGTTTGTGAGTGTATTTGTGAGCGTGTTTCTGAGCGTTTTATTTGTGAGCGTATTATTTGTGAGCGCATCTGCAAGCATGTTTGTGAGCATTTTATTTGTGAGTGTATTCATGAGCGTATTTGTGAGCTTATTTGTGAGTGTGTTATTTGAAGGGGGGGGGGGTTGTTTGCCAGGTGCAGGAGCAGAGAGGAAGCATAATTGGAGCATAGCGCAGAGTAAAGGCCAGGAGCACTGAGCAGAGGCAGCCCCAGAGGTATGGAAGGGATGCGGCTCGTGTGTCTAATGACCGGCGTCACATTCTGCAGATCAGTTTGCCCCCCCCCCCCCATCATTTGGGCCTGGGACCCATCAGGCAGCATTAGCCGAACTGTGCTAAACACCCCCGCAGACACTCCGCAGACACATCTGTCTGATGCCAGAGCAGATGATGACAAGCGTGGTCAAATGGGGGGGATTTGAGGGGGGGGGGGCAAGAGGAGTGCTGGAATAGCAAGGGAGGAAGTCCTTATTTGCAGGCATTTTTTTTGGCATCACAAACAGAAGTGGGCAACATGATCTGTCTTTAATGGACAACACGGAATATAATGTGACGGCCCTCGGCGTGTGACACGGGGTCAGGAAGTGACCCGGGGACGAGCGGGATTCAGACCGGCGGGATTTAAATGGCGGGAACCGGGGCCGGCACTGCTGGTTACTCAGCACAAGCCGTTGTGTTGTGGTCTAGGGGGCTATTCCGGGCGAGAGAGGCGGCCTCCCCTTCCCCGTTTATCCATGCGGTTGCATGACTGACATGAGTGCCGAGCAGCAGGATCAGCGCCCCCCGGTGGACGGCATGCAGATGTGCAGGAGCCGGAGTCTCCTAGGATGACAGCATGGTCTTCTGGAGATTCAGCAAATGAGTGTGAAATCCAAAATAAAAGGGGCCAGATGTGAACTGGATACTGCCATCTGACGTCTGTGGTTTCACGCCTCCGCTGCGGGTATTTCGCTGCTAAGCCCTCGCGGATCCTCCGTCATGGTAGTGCTGCTCCCCCCCGGCTCGCTGCTGCAGACCACTGTACGCCCCCCCCCCCCCCCCCCCCCCCCCCCCGCCCACAGACTGGCCGCACCTGCTCCAGAAGACGAGGGAGTGAGCGGGAGGAAGAAGGTTGGTGGGAAATCTGGGGAAGGTGCGGGTTTCTCAGATGCAGACCATCTGCAGGAAGAGAAGAGAGCCAGACTGGAGAGCAGAACTGAGGAGTGGGGAGATGTTTGAAATAAAGCAGAAGTCGCTGCCGTGGCATGCTGGGAAATAACGGATCACAGACCATCGCTGTGGCATTGCCGGCCCGGGTGGATGCTCTGAGCATGCTCCTCAGCAGCATGGTGTGTCGGGGGGGGGGGTTCCAGGATGGCATCTCCACAGAGGTGTGGAGACACGGGGCTCTGTGACAGCTTACCATCACCCTGTAAGGATTGCCCTTCTCTTGGGAACTTGGGAACAAGTGATGGGCACTGCTGGGTGAAGATTATCTTCTACTGTCTCCACTATGCGTAACATGACTGGACTTGAGCCAGTCCGGTCCAGTCGTGCCAGTAGGCTCTGTCATTATTGGGTTTTCTCTGTGATCACTGAGCGCACCTCGATTCTGATTGGCTGCTTTATCATGTCATTTTGGTTCCTTTGGGTGTCAGTCCGCTCAGTGCTGAGTCTCATTTATCTGCAGCATCCAGAAATGCTAAATGCTAAAGCTCCCAGCTAAAGAATGGCTGGTCGATGAGTCAAGCACAGGAACCCGAAGAACAGCTACAGGCTCTCAAAACATCTCCTCCCTGTCAAAAGCTGAAGCTGAGCTCCTGGCCCAGAATGCAGAAGTGAAGCATGACTCTCATCTAAGACACATCGATAGTTACCCATTTTCCTTATGAGGCAGACTGCCCCATGGCCAAATTGTAATGCAGGAAAGCGACCCTCTCGCCTGAACACCCTGTCAGAGCAATATGTGGACAGCCTGAAGGCAAAGACGGCCCAGCCTTAACACGGAAGAGGGAAGTTATCAACACCAAACACAACATTGGCTTTGATTTAATTCCCCACACACCTGTAGTGGGATCTCAAAAGAAATGAGTAATTATACAGTGATTATATGATCAACAGTATAAATGCTAAAGGTTCATTTAGAATTACACAAAAATAACTAATAGAATGCATTATTAATTGATCATTATATGGGTACTGCATGAATTAAAGACAAATCACTATTTAATTTTACACAGAACTCTTCGGTAAATGAGATAATCAAGAAGTAATCAAGAAAAAGAACCAATTGTTTTTACTTCTGCACAAAGTTACTGTGGGTACTTTACTAATTTAGACAAACGCTTGTAGCCTTTTGATCACAGGCTCACATGCAGAAGCATGATTACTGCCTTTTCTGTTTTGTATTCTTTCGTAAATTCTTTCCAAAAAAAAATGCTAGCATTGCTGGTTTTCACGTAAAAAAATTAAACCACATGTGTCTCAGTTAAAAAATATATATATATTAGGAGATCCTATAATTATACGCGAAATGGATAAATGTTGCAGTAATTACAGGACGAGACTTCAAAGGGCACCTCTGAGCCAATACGGACCAGGTGTGTCGTACACAGCAGACTGTGGCGGGAACAGGTCTGTGGGAATGGGCTGGCTTTGCACGCGCTCAGTAAAGGCTGATTTCCTCGTATTCAAATGAGGGCGGGTAGCCGAATTCGGTTCCAAGCTGCCGCTCCGCCAGATGTTAACAGCTGGGCGACAGACGCAGAGAAACTTTATACCGGCCTGCGAATACCGGCCACATGTGTTTCTCATCTTTACTCGAGAATAAGGATCAAAATGGGCCTTCGACTTGAGCTCGGTCTTAATAGGACGACTGGGTTCCGCACAGCGGAGGGAAGGTCTGTGCAGGTAAGGAGCTGAGCTTATGATTAAGTGGATTACAGCACGTTACGGACGGCGAAGGGCTCCAGGTCCCATCGCTACACTCGGAGCCCCATCCTGGCGTGATTCACGGTAGCTTCCCGTACACTAATTACACAGCATTTCTTCTTTATTTTGAGGGTCATAGCAAGAGAAACGACAGCAATGTAATTAAAATAAAATCAACAAGTACCATCTCAGCAACACCCTTAACCTAGAGAGTTCCAGTAAAATATCTAGCTTATAACAGGTGTGCCAAACAAATAAAGAGATGTATATGCATATCGTGTCTATTGATTTGCTTATGTAGCATTCAGGTTCACAGTAATTGTATGGGGAAGATTTCAGGATCACTGAAACCCCGGAACACCCACCCCGTCCTCAACCTGCCCGGCCAGCGTGGACTCACAGTGGGTTAAAGTATTCTTTAGCCAGCCACAAGGGGGAGCTGCTCCACCTGCTACTGACTTATCATTAACGTCTGTCATAGCTTTCATCCATTATACATCTGGGGGATTTCATAAAACGATGCAGCAGACCACCATACCCCCGCACTCCCCCCCCCCACCTCGAGCATGAAATATTTCTGAAGAACCTGTCATGACCCCGGCTCCCCCCCCACCCCGGTGACATTCTTCATAAAACCCCGCAATCAGCCACACTCCTTATCCAATGTTTCTGCGCCATGACGTGGCGTGAGATCGGAGAGGGGTCTCCTCTTACATGCTATGCATTCTGGAGGCCCGACTTCAATGGACACCTCCTGCCCTCCTGCTTCCAGCCCTCGGGGAGTAGGAACTCCACCCTGCCGCACATGCTGGCCTAGGGAGGGGGCCGTCTGCTGGATGGGACACCCCCTGCCATTAAGTCAGTACGCCTCAGAAACGGGGTAATTATTTACATAGAGATATCGTGGGGTTAATGACGAGCAATTTCCTGACACATCAAAGCCTCTGTACAAGAGAACGGAACGGCGTCCCAGACACTGCATACAGGCGCATAATCCCAAGCCAGCAGGCTGTCGGGGCTCGTCCCCTGCTCCATACTGCCCTCTTCAGGAAGAGATGGGTGATTCCTCTGGAAGATCAGTACCTCACATGAACGTTCCTTTTGTTACGAGACAAACGCAGACAGCATACTCCCAGCTACGACTTCATGGTTGTGACCTGCCTTCTCTTTACAGACACCTCTTAAACACCCCCACCCGACTGTAGCCTCAAAGCACTTCCTGTTTAAGCTTGGACCATTTCCTGTGTGCTTTTTTGGAAACGGACGTCTCAAGTTATTTTGGGACTTTCCAGTTGAAAATATTCACTTTAAGGTGTTCCCTTCTCTTCTGTCACAGCACCTACTCGAGGTAAATTCAACTTTCAATGTGTTGCATCGTAGGTTAAAAAAAATATAACGATACAATAACGATAAAATGATATACAGGATGTGAAGGCAGAATCCTGACTGACATGTGTCCTGCGTTCTGATTTAAATTTGGGGTCTGCAGCGACCCCAGATGGTCCATGTTTTTGCTCCCTCCCAGCTGATCAAGAACATGGAATACCTGGTACAGGTGTGGTGGGATCTGAGAGGGAGCAAAAATGTGGATTGTCTGGGAGTTCCCGAGGTTGGGAAACACTGCTTTAGGGGAACGATGTTGGGGTAAACAGAGTCTGCTGTGCAGGTTATGGCCCCAGCCAGACAGGCATGCTGAGTCCATGCCATCATCAGTGCAGGATCCTTAAAGACGGGCGGGGGAACGAGACCCAGCGTGACCCGTCGGCATCAACATCAAAGCAGGCCAGACGGCTGTAAACACGCAGCCTCCAGAAACGAGGGAGATGCACAGGAAGGAGGAGGAGAGGACAGAGGGAGATATGCAGCAATCTGGGAGGGTGTGGCCGCTGGCGCCCCTCTGTCTGTCCTTCTCAGGGGGCATAAGGGGGCAGAGTGGCCCCATGGGCCCTGGGGGGCCACAAAGCTGACAGGGAGACAGTTTACCCAAAGCCACCTGTGGCCTTCAGCTCTGGTTCCACGATGACTGTGCCACCCGTCATCCTACCTATTTTATCAACTTAATTAAGTGTGATGCTTTAGTGTCCGGCTCAAGGACTCCATTGTTAGTTTAGAGGAACTTGCGTGTGGTGGAACGTATGGATTCTTAACCGTGACGCCCCCTAGTGGGGCTGGTTCCCGGGCCGCCGTGGCCCCTGTGGAGGAGGGGAGGTGGGACCCAGCTTGGGGTGGAGCGCAGTGTTAGCTCACGGGCTTCACTGCCATGGGGGGGCCCAGATTTGAAAGCGACCTCGAATCCAAGTGTCTGCAGTCGCCACGGCACCCGCGGCCCCCGGGTGGCAGAGTAGAACCCGTGACGCGGCTGGTGACGTGATCCCACCCACCACGACAGGAAGCTGCTCCCATTACAAAGTGCTTATCGACATCTCTGTGACATAATTATATTTATAAAAGTCACTGTGAACCCGACTATGATAAGCACTTAAATGAAGGATGGCTGGATGATCATACAAGCGGCAAGCCCCCCTGGATACATTTTCTTAAATTCATTCTCCATGGGGGGGGAGGGGGCATTTTGGTATGAGGAGTTTTACTGCCACCTGGGGGCGATTTTTGTAATTGCAGTTCCCTAAGTCTCTTTAAGTTGAATTTGTAGGCGAGTCAGAAAAATAATTAAATGATTAAGGTAAAAGTTATGACAATAAGTATACAGTAAAAATAAAAGTAACTGCGTATGGTACTGTACTGTACCTCAAGCCCGTGAACCGCTGAAGCCGCACAAGGTTTTCACTGCGTCACAAAGGTGTGCGTGCGTTCATTATAACGAGCTGCTGTATTTAACTCAATTTATTAATAAAATAGGTTTTACGGCAGTCCGTTTGTAAGTACGAGTTGTCTGTAAGTTGTACATTCTTAACTCAGGGACTCCCTGTAGTAATAACAATATTTCCACAAATGGCCGCTTAGTGAGCAGGGTAATAGCAGGTCTGAAAGGGTTAAACACTGCAGGCGATACCCAGAACAACTGCAAATGTTCCCTCCAGTCCTTCCCTCACTGGTAACCGTGGCGACCTGCATCACTGTAAAACTGGCGTGATACAGCCGGATGTTATCACTGCTGTTAAACACAATGCCCTGTGAGACATTAAATCGCATGAAGCATTGTGAAGCGGCTGAGAACCACAAAAGCAGGTCCAGCCTTCATATGAGCACAGCCCAGAGAGGCAGATTAATGGATGCACCACTGGCACCACTGGTAGGGCATGTGGGGGATGCATGTAAAACTGGGTGATGGGTGGCACTTTTGGGGGTCACAGGTCTAGAATATTCTCCATTTTAATTAGACTGGGAGCCACAATAATCATATAAAAAGATGGAGATTTCATATGGCCTCAGTGAGCGGACATAAATCAGACGAATGCTTGCTTGAAATGCACTGGAAGCAGATGAAATGTGAAATATATTGGTGTGGAATTTTATGTACGAAGAAGCAATAGTGAACTAATATATAATATATGACACTTCAAATATATTGACATAAAAAGTCACTGCTCTGCCGTAAAGACAGCATACTATTCCATGTCTGTGATGAAGCACACTGCTGTGAGATCAGGCTGACTGACTGTCTGCTATCACTTAGGGAGAGCACCACCTACTGGCTGTTAATATAACGAGCAACTCGCAAATGCACATGTCCCATTTCTGTCCTGTTGATGATGCTGTTTCATCCTGCCGGTGATATGATTTCAGCATTTTAATTAGTGTGGAATCAGTCAGTCAGACATAAATAATGACACTACACTGAGTAAAAAGAGCAATTATTATATTTCATAATGATACTGAATTTTGAAGCTTCTGCATATATTTTCTGCCAGACTGCCTGATTCATTTGGCACTGATATACCAAAATTAGAATATCAAAAGAATCATTAAAACAAATGCTTTGTGGTTGCTGATTAACTTACCACTTCAGACTCTTTCTTGTTTCAAAGGAACAGTTTTCTTTTATTAGATGATGTGAGGAGTACAGGCGATGGTGAAACACCTGCAAATGAATGCTAAATCCTGGATGAACCAGACTTGGCTCATTCACAAGGTCCTGTGGGCCTGAACACTGCATATGACAGCAGAATAATTATACGCTACCTGTTTTACCACCTAGTGGTCAGATAGGGAACTGCAGCAAGATATGCAGAAGAGAACCAAAAGCGTTAGGAGTGTCGATTGCTGCACCACAGAAGGTGAGAAGACGCATGTCATGCACAGACAAAAATGTTCTGCTCGTACTGCTGAGCAATTAGGGACCTTCACACACAGTCAACGAAAATAACGCAGCCACAAGCAGACTAAGGTCACCCAGAGCGGCATGAGGCAGAGGTGTTGTACCCCATTAAGACATTCACAGTCTTCTGGGACAACCATGAACCACTCTTCTGCTTTCATGGATTCCTTACAGAGATATGTTTTAGTTGCTTAATGCTTAATTCAATGAATAAAAACATAAGAATAAAATATGGAACACTAGAACATGGAAATTGATTGCTTAATTCAATGATAAATCAGGTGAGTGAAATGAGACAACAATAGAACACAGAACAATGAAATATGGAACACTAGAATACAAAACACTAGAACAATTCAATGACTAAAAACAAACGAGCAAAATACGGAACACTAGAATACAGAACACTAGAACAATTCAATGACTAAAAACAGACGAGCAAAATACGGAACACTAGAATACGGAATTTGATTGAGTGGCACATGATCACGGGGTTCAGTGTTCACGCATCCATTGCCAGGTTTACATTTCATTTTCATCTCTGTCTGTTTCAATTTGCTCTTCACCTTGAAGCCCGTCCGTTTCTGTGCCTGAGCTGTCAGCTGGGTTTTAGATTCCGTGTTCCGTTTAGGGAGCTGTCACATTCTTCGCATGCTTTAGATAACAGCTGTGTTTCGCTCCATTAATATAGGGTGTATCTTTGAAGCCCACCAGCTTCATAATCGGCTTCAGTCAAGCAAGGATGAAGAGAGAATAAGACAAACCTAAATCAGACGTTACTGTACCTGTCACTGCTAAACCTGAAGGCCATTCATCCCCTATTTCAGGATATAACATACATGAAATCGATACCTTCTCACATTCTTGCTACCATTTTTATAACACCCCCCCCCCCCCAAAAAAAAATAAAAAAATAAAAAATGTTCTGCTTCCTCAGCAGTAACACAAATGCAGCCCTGACCCTGAACCTGCAGTGAGTCCTACATAGCATTTACACCAGCATCTGACGGCTATTGCCCACAGCCCGAATAGCAGGAAACCTAGAACTCAAATCAACCCTGCATTACATTACTTAGATAAATACTCCTAGTGCTTCTGTCTTTGCTGTATGTACTTTTACATTACGTCATATTGTACGGGTATGTTATGTTAAGGGGAGGTCACATGATAAGTAACCACAATAGACGTCACAGCCTCACTGCTGTGCTTGTAGAGAAAATCAGTGAAGGACACTTCTGGAACATTCCACGAAGTTCTGCGGAGAACAAAAAGATGTGTGATCTTTTTCGCAGTGTTACGCAGTGAGACTCTCCCGACTTAGAAGGAATGCGTAAAATAGTCCTTAATTAAGCCACCAGATGATGGATGGGAATTCATAAATCATATGAGAAAACGTATGAATACGGATGAAACAAGAGCTCATTACAGATATGGGGTCAAGTTATAAAAGAAAGTACAATTTGAAAGTATCCAGTAATTACAAAAGGGACCAAGCAATTATTATTATTATTATGCACTTGC
Organism: Gnathonemus echidnorhynchus; assembly: GCA_026776725.1. NCBI lineage: Eukaryota > Metazoa > Chordata > Actinopteri > Osteoglossiformes > Mormyridae > Gnathonemus > Gnathonemus echidnorhynchus. Next base: position 829,174 of record JAODJU010000101.1, on the reverse strand, counting down.
TGTGGATATAGCATTATAACACTGGCCCAATACTCGTAATAGTAATTTCGTATTATTTAATGTCGATGATCTGAGCTAATAATCATCACACGCGGCGTACTGAGTTAACCTTGCTTGCGTGGCACCTCCGGAGAAGGTCAGTCCATCACTTCGCCAGAAAACGCTGACTACGTTATCATTTTAGCTGCCAGCAGCCCTGGACTCAAGAGGCGATCCCTTTTATCCATCATACTTTGAAACATGCTCATTAAGACAGCCTCTCGTTTTTCGGGTTTGCCCTTTCACGGTTACTCTTCAAACCCTCGGCAGAACAATGGGTAAAAACTTCCCGTCTTGTCCCCTAATATGACGCGTTTAATTGCCTCCGCGGCTTACGCGGTTGTATGCTGTATCCATCTTTGGCCAGTAGATGGCAACAGACCATGCTGTTTATTTTCACTGGCGTGAATCCATCCTTTCGTCTTCCAGCCGTTTATCCCAGCAGGGGTAAGCACCACCTTAAAGTGAGCTTCCAAAATGCAAACTTCCAGAAATTCCACAGATGCACTGCATTAATACTCCGTTTTTATTCTGCATCTATATAATACTATTATACATCATATGTCCATACAGGCCTACAGCTATGGGAAAATTTAAAATATCACTCTACATTTACAAAACAATCTGTATTTTTAAATGCTGCTTTAATCCTGGTTTTGCTGGCAGAAGGCTACGCTGAGCAGCAGGTTGCTTCCAAGTTCAAAATTTCTAAGACAGCAGTGCAGATGAATAAGGTGAAGCAGGAGACACTGGGAACCACCAGAAACCAGCCAGGTAAGGGATGGAAGCGACTTTCTAAAGCCAGAGATGATCGTTAACTTATCTAACAGTTTCACATGAATCGGATGACATCGAGTGACCTTCAGAGGGAATGGGAAACATTAAGTGCAGGTGTGAAGTGCAGTGCTAGGACAGTTCATATCAGGCTGCTAGAAGCAGGACTGAAGTCCCATAAAGCAACGAAGAAGCCCTTCATTAATGAGATGCAGAGAAGAAGCAGGCTGCAGTTTGCAAAAAACAAATATATTATTCACAGACACACACGCATAAACTGAGAAGTGAGTGAAACAAAAAATGTGCTGTGGTCTCTCAATTTTTTCCAGAGCTGTGTATGTAAAAGCACAGGAAAGTAAAACTTTTCAAATTAATCCGTTCTGTCATTGTGACATTTATAAAAATGAAATGAAAAATGGGAGGCATTAGCAAAGATTATAATCTTTTTTTTCTATTTAAGAAGGGTGTTAGATTCTGTTAGATTAATAAGACCCCGGCAGTTTAATCCAATTCTTCTTCTTTTTTCAGAGTGGTGTAGGGTCTCTTCTTAATGTTGTTACCTGCTGTTTCGTAGCCTTGCCTCTTAGGATTGTGTTGGGACTGATTTATTGATTCAAACGGTTTTAATTTAGGTAAGCGTTTAAAAATACAAAAACGGCACTGGGTGAGTGTGTTAATTTAGCCAGTGCACGGGGAGGTTTAAAACGCCGGCCGTAATACGTTCCGCCTTAATAGCTCGCCTCTCCTCTTCTGCCGCGCTTTCTGTCATTTAATTTCGCTAATACAGTGTTGAAGTTCGCAGGTCTATTTAAAAAGTCTCCCTTTACACGAGTGGATGAGCGATTATTAAAGTAAACCAAGCAGCCGTATCAAGAGCCATTTGCTGCACAAAAGAACTGGAAATTATCCAAAGGTAAAATATGCGTGTTTTGTGGGAAAAATGCCGCCATTCAGTTAGTCGTTAAGTGTAAGCCGCAACGACCAGTGTCAGACGGAACTGAATGCCATATTTGGCGACAGGTGTAAGCAAGCCTGTTCAGAATCGACCTATAAAATCCTGTTCAGAATCGACCATTATAAAATCCAATTCAGTGGACTTTTAACTGTGTACAAACTGTGTACCAGTTTAGGCACTTTCTCCAGTCACAGGCTGCAAGAGTCTTTACAATTCCTCACAATTACCCACAATTCCTCTGCACTGTAGAGCAGAGCCATGACCCCACCGGCTCTGAGCATTTGTATTCAGGCCGAGAAAGCCAGCGTCAAATCCGGCTTCCCGGAGTAGCGGACTTGCCCTACTATCCTTCCTGCATCTGAACGTCTCATTTAGTTGCTTAAGTGGCTCTTTCATCCAAAGGCACTTTTAAAATGTTTACGCAGCTGGTCAGTATGGCTGGACTCATTAGGACCAGGTCCTTCCTAGAGCTCCAACTTACAGTTTTCAGGTAATAAGTCTTTAAATACTGGACCCACACCCAAAGCCTCTAGAATGGGCCTTGGCTCCCGATGGGGCTGCAGTAATGCTGTCAGCTGGGGTCCATTAGACCCCAGCGTCAGGCAGAGAAACAGCTACCCTTCTACATTTAATTCAGCCCATGTTCCTGAGGGGGAGGCAGGGAAGCAAGGTGGGGGTGGGGGGGGGCATTCATTGAGTTGCTGTTTGGGAGTAATCTTAGGCATTTTTTGGTCCACTTGTCAACATTAAAGTCACAGTGAAGATAATATTTCCTCATGCTAACTGCCCTTTCGTCTCACTATGATGCCATCGGTCACATTAATCGTTTCCCATTCACTCGTCTTCCTGTTGTTGCACCTTATGTCACTATCCACACAGACCAGGCCCGGCTGGGGTAACAGACCAAGAGACGTACAGTCCAGGCCCGGCTGGGGTAACAGACCAAGAGACGCACAGACCAGGCCCGGCTGGGGTAACAGACCAAGAGACGCACAGACCAGGCCTGGCTGGGGTAACAGACTGAGAGACTCTGGGGCCAGACCCAGCTGCATACCAAGGGGTCAGACTGGTCAGATCCCGCTGGGCACATTGTGTTTACAGTGGCAGGGTTTGTTTTAACAAACCCTCAGTTTCTGGAAGGTCTGATGGGAATGACACCAAAGTCACAGGGACAGATGCAAAAAAACTGCCATTTTACACGGAAATGACACTCCCCCACATGAAAATGACACTCCCCCACTGATAATTCTCATAAAGCACTTCATAATGAGCCCCCCCTCCCGCCAGCACTCGATGCTCATTAAGGACTTTGAGATTTAAAATGTGTAAATACGTCAAACGAAAACAAATGCGACAGTTAAATAAATAAAGTCAGCAGTTTAATTGGACTTTGGGAACTCATTACGCATAATTTCTGGTGCTTATAATTGTCCTGACATGCCCGAAACTTTTGGAATTTATACTGTACCAGAAAACACAAAATTTATTAGGAAGTTTTAAATTGCTTAATTGACAGAATGCTTATTACACCGCTTCTGATTAACTAACACTAACAAACATGTTTCCAGGCAAAATTAAATCGAAACCTTTCAAAGTCATAATAGAATATCGGTTAAACTCTGGCCTGTAAAAATAAATCGAATTGGTAAGTTAATTGTGCTGAGAAATATATAAATAAACAGAATACATAACAACAGTGGGGGTATTAAAACATTGCTTTAAGCTATGGTATTGCTGTCTTGCTCTGTGACTTTTTTTAATGAAGGTAATATCTGTGCAAATCTGTGGCACACCAGAAGAAACGGCCCTGGTCTGGTCCAACATGAATGGATTTGTCGTGTTAAAACTGCACAAAATGATCAAATACCATGGTGGTACCTGTTGTTTTTTTGGTCTTCATCTCTATGGCCACAGCAGGGAATATCATAGAACTGCCTCTTAGAACATTACTTTACCCGAGTGAGAAAAATGCCCCTTTATTTAATTAGTCTGGTGTTTCACTAACAGCAAAAAATGTTGCTTATTAATTCAGTTCAATAATTCAATTTATTTTTTATTTTTTTTCTCCACTGAAAATAAGGAACGATCTCAGTGGCAGGCAAACAAAGAATTGCGCAGAACCTACGGAAAAATGCTTCATAGCAATCAGCCCCGAATGCCCGGTGCTCCGGTTCCGACGGCAGCGCCCAGGGCTCACGGCGAGTTTGCCCGCTGCACGGCGACGCAGGCGGCGCTGTCCGTCCTCCGACACCTGAGCAGCTTCAGGAAGGTCTCCACCTTGTGGATGTCCTTGCGGAAGCAAGTGAGCAGGATGTAATCCCTGATCACGGACTCCAGCGGGCCTTGTGGCAAGTCGGCCGGCATCCAGCCGTCGGGGGGGGGGGGG
>JAODJU010000101.1:814847-824920 GCA_026776725.1 Gnathonemus echidnorhynchus | reverse complement strand
CTGTCTTGGGAAATGCCCCACCCAGGTGACCCCCATGGCCCCCTGGGGGCACATGTCATGTGATGACAGGCAAGCCGGGGGGGGGGGAGAGATGCCAAGAGGATTGAATGAAGAACATGTCAAACCATAGCTTATCTTCATTGTCATTCATCAACTAAGCTCCGTAATAATATTGTTAATGATTATGGCCTGTTTTCATAGTGAAGTGTTATAAATAGTCAAGGGATTCAGGATAAGTGTATAAATCGGGGTGTATTGTGCCTGAAATCTGAGCCTGGAACATTCCAGATAAATTGCCATAAACCTGTGTTCTGCCCCTAAACATGATTGGTGGAGTCAGAACTGGTCAGGACCAGATGGCCTGTTTGCCTTGGTGCTTTTGATAAATGGCACAGGATCCTGGGAAAATGTGCATGGCTGCGTTTCCAGTGTTTATTTATCCTAATCCATCACGGTGGCTGACGGATCCGGAAGGGGAGCTTAACGTAAACCTGACCCTGTCTCAGGAGAAAAATCCCCCCGTCTCTGGGATTGATCCATTAAAACGATTGAAGACATGAAAGTGTCTGGTGGAGAAGTATCTACTGAAACATCTGCAGCCATCCCAGCATGAACTAATGAAGGGCTAGCTGATTGGTTGATCCGTTTAATCAGGTGATCTTCTGACAAACGTGTAGTGGAATGCTTGGGGTCGGGGGGGGGGGGGGGGGGGGGCTCCTCCCTCGCCCATGAGGAGTGGCGCACCTTCCCCATCAGTACCACCACACCCTGCTCTAGACTCCTCAGCCTGCCCGCCAGCCAGTGGGTGCTCTCTAGCAGGACCGCGGGGGCGTTGTCGTACTGGTCCAGTGAGGCCTGCAGGCCCAGTAGGGGCCCCATCCAGGACCGGATCAGGGCCAGGACCGTGTGGAGGAGCCACTTGTCCTACAAGGAGAACCATGGATCATGAGGTTTCAGAGAAAAGCTCCAACTCTGAAGAACTGTTTGAAACATTCAGGTCCATCCAGCTAAATCCAGTTAGAGGCTTTTGGACCCTAATGTTAGGGCTATACTCAGTGACCGCCAATCACCCCTGTTTAGGATCTAGGACGCCCTTTTGTCTCCAGAACCATCGCAAGAGCCGTGTGTTCGCTGAAGCCTTTTGCGTTCCACTGCGGTACCATGCTGCACTTCCTGTCTTCCTGTTAGCTTTAGCTGGTAATTCACTGCTCACTGCTCCCTCTGCTCACAGAACTGCCCCCGCCTGGATGTTTTTATATTCATTATCGTCAGGGTCTGTACTCTCCGACCCCACCCTCTGTGACCCTTCCACATACCCCAGCAGGCATTGCTGGCCATTCCACCTTTCCCCCTCTCTGTCTTTTAGTCCATCACTTTCCTATGTGTTCACTCCCTGTTCAGCCAGCAGGTGTTGCTGGTCAACCTGCTCCCTCTTTTTTGTGCTTTCCCCACTGTTAGTTCCTTCAATAAACTCTCTTGTTGTCTCAGAGCCGCTAGTGGATTGTCACCTTCTTTTGTATTTTTCTGTCTGTATTCATTTGCAGCCATGTGATTGGCCATGGAGGAGCATCTGTTTTCATTACCTGGCAGGTGTACCTGATCAACTAGCTACTGCGTGTATATTAATCATTCTCTTACGTTAGACTTTTGTGAATTTATGTAATTGAGTTGTGCGGCAGCTGCCTTTACCCAAAGGGGTCGCATCTTTTAAAGCGGTACAATTTTTGTATACTGTTTGTAAATTTGATCTCCTTTCCCAAGGGGTACAACAGCAAGGGGACGTGTGCTGTCCTTCATCTCGACGGATCCCAATGCGTCGTCTGCCTCATCCTCTAGGCTGTTGGCTGCCTCTGCTCTCACCCTGTAGCACACATCCATTGGGAGTGGAATCGCTAGAGCAGGATGCTCTGCTCTTAGGACCGGTTCAGACCGGTTAGGACCAGGTGGGACCGGTTTCAGACCTCTTACTCTCATTTCTTGCCAGTTTATTTTTTACATGCAGCCGGCTAAGCTTTGGGTTTGCGGTACATTATTTTTAAATTCACACATGGTAGGTAACCTGGGGGAGTCTGTAACATAGTGCTAACATGGTTCAAGCTCAGTGTTTCAGCTGTGAGGTGTTAATAAGCCTTGACAGCGTGTTCTTTGTTTATATTGTCACAGGAAGGTAGAAATACTATTGCTGGTAAACGAGATAAGCATTAAAACAAATGGGGCGGAGTAAGGATTCAGGAATACCTCGCTGCTGCGTTCTGTTTTGGGCATGACGTCCATTATCAATATCGACATCCCAATCAGCACACGCCTGTGTTTGTTGAGTCTTAGTGAGGAGCATGTTGCAGTTAATCATTTCATTCTTCTGTTCTCTTTCACTTCCCTTTATTTACAGCCAGTTAGTTGTTTTTTTTGGTAGTGTCTTTGTAGCTGAAGGCAGCAGTCTTGACTACATGCTGGTTGATACTAAAGAAAACTCCTGAGGACACTCTTGTGGGTTGAAACCTCAGACCAAACATGGGACCTCTGGACCTTATCAGATTGCACACTGTTGCACGTCTGCCCCCATCAGACCCGTTACCCTGCATTATCCCGGCTCGAGGCCAGATTCCACCGCTTACTGATATCGACTCGGCTTCCACCTTGGATCCGGGGATGGAGATGCTGTTTATGTTGCACTCCTGGCCTCTCTGCAGGTGCTGGGAGCGCATGGAGAGGGGGATGAACATCTCCTCCTGCCAACGACAACAGCGTGAACTCCGACGGCGCGCTCGGGGCCTACGAGCGCATATCCGACCGCATCAGAGCAGCTCTCATTCACAGCGGATTGTAGCGATTGGAGTGCAGACCATTCGGACTCGCCCTGCCGTAATCCGCCTGCACCACAGAGCAGAAGGCTCGCCTTTACAAAGCTGTATGCTGCAAGAATCCAGACAGATCCTGCTAAATGAATACTATAAAAATCTTGAGGAAGCGGAGATCATTCTAGTTTAGAATTTACCGGTCTGCTGAACGTACGGACTTAAGAAAGATAAAACATTAATAATATGAAGCTCTTTAGGATTAACAGTAGAGCTGATGTATTAAAGGAGAATAATGTTGGCTTCGTGGTTTTCTTCTTTTTAAATATATCTATAACCATGCCAGTCTCCTTTCACCCTCCTTTACTGAAGCATCTCTGGCTTTCAGTATCAATGCCAGCCTCTTGCTCAGCAGACCTTAAACTCTGCTGAATAATCTGGCACCAGTGTCAGCAGGACCGGAGTTGCCCGCCTAGATGCCAGGCTCTCATTAAGACGGCAGTGAGTTATTTGCACACGTTGTGTTTGTTGGCTAAAGCTTCTATCCAGAGCAGTGCACACCTTAAACAGCTGGCGTTAGTCCTGCCACGATTCAAGTTAATTGCCATTGGTCCTGATAAGTAGGCTGCAGAAGCTACAGCAAGCTTTCCTGGGGCTGGAACCAACCACATCTGCAGCCTATCTTAGCTCTGTGGCCTCATGCGTTATGGATAGATGGATGGATGAACGGTCCAACTCACAAACAGGATGCGGGACTCCTCAGAAACCTGGTATATGAGCTCGGCGTGCTGCATGGCCCGCTCCAGCAGCTCGTCCAGTGGGATGTTGGTGCACTTCCTGCTCGTGTCCGTCCGGTCCCTGCATTCCGGTGGGTATCCCAGCATGCCTCGGCAAGGCCACAACAGCAGCCACATGTAGCCCTGCAGTACTGCCCCACGTAACACGCCACCGTCACGCTAATATTTGATTAGCCACTTAACGCACAGTAACTACTTAATGGCCCACGTTACTCACCTAACCACTCAGCACACAAATATCACACTAGCGCTTAACACGCAAACTTAACACATTTACATTACTGTAGTTTCTCAACACGTTATATTCAAGTTAGCTTGGCTGCTGAAGACACTGACTACATTTCTAACATTACAGCCTGAACACTATTTGCTGAACCATGTGTGTCTAATTTATTAATGGAGAAAAAATACATTTTCCTCCTGTTTATCGTTTTTCAATATTATATTTTTAATTTTTAATGTTATATGTGTCGGTGTTTGAGCAACGCCTACATGTGCCTTGTCATAAGCATTTCAATGCACGTCTGAATCCGTTCATCATGCACAAGTCAATTTTGATATATAAAAGATCAGCACCACAGCCCGCCATCATCCGGACAGAGATCGATAAAATGTCACCGTTACCTTTGTCCATCTCTGAAGCAGCGGAAAGATGGAGGCTGCATCCAGCTCATCTCACGGCAAGCCGGTGAGAAAGGACTTTATAGGGTGGGAGCTTATGAATGAAACAGTGGGATTCTGGGGCACGGAAGGCGTAAGATGATACAGTTCTTGGTTTTACACATGATGTTCAGCTAAGAAAAGATCAATGGAAATATGTGGTTTAACGTTACTGGTTAACAGGAATATCTAGGGTCTCTTTTAACAGTAATTAGCACTCAGTCTTCGGGGGTCAAAGAAAAACTTTACTCTCACGTTTGCTTTGCTTATTGTTTATTTATTCTTATAGTTTTACACTGCAGGCCAAGCGATGAAAAAAACATTTTTTTTAACCCAAATGGGATTTAATTTCAATAAACATGTATTTGTGTGTTTAATGTCAGGCAAAATCTTGTTAAAAAATATGACAAAAGAAGAGCAATGGGATTAATTTTTATATCATTAAGTTAATTAAACTCAGAAGATATTAAATATAACAAATTCAAGTAAATATACCAGAACTCCACACAACAATAATAGGTGTATTCAGTTATATTAATGCAGGTGAAACATGTATGTATTAAACTGGCATATTTTCAGTGTTTTTTTATATAAATAAAACGCATATTATTGGAGCACTGAAAACAGCAAGATCCAGGGCTAACATGCTAACCTCTGCATCCATAGCGATTGTCCACCAGGTCAGCTGGTGGTTTGGCTAATGAAGCCCTGGTGACCTTGATGAGGTGATTGGCCTCGGCAACTTTAAAATGGACCAATGGGGTGTGTTAATAGTACTCAGCTCCAGTCCTGGGGACCCCCTGTTATTGGCTGATTGAGAGGCCATCCCAACCCCCCGCTCGCACCAGCCCTCCATGGATCAAGCGGCCCACCCCTGGCAATAGAGAATGATTGTGTTTGAGTGTGGCTCCGATCAGGGGTGTAGTGGAGAGTAAATGCACGTCAACACCATTCACGCAGCTTTTTAATTACACAACAGCATTTACGCACCTTTTCGTGATAGCTTACTCACTTGTCATTATCCAGTCTAAAAGGTTTGAGGAAAATATTCATTGTTCACTGCATTAACGTACGACAGCGTACCGCACTGACCCTTTTAACAAACTGACCCCCCGCCCACCGCTTCATTCCCTGACAATGTGGCCAACACTTAGAGAAGGCGAATCAGTGTCTGGTCCTGCAGTGTGCAAGCGGAGTAGCGGGCATCCGACACAAAACCGCCTCCAGAAGACCTCAGATAGAGGTTGAAAATGGTAAACGGGACGAGTGGTTCTCTGTTTTTCAGTTAATAAGCTAACATTAGTTATCATCAAGTGCTGCACTGCAGCCTGCAGATTGATGCTGTTTGCATTGAAGCTAGCTGGCTAACAGATATAACAGTAAAGGAGTAACCTTTCTGAATCAGTGCAAACGTAATTTCCATTTTTGCTAGCTGGACAAGAATTTATCCATTTCCACATCAATACGATGATAAGATGATGATGATGATTTGCTTTCAGTGGTAGTGCAGTCCTGTATAGATGTGATGTAGTTTGTTCACCTTTTTTAATGGCACACAGGGGTTTCTCTATGGATGTATATAGACTGCCCACCTTATTTATTACCACTACACCACTGCCCCCCCCGCCCCCCCTGGGCTGGCATCCTGACCAGGCCCTGCCCCAGCCTTGTGGACGAGTACTTTCTGGGATCAGCTCCAGGCCCCTGTACCCAGGATTAGCAGTTACTGAATCTTCCGGAACACAAGCTACTGCTGTGCGGGTACGTGACCTGCCCCATACTTTATTTAGAACTTTCCAAGCATGAGTCAGCACTCCCCAGCGAGGTCCAGTACTCCCAGTGACCCCAATGCCTGCTCCACCCGCCTCCCTGTTAAGAACACCCCTATCCCACACATACACATACATGCCACGTTTTGCCCCAGAAACCATAACCAGGATCTCTGGCTTCAGCTGCTGCTCACTTACTGCTTCGATCAGAGCATGTGAGCGAAGCAGAGTGAGGAGGGAGAGCGGAGCAGGAGGATTTCGGGCCGGAGCGGGAGCGAGCGTGGAGCGGCATATTTGAAAGACTCGAGCATCACCCGATCACCTCTTGAAATAAATAATTTCTGCTTGAACGTGGATTTGGATGCTCAGTTAGCCGGGTTACGGCTCAAGCTAAAATTAAAATACAATGCAGATTGTTCCTTTTTTGGAGCGAGCAGTGAGTGACTTCATCTGCGTGCAGGAGCGACTGTGAGCAGGTTGAGCGGGCGGAGCGTACTGCTCCATGAGCGATGAGTGGAAATTGTCATCGCTCCGCTCACGTGCTCTGGCTTCGATACAAAGAGCCACAACTTTAGACGACTAAGACGAGGAAGTTGGAGGACCCCTCACCCCTGCTCGCTTAACCCAGGCCCAGCACGTCGGCGTACCATATGTAAACACCCTTTACGTGTGCCTGGCCCCTGCGGCGTGCAGTCGTATGAAAGGAAGGTGTCCTTGGGGGGTAGTCGCGGGGTTAACCTTTCCCTCTGTGAAACTCAATACAGGGATCAAGTTAGATTAGCAGGCAAGGTGGCGACTTCCATCCGCGAGGTCTATTCACACGACAATAAATACACCGCAGATGAATATACAGGGCCTTCTGGTGCTTCCAGCCGTCGGCGGAGAACAGCGTGTCGAATGACCTCGTCTGCATTCTGCGGGGCAACGTATAAAACCGCGAGGACATTTTTGTTTGTGTCGACAAACAAACAAAAAGGGATCTCCGTGTCTTTCTGGGGCAATGGTATTCAGGAAGGACGCGGTCGCCTTCAATGGCTCGGGTTCTAGTGGGTAGGGAGGTGCGCGTGTCCTTGGGCCAGTGGGAGGTTCAGCCGCGAATCTGCCATTTACTGTGGCCATAGAAACCTACCCAGTAAACACTCCGCAGCTCACCTTTATGTCAAATCCAATCAAAAAACAAGCAGAACTCACTCTGTACACACTTTGAGACACATTTCCTCTATCAGAGCCCAGCATTCAAAGCATCTGATTACCTGTTTACACAGCTGGCCACATTTTCCCACAGCGATTTCAGTTTATTGACTTCCTCTACAGTGTAGCCCAACTGGGGACTTGTTCCAGAAACATTCAGGGTGCAAGCTGGGGTTGTTACCCGTGTGTCTCCTGCCCCAATCAGGACAGTAAAGCGAACCATGTGACACTGAGGTAGGAGAGTAAAATAGTGCCTTTAGTTGAGTATGAATGTGGTAAAACTGTGGAGAGAAATGAAATCACTCATGGGAGTTTGACTTACACAAAAATGTTCTGAGGGTAGAATGACAAATTGGTACAGAGAGAACCAATGAGATTGCAGAGGAGGCGGGTCCAAGCATCTTATTGGTTGATCCCGCCTCCTTTAGTTTCTTGGACCCACCTCCTCTATAATCTGATTTGTTAACTCTCTGAATCAATTATTTTTCATTCTGCCCTCAGAACATTTTTGTGTAAGTGAAACTCCCACGAGCAATGAAACTGGCAAGAGGACGACCCAGGGAGACAAAATGGTATCGGGTAGGGGGAAGGAATTGGGCAACTAGGTCTGGTTTAGTTATCTGGGGCTGAGAGCAGAAGCTTGCTTTAGTTTATTTGTGGTTCGGCACAGAAGGTCGAGCAGGCCTGTCACATGATTTCGTCCCAGCCTTGGACAGTTATACTCCCCAACATTCAGTCAGCACTGTGTTTCTGTACTGCCGCGTGGCATAACAGGGATAAGGGACTTAAACTGACAACAGGCATAAATTACACTAAACTCCGACGGCTCGTGGCACCGGATAAGTTTTGTTTTGAAGAGAGACAGATTTCCCAGCGGCACATCAGCGAGCCAGCGGTGAGGAGCCGTGAACTCTGACGTCCTTAACGGGCTTTTGTCGTACGTCGGTGACAGCATGCCTTTTAAATTCTGGGGGAGATGTCAGAGCTGTGGTGATGGGGGGGCTGCGTGTCTGCACATGATACGGGCTGAAGTTCACTCCTCGACACCTCGCTCTGCGAGGCGGGGTCACACGGGCCCCAACGTGCCGCGCTTTCAATCACGGAAATTAATAAGCGCCGAGATGGAATATTCTCGATTCCTCACACTGACGCCTGTCGTGTACTGCTAAACATGTAAATTATTGACTTCTTTCTTTGTGGCTGACCTAACTGAAGATTTTATTTTATAGCTAAAGAAGAGATGGGGTGAAATGAACGACACTCCTTGTTTCCTTGTTGTTCTTGGCGCTCGATGTTAATGGAAGTGGCATTAAATGGATGAGCAATATCAATAAAATATGTAAAGTTCTGACATCAGAAAGAATTTGGCAAAGCACAGCAGGATGGATTTTAATATTAGGGCTATGAATGTGGGTGGCATGGTGATGTAGTGCTTAGTACTGTTCCATCGCACCTCTGGGACCAGAACTCGAGTCTTTGCCCAGGTTCCATGTATGTGGAGTTTGCATGTTCTCCGCTTGTTGTTGTGGGGTTTCCTCTAGGTTTTCCGGTTCCCCCCCACAGTCCAAAAACATGTTGAGGTTAGAGTTACTGAATTGCCCATAGGTGTGAATGAATGGTGTGTGAGTGTGTCCTGCGATGGGCTGGCTCCCCATCCTGCCTTCTTCCCTGCCTGGCACCCGTGCCTCTGGGATTGGCTCCGGACCCCCATAACCCTGAATGGGACAACTGGTTACAGAAAATGGATAGATATGAACATAGAGGAGGTATCAAAGAAATGCTCACTGGCAACTGGGCTGCAGGCATGTGTTTATAATTTAAATGGGGCAAATGGAAGATGTCTCTCAGAAGCAGGAAGAGGTGATGTGTTTCAGCTAGCGCTCCCTAGCAATGGTCCTCCCAAGACGGACAGGGGGCTGACAGGCATGCTGAAGGTCTGTTAGCTCAGACATGCTTTTGTGATAACGCAGTATCCCACTCCAAGAAGCTGCAGGAGTCACAGGGGTGCAGAGGGCTTAAGGGAGACGGTGTAGGTCAGGGTGTAGCAGACAGTGCCACTTGGAGTCAAGGTGCCCCTCTACCCATCAGGTGTTACATGCAACGTCCAAATTACACATTTTTGGTGATTAAGCTGTCAATTAAGCTGACATTACGATGTAATTAGGGGTTTTGGATGCACGGTAATTAGCCCCCAGATTATTTGTCAGGTGCTAATGTATAAGTTCTGCTACTTGTGCCAGGTGCTTAAATCTCAGTGAGGAATGAGGGGCTCCCTGGTTCAGCTGACCTGCTCTGTTCTCCGTACTGGCGGATTGAGGTCTCCTCGGGGGCCTGCGTTCTCAGAACCACAGTCAGACCCCAGCCTGAGACTCCCCAGCGCCCTGTTCCAGCAGCTGCCCCGCACAGGATCTGCAAAATATCTGTCAGCAATCTGCCCGTCATGTAGGGGGCGCCAGACAGCTCCCGCGCCGGTCCGCTGGACAGGAGCCTGCTGGGTGATTGGGCCGGCACGCTCGGATGGAGCTCCGAGGGCGGGATCCATTAGAGGGAAAACGGCACAGAAAAACACAAACAAAAGGCTGACAAAGATCCATACAGATAAATAAATATATAAGGGTGTAGAACCCACCCCCCCCACTTCACACTAGACAGTGTGGAGCTGTCTTCCTTCACCAGAGAGACATTGTGTAAGCTACACCCCCGAAATCTCATTCCCTTTCTGAAAGGAGTCATTCCTCATCTCCGGAGAGGCTGCAGAATTGTTCACTGCTCAGAGTCGACACTTCACACTTCAGACAGCCCTGATCCTATCACTCTCCCTGGCATCTGCCCTGTTTACCTACATTCACTATTTATATATA
>JAODJU010000101.1:799196-810245 GCA_026776725.1 Gnathonemus echidnorhynchus | reverse complement strand
GGTGTGGTGGATAGCGCTATAAAGCTGGAGTTAAGAGAAAACTGATTGGCTGGGAAAGTAAAAGAGGGTGTCAAGGAGCGATCACACAGAGAGATCTCTCTCAGTCTCAGCTACATATGGAGGATGTGGTGATGGAATTTCAGAATGGCATTCTCCACAGACATGACATAAATAAGGCACTGAAAAGAATGCATTGGAGTGTCCCAGTAGTTTCTGATTTTTTTTTTTTATCGTTTGTGTCCACTCAGAATTACTTAATCCACTTCACCAGACACACACACGATTTATCAAACTATATACAGCTGTATTATACAGCCAGAAATATATGCTGCTCTGCTCACCATGACATAAGGAAAGACTTTGTTCATATGAGAGGTAGCTGGCGCCTTGACAATGAGACACTAAGTCAAGTCCCTGAATGGCCGGTTAGTGTGAATTATCGCGCGGGAGTGCAGTGGTGCTGTGTTTCACTGTGCCTTATCCCCCGGCGGACACTAGATGGCACTGCGACCTCTGAAAGGCCAGCCCAGCGGGTCCAGTGGCCACGGCCACCCGCCCACTCAACCCTCCCTGATTTAATTGTGGCTTCCGAAAGTAGGGGCGCGACAGCGGGCCGGACGAAACCAAGGAGCCACGATGGATGCAGCGGCAGAGCCGGCAGTTGAAACCAAAGGCCCAGAAAGTATAAATCGCGACCCATTAGCTGGGCCCGAGTTATCCGTCATCATGTGAACATGGGCCCGTGAGAAACAACCTATTATGTTCCTTCCTGCTTTTATTTGTTTAGTGATTAATTATTTATTCCTCTCAATCCTTCATGGAAGGAGTCGAAGCTGAGGTCCTTATCCCCAGAGTTGGCTTAATTAACTTGCGCCATGAGGTAACAGATCCGTAATGGAATCCAATGCCCCTTTTCCACTGCTACCTTCAGGTTTGGGTAGCCATCCATGAAATAGGTCTCCGTGTGGTCCTAGAAATGTGGCTTTGGCACTAATCCCCCATGTGGGTAATCGCGTGGATGATCGGGGCACTGGCAAATGGCGCGGCTGAACTTGGGGGGGGCGCTTCAATCCCGGCCAGTTAATTATTCAGCAGCCGTTTCTTCGAGGCGGGGCAGTGGGAAGAACTCATCACACGCTCGTTAGGTTCTCGCGAAAACCTCGCTTTGTGCTCAGAATCCCACGCAGCGGAAACGGGCACATTCCTTCGTCAGCACCTCCGACTGACAGATTTAATCGTTCCCCTCTAATCTTATAAACTCTTCCCAAATGCAGATGGTATTTCAGGAATTTGACTTAGTAGGGGATCTGTTTACATCTATCTCACAAAGGGAAACCAAGTCTGTAACTGGGGTGTAAAAGCTCTTGAACCTGAAGTATCAGGAGTATGTAACATACAATTCATTTATATTTTGAGAGTTACACACATGACCTTGTACTATACACGGCCTCATAGAGTCACTGTGAATTGACAAGATGTGAATAACAAACAAACCTTACTAGAATCCAAAAAATTTTTATAATTATGTGAGGCAGTTAGGGTATTAGTTAACCTTGGCACCAGTGAAATGGCACTAATTTCAATTCTTTCTGTTAAAAAAAAAGGTGTGCAGTATAAAACCGTAAGCCATTGGATGTATTTGAAAGCTTTTCATAAGCAGTTAACAGAAAACGGGCAGTGAATGTAACACAGCACGTTAATTTAAGTTTTCCGAACTGTAACTAGGCCATTACAGTGGACGGCACATTTTTTAAGTCCATAAAAGTTTAGATGGTGAAATATGCAACTGGCTGATGAATCCGCGAAACTACAAAGGCACATTTAAACTGCAAATGCTGCAATTGTACTAGCGAATGTACTACTAGATAAATGTTGCCATATTGATACATAAATGGAAGCAGATGTCCACCTGTGGGGCAGTGACGATCAGAAGTGCGACATCCATTGCTCACGTCGCTCTCTTAGCCACCGTTATGCACTACCAAACAGATAAAAGACAGCCAAACAGAAAACACCGCGAATGGATTCCACAGGGAGGAGCCCGCAGCTGGCCGCAGAGTCAGACACACCGCAACACTGAACAAACAGACAAAATCTCTAGCTACCTTAATTCGCTCTTGGATGTGTCTGAGCCAAATGTATAATAACTTTGACCTGTTCAGGTATTCACGTCACAGATGGGGAGCGTCAAAACACGTCAAATCGTACTCTGATTTTCTAGACCCGCCACAAAACAAACACGTGAATTTGTGGAGGTAAAACGGCATTATATTTCCATCCACTCCCCGGGACTTTTGGAGAAGGTGCTTCCATGGTAACATATTCAGCGCCTGTCTAACCTGTAAATAAGCCTCATAAGTCCAGTGTTATCAATTACGGCGACATAACATGTTTTTTAACTAATTGGTTGGAAATTAAGCAGAGGTTAACGAGGGCAGCTCATTATTCTACTGTAGCGATTCAGACACAGGATGGAGGTGAAAGGCACAGAGCTTTTGCTAATTGTGGGCGAACCTTTAATAATTGTCCCACGGTGATGTGACGGGGTACATATGGACCCCCCCCACATGACTCATTAAATAACTTTAATGCTTTAATGTGTGGAGACAGTGACAGGTGGGAAAAAAAAAATCAATTATGAACCTCCATCCTTCCGCCATACGGACAATGCCGCCTGAATGTGCCTGAATTCGACGCCACCTTCCGCCGACCTCATTCGGCTAACTCACCGGCTTCCTTCGCTGGTTCCGAGGCCCGGTTTAACGGCCTATTAAGGCAGTCCCTGCCTTGATGGAGGGGAGGGAGCAACACTCATTTTAAAGCTATCCCTCCCCAAGGCAGACGATAAAACAACTTTGTTGACAAGGGTATAGGGGATAGGTTATCGACGATCGGTGCATATGGCCGCCTCACAGGAAGTCCATCAAAGCCTTTCTGTTCCTCTGTGATTTTTTTCCACAGCGAAGGGCTTCCTTTACCGTTCCCGGATCGACAGCTACATTGGCTTTTTAACTGCGCCTGCGAGGAGACTGAGCACTTCAGCTTAATAAAGGTATTAGACGAGAAACAACTCCGCTTTGTACGACTTACCAGCTGGGATCCATCTCCACTACGACATTAACTGTGGGATGTTTGCTCGCCCTGGAAAATATGTTGCGGTTCTCAGACACGGAAACCGGAACCGAAACAGCGATATGGCATGTAAATTGTGCACTTGCAGAGAAAGGATCTGAAATATAAAAGGTTTTTCTGCAGCCTCCGGTTCAAGCTGTCTCAGCCAACCTGCCGAGGTGTGTTTACCAGTCTGAAATCACGTCTTATTACAAGTGTCAGCCGCTTGCTTAGCATACGCTTCCTCAAAGTCCTTTCAACAAGTTTGCTCGACGCCTCCTATTTTGTGGCTAAATATCTACCAGTCAGGAAAGTGAAACACCACACATTTCAAGAAACGCAACCACCCGGTCCCAAGGGTTTTAAGCCAGACTAAAAAGTCCATTCCACCAGGCAAATGAACATTCCACTGGGAGGGCTATCAGCGAGGGAGGGGCAGCAGCAGTGTTAACCACTACCCATGCCATGCATTTGCTTAGGGCCCCCCCAAGGTTTGGGGGTCCCCTGTTGGCCAGAAACAGTCACTACCCTGGAAGGAGAGGGGTGGCCCTAAAGTGGCTTTTTGAGTGGGGTCCAACAAGAGTGCTGGTGGCTTTCTACCATTCTAGATAATAGCAGTATGTGTCATATACAACTTTCACACTGCCATGCTCACTGCCCAATACCAAATGAAGAGCGAGTCAGGGTAACCATTCTGCTCAAGGAGTCTCCTGTACGAGCATGGAGCATAAGCGTGAGCATGGAGCATAAGCGTGAGCATGGAGCATAAACGTGAACATGGAACATAAGCGTGAGCATGGAGCATAAACGTGAACATGGAGCATAAGTGTGAGCATGGAGCATAAGCGTGAGCATGGAGCATAAGCGTGAGCATGGAGCATAACCGTGAGCATGGAGCATAAACACCTCTACTCAGAATCCCCTCCCGCTTGTCATCTGCGGTTAAAGCCACTTGCCGCCTCGACCCCGTGTCCACACTCGTTATCTCCCCTTCGTTAGCCGACGTTCTGTCTGTCGTCCCGTAATAAGCATGCAAAGGCCCTCGCTACCTTGGCGGTGCAGCTCTTGTTGTATAAGACCATCTGTTAAACGAATAAGTATTAATAGGGACACTGGCAATCTCTAACGGTGTGCTGGACAGCTCTTGGTAAATATTTAAATATTCAAACAAGGCTGCAGCTCCCTGCCTCAGACATTTATTTAGATTTATTTTAGAATAAAAAGGAGTTTAAGTGTCCGATGTAGCTTTTCGGCAAGCCTGTTGGAAATACCCCAAGTTAATTCAGGTTAATTACTTTCTAAGTGGCCTGATCTTTCAGAATACAACCACATATATATTGGCAGGCAAAAGAATCCTTAAAACAGCATGAGATACACATCCAAGTCGGACACTTTAAAAGAAAAAAGGGCTGAGAGTGTCGTTGCATAAGTGCCGAATGGTATCACACTGGATCGCCGCATGCCAGATCACGATAAGGGGAAAATTCTGAAAAAGATGTAGAGGATTCCTGGGCTCGTGATACTGCCACCTCTTTGGTTCTGTGAAAACGTCCGCAGTCGGTTCCAAGGAAAAAGAAATTATGGGGAACCGGCTTTCACCCAAAATGAGCTTTACCCTTTAGTGTAAGACAGACGGGGACTCCACACCCAGATGATTGCACACAATAATAAATGTCATGACATTAATAAGGTGGGACGGAGGTTGGGGGGTGGGGGGTGAGTGGAAAGTCGATACCGCGACCCAAACACCCCCCCTTTATGGCTTCAGAAGAAGACCGGAGGGGGTTCTAGAATCACTTCCGAAACGATTCATTACCATGGCAATTTCAACACCATCAGGTTCCCCTAAGTAAAGCATGATAAAGAGAGGAGACTTCATTAAATGGGGCATAGCATCCGTGGGAGCCAGGCCTAGTTCCCCCTCAGCGCCGGATCGAATTACGTCTCCCTACCTGCTCCCGTGGAAGCTGCCGGAACAGGGCATCTCTTGCACTGGCACAGTCGACGGGATGCTCAGTTGCTTTCCACAAAAATTAAAACCGCTTGTGAAAACCGTGAGCAAAGCTCCGGGAGTCCCCAAGAGTCCCCAAGAGTCCCCAAGAGTCCCCCAGGCCCCGAGCAGCAGTCGCTGTGGCTCGTTTTATGGGAGTATGATTTTCAAATGTGCAAAAGGGCGTTGAAAAAGCAGAAAGCAATATGATGGAAATTATGAATCTGACTTAAGCAATAAAAACATGGCTGCATGCAGAAAGCACAAGATGCTACAGGATGTTACAGAGAAATGACATACTTGTCGGAGCATGAGGAGAGTCCGAGACTTCTGGTAGCCTCAGGGAGAGAAGGTGGAGCCTTGCCATTAAAGGGCACCTTACCTTTACTTAGCAAGCCCAACGTTCACTCTCCAGGCAGGTGCGCATCTGCACCAGGGATCGATGGGCAAACTCTACGTAGGTGCAAGGAAATATTGAAAAACCAAGGCAGCCATCTCCCTTAGCAAGACACTCAGCCCGTCTCTCTCTGCCCGGGTGGTGGCTGGATGGATTACAAAAACTCACCAGAGCTGTCTTTGTCTGTCCTGGGTGCAATGACTTGAGTGGTGCTGAATGTCCCCTAGCGGAGGATGAGGCTGCATCTCATTGCACTGTTCTGATGTTCAAATGTTTATACTGATGTGATCGTCTTTCGAAATGCACTAATATCTTTTGACATCAGAATATGAACAAAAGGTGCATATCATGCTAAACAACTTGATGACAGCATCATCTTATTGTCATCCTTGAGAGGATCCTCACCTTCTCCCATCGCATAGCAACAGTAACCTGGTAAATGTCTATTATACTGTGTCTGATGAATCTGCCTGTACTTTATGAAGCTGTCAGTCACACTGCTACTCCAGGATAAGGTCGTCCCGCATAATCGCAGCTCCTTCCTAGTTGGGTTTTCTGCTGGCTAGTTTGGAGAATACTTTGGATTTCATATCAGCCTCCACAAAGAGTCTACCCTCCTAGTCTCTCTCCAGTGGCTATAAGTTGGCGCATCCATGAAGTGTAGGACACTGGCATTCAAGGCTGCCAAGGGAAGGACAGCACCACACCTGCAAGATCAAACCCGGCACTGCTTCAAGGTCACTAGCCTTTCTCCGCATCAGGTCGTCTGACAGTTCCAGGTCTGAAATATCGGGATTTAATATCCTGTGTTTTGACCATGGCCTCCCTGGGGTGGAATGTTCTTCCCCTCAGTCTCAGGACTGTGCAATCTGAAAAATCCGTTTTTTTTACTACACTTCAGCAAAAAGTCCCGACTGCTTACACAGCCTTTGCCCACCTTAACGCAGATGCATCTTCGGCACTTGTTGTTGACTGTTTGTAGGTTATTTGTGAATCTGGTTGTACAATAATGAGTCGCTTCTTAAATGGGCTCAGTATGTTTTCTGCTGTGTTGGTTCACCCATATTAAAGGGTAACATCGCTGTGTCTCTGATAGCAACGCTGCAGAAGACCCACGGCACTTACCGGCTGCCTTTGTGCTGATGCTCTTTGTTTAGTTGTGCAGGCTGACCTGTAAGTCGCTCTGGGGGGGAAACGTCTGCCAAACAAACAAATCTAAATGTACGTGCTGGAAGGAAGAATGCAATGCGAGTGACCCTAGCGTTTGTCGAATGCAGCTGCCGGTATCTGTTTATCGCAGGGTATGAAGCCATGTTTTATGTATGGCTGCTATGCAGTCCTGTGGGCACTTAAAGCTAGACGATGAAATCAGGGCTGCGGGTATGGCTGCTGCTTTGCATACGCACGGCTCGATTTGATAGAATGTTTAATGAATTCGGTTTATGCTTCTTTCCCCCTTTGTTTGAAAATTGGTGCGCTTGATACATTAGCAGCGTGAACGAGTGCGTTCTCGCTACATGAAAAGATCTTCCTGTCGCATGAGACCCGTGTCAGCGCAGACGGAGGGGTTCTGAATGACAATTTGCCGCCTCACTGGCATAGTTGTGTCCCTTGCAATTGTTTGGATAGCAAAGCTCTTACATTACTGGCTTACTCCATCATGGTAACAGAACGATGCTGCTACTTTCAGTGTGTGTGTGGAGGGGGGGGCTTAAGGCTTCCTAACCCGTCAAGGGAGACATAAATGATGAAAGGGATAATTACATAGCTTAGCTGACACAAAGGGATAGTTATGTAGCTTAGCTGACGCAAAGAAATAGGTGTGTAGCTTAGCTAATGCTAACAAATAGGTGTGTAGCTTAGCCAATGCTAACAAATAGATGTGTAGCTTAGCCAATGCTAAAGAATAGCTATGTGGCTGTGCCGATGGTGATTTTTGAAGCAATTTATCATTTTACCCATTTACAGGGCTGGATATTTCTCAGGGAAAATTCCAGCTGGACACCTGTCTGAAAATTAGGCCTTGTCTGGGACTTAAACCAGCCACCAACAACATATGAAATTAAACCTAGTCTCATTCTCTGCCCGTCGTGAGGATGAATCGGCAAACAGGAAGGGTTTTTGGAAGGGGGTTTAAGAAGGTAACTACAACAGGTAAAGCTCAACAAACCTTAGGAAGAGCTTCCTAAATATACCTAAGCCTTCGAAGCACTTGTTGGGGACAGCACTTAGGGAGTGGGGAGTTTCAGCAGGCAGTGACAAACAGGATTATGCGCGGCTCGTGCCTGTCCGTCACCGTGACAGCAGTAACGAGCGGGGAGGCTCCAGCCCCAGCCTGTACACCACCTCACCTCTGCCGAGGGATTAACTCAGTCCGGGTTAATCTGCAGGTGCTACTTCCAGTGCATCCGCGGCCCGGCGGGAGAGAGCAGGTTTTATGTAATTATTTCACGCCTCCCTGCTTAGGCCCCCACCTGAAGAGCTCCTCCGGGAGAACGGGGCTAGAGAAAAGATGCTCGCTCCTCATTAAAAGTCAAACTTAAGCTCATCTCTGTGGATAGAACCCACGCGAGCCCGGCAACGGCGGCAAACCTTCGCAAACATCGGCGACGAAACAAACAAACAGAGGAACAAAATGAGGACGAGGCAGCCGACCATGGACCGCAGCCAGATTCCGTCAAAACGCAGAAGCGGCACCGGGGCGTTCCAGCGCGTTCTGTTTTTCACGAGTCCTCGACGTGACTGCATGGACGTCTCTCGGTTGCGCTTTCGCGTGTCACCCGTTCGTTCACGCCAAACTAATTACCACGGAAATCTTCCTGCAAAGGAAGGGTGCCTACCTAACGAATGTGCGGAGCCGAACGCGGCAGATCGTACGCCGCACTTCCAGGGAGGAGCGGAGTTTCCCCGTGACGGCGGCGGGCGTGTCACGCCTGGCTGCACTTTGATTTTGGCGCAGAGACGCAGGCGACTGCGGCGGGACGGAATTGTTTCATGCCGCACGCTGTGATTCCTGATTTCCTCATTTTAATAATGGAGGAGCTGAGGGAGTCGCAGATGCGGCGGCTTTTGAGCGACGGCTTTTGAGCGACGGTCGACTGTCAGAGGTGTTTACAGATAACAGGCCTCCATCGGCCGGCTGGAAGTCGCTCTCCTGCCTCTTTTGTTCCCCGTCATCGAAGCACGCAGATGATATCGAACTTCCCCTCACGTCTCCGACTAACCCCCCCCCCCCCGGCCCCTTGGGGATGGTTTGGTAGCTGTGGGAAGCCTAAAGGGCCATGGGGCCCCAAATTAAGCTCGACACCCCCTGCCTTAGGAGGACCAGGGAACAAGGAGAGTTTCCCTCATGTGTATGGCATGCTCTCCGCCTGGTGTGTCAGCAGCCGGCGCCAAATTGGGTTTAAGACACTCAAGTGTAAATGACAAGGGTGGCATGCTGTGTGAGCTCATTCTTTAATAATCAGAACTGCCACACTTCACTTATCGCCCACTTCAACTCAGTATGGCTTCTTTAGCATTATGGGCTGCTGCTTCTGGAAAGGAGCATAATTGGCCAGGAATACAAACCAGTATCATTAAATGAACAAAAGCCTTGGAGAAGGTCAAGAGGAAATGGTCAGGAAAATTTAGAGGCTTCTAGTCTGGGTCAACATGGGTCCACTGCAGCCGTACTCAGGGTCACTGAGGTTCAGCCTTGCTGACATTTTCTATCTGACATCCTCCTGGGTCTAGCATGCCTTCTTGCAGTGCCCCCTGCTGGTAGCAGAGAATGACGACGCCCTATAACTTAAATGTTATCTATGCAAGGAGCAACAAAGAAAACATACTGTGCAGAAAAACAAAGTGAGGACTGTTTTTCCTGCTTGAACCAGGGAAAGGAGGAGCGTGACAAAAGGAGAAGGGGTTCGACAGCGACCGTTCACCTGCTCGCCGTGCGTGGCGTCCTGTTTCGACATTTTCCCTCCTAATTGCTTCCCTGCCTCAAGTGCCAGCCTGACTGCCCGTTTTTCGTTGTCATTAGTGCTTTCGGATGACAACATCGGGAAGAGATAAGACCGCCGAAGACGAAATACAGGAGAATAGGCACACATTAAGAGGGTTGTGATTCACCCAACAGCATTTTGTACGACAAAACAAAAGCAACACGCTGGATCGGGATCCCGCTTGTCTCTTACTAGTGCTGTGATCGTTTCTGTGTAGAGCTGCAGGGAGGCTAAGTTATCTTTGCATTTTGCCCCCCAGTTCCCCTTAGCTCCCCCTCGGAGAAACAGATCAATATGCAACCTTATATTAAACATTTCAAAATCCAAAAGCTTCCAATTTAAAATGAGTATGAAGTAAAGATGGTAAATGGGCAGTAAAAGATGGAAAATAAAACTTTTACCCGTCCGATTTGCGCCACCCAAACAAATTCCCTTTGATATATTTGGACTACGGCATAAAATTAATTTAATCGCCGCGTTGCATAAACTGCTTCTGAATGAAACCCACAGCGTGCAGATTTACGGCTGGGCGCTCCGTTGTCTGGATGCATTTTCCCGCATTCGTTCCCCGCCAGAGGCGCTCCACTGGGATCAGACTCGCAGAAAAGGACACTTAGATTAGAGCAGATCCACCTGGGAGAGCGCCAAAATATCGCTTTATTTGTTTGCCCGGCGCTGCAGGGGCCGTGATGGGATTGCTTATCGGGATCGCTCGCCTTCCGCAGATTTTTAAAGCCCAAGCGGGGGCACGCCGCGCTCTTAAAAGGGGACACGGTAAAGAAAGGCAAAGTCACCGAGCAAAGCGCGGTCACTAGACCATAATAAGACACCTGGTTACCGCATTAGAGAAAATGCGTGTTTCACCCTCTTAAAAAAGGCTCATCTGTCACCGCGGAGCCCTGGTTTGAATAGTGAATCATTGTGTCAGGTCTGCTTAGTATTCAGACATTGTCCTGCATATCTATTTGGAATTAATATTTAATATTTCCTTTTGATGTCCGATTGCAAATGCGTACCGCCGCGAATTTAATTTATACACGCGTTTCACTTGTTGAGGCAATTATGGTGGCGGCGCCAGCTGGACTTATCGAGAGCTGAACTTTGCAATCAAAACAAAATGAAGCGCAGTACTGGGCAGCCCTTGAAAATATTTGCGCTTTGTTCTGCCAGTGAAGGTAATTTCAAACAGGCTCCCATCTCTTTAAGACTTCAAAGGGATTATCCAAAGATTGTATATTAACGGAGTTGGATGGCAGTCTTTGATGAAGGTTGAAACGTGAAAATTTACACATCGAGGTTTTGGTCACCTGACCTAAGAATTCTGTTGCCAGGGTGCGGAGTGCATGCGCTCACGAGCACAACGGGGAAAACACAACGCGATTAATCGTTAATGGACCGTGTCATCTAGGTCTGAGGGCTTCTCATAAGCTAAGAGCCTGACATCTCTGTTACACTGGTGCCGAAATGAACTGAATAGATTTGTTTAAGAAAATAATAAGAAGAACGTATCGATCCTCATTTGTATATACCAGAAATTAAAGAAATGTAGGAGTATGTACTGTAGA
>JAODJU010000101.1:780675-791120 GCA_026776725.1 Gnathonemus echidnorhynchus | reverse complement strand
TTATGGTTATGGTTAGGGCAGGGTAGGGGTTAAGGTTGTCATAGTTAGCATTAGCATTTTTCCCATTGAAATGAATGGGCGGTCCCCATAAGGATAAGTTTACCCTACACGTGCGCGTGTGTGTGTGTGTGGGCTGGGAATGCATTTGTTGCATATTTTAATGACTTCGCTTCATTGATATCAAAAGTTCTGCTGTTATATCCGTAGCTCATTAATGACGGCTTTGTAGCCTGGCTGTTTATGTTTCTCAAATCCAAAGGTTGTGTGGTTGTTATTATTATTATTATTATTATTATTATTATTCAAAAAGCATAACCACTGGATCATGCCTGGAGTGTTACCGAGACATTTAAAGAGGACTAATGATGATGATGATGATGATGATTAGGATCATGGCTGCATTCATACCTCAAAAACATGAACCACCTTGGTATATGAACTGCAGGTGCTGCTGCCTGTTGTGATTGGTCATGTGACACATCAATTCTGGAAAATCTGTCACACATGCTAAGCCTGAGATGGGGGGGGATGGATAAGTTAGGAAGGGAGCTGAATGTGAGGGAAGAAAGTAGGAAGGTGGAAGATAGGATTTAGGAGGAAGGGATAAAGGATGAAGTCGAAAGGAGGAATAAAGGAGATGGGAGGAAGTGGGAGGAAGAAAGAAGATGGGAAGGAGTGGAAGAAAGAAGAGGGGAGGAAGTGGTAGGAAGAAAGGAGAGGGAAGGCGAGGGGAACAAAGGAAAAAAGAAGAGGGGAGGAAGTGGAAGGAAGAAAGGAGAGGGGAGCAGAGGAAGAAAGAAGAGGGAAGGTAGTGGAATGCAGAAAGGAGAGGGGAGGGAGTGGAAGAAAGGAAGAACAATGAGGGGAGGAGGTGGAAGGAAGAAAGGAGAGGGGAGGAAGTGGAAGGAAGAAAGGAGAAGGGGAGTGGAAGATAGGAAGACAGGAGAGGAGAGGAAGTGGAAGGAAGAAAGAGGAAGGTAGGAAGAGAGTAGAAAAGTACAGGATGCTGACAAAGCAGCGCTGTCTCGATTCCCCACATCATGCTGAGCCCTGAATTAGCTCTGATTGTTCATGCATCTCTGTAATTGACTGATTTGTCTTTTCATTTATCTTTTTACTGCCAAGAACCAACCAGAGTGCAGACCTCATTTTAAATCATAATTATTTGTGGGCCCAATTCCTTCATTTGATTATTGGATTGAATTTTTTTGCACCTCTTGTCAATCATGGTTGCATTTTATGGCACCTGGCTATGCCGTGTCACACCACAAACAATTTCACGTGACAGTGAAGTTAAGAGGTGTCAGACTTTAGGTGGCTGCACATGCATTTTTACTTTCAGTTTGTCATTGTCAAGTTAATTTCAAGCTAAAATAAAGCTGAATGAACAGGACACAATTAATGACACTAATGCGATGTACTGTGTAATTTCAAGACAAGAAACTCATCTTCTCTCGTTTTCCTTTAGGAATTCTGATATACATTGTTATTATAAAAAATAGTATTGAATTCTTAAAAAGCCCAAACAATTTCTAATTACGTCGATTACAGTTAATTAGTGTAAATTTTGTTAACATGTTAAAGGCCATCTCCTGTTTGTCAGGACATTCATCTGATGCACCCCAGTGGGTCCCAATCGTGTTCTTGCCCCCTGCCACCCCAGGAAAATGTTTTCAATCCAACCCTACATTAATCAGGCTCATAGGATCCTTAATAGGCTGAATGTAGCAGGTTAAAAGCAGTGTGGGTTGGAATTAAAACATTCTGCCAGGGAGGGGCACCAGGAACAGGATTGAGAAGCACTCCAGTACAGACAAGCTTCCCTTAAATAGTCCTGCTGGAGTGGTGTTACGAACACACTTAATTTTTGGTTAATTGGCAATTTGGATAATTGACGCCTGTGGATGTTACACAGGTTACAGGAGAGGGGATACCCAGCTGAGGATCCTGAGATGTGGCCCTCATGGTGGGGGTCGGTTAGCAAAATCTTCCACTTCTGAGACATCGGACAGAGTCACGGTCACATGGTCGATCCAGCGTTCGCCGTTGGAGGGCCTCGTAACGGCCGGCCGCGGCTGTCTCCGCTATCTGATGCGTTTTCCTCTCTCGCCACTTCACCGCCACCCCAGGAGGAAACTCGACCCGGCAATGGGTGGGCAGCGGAGGGTGAAAGAGGGACAGGTCTCCGGAGGAAACCCCCTTTTTCTTCTGTCACGAAGCAGAAAATGCCTCCCGATTGGGACCTCGGTGGAGGTTCTTTGCACCTCTGGGGAGCCCTCATGCTTCTCTCCAATGCATGAGGGTCTTGCTCACGGATTGGCTGCCAGACAAAAGGTGCCCCATAACAACCGGAGAGAGCTTTCAAGCAAGGCCTCAGCTACGACTCACTCCTTAGTTACACAACGTTCCGCCTCTTAATGTCGCACATTCAGCATTATTAAAACCAAAAGCCCTGGGTCTTGAAGGTAAAGGAATTCATTAGTGAAAAAATTACATGAAGGCTAAAGTAATTCAGCATGAAATAATAATAAAAAAAACAACTATAAAAATGCAAAATAAAAAACAATTATGAGAAAATGCATTTTAAAGGAAGGATTTTTTTCAATGCTCTTAGAACCGAATGAAAAACAATTTAATTCACATACAATTCGTAGGTATGGAGAGAGGAATACAACCAGTTATAATCATGCATTAATGAAGATATAATGAATGACTTAAGATTAATTAACGTTATGAGCTGTGCTTCTGATTTCCTCTTTGTTTCATTTAAAAACAAATTATAACTAATTAAACTTTTACTGGTTCCTCAGTTGCTCAGGCACATTCCACCAAATGGGCATAACTTAATCGCAGTTTAATGCAAAAGCTCACGACATTTAATGTATCATCATTCCAAAGTTCCTTTTCCCTCAAAATCCAAATGCTTAGATCAGTGTTTCTCAACTCAGTCCTCGGCCTCCAGACGGTCCACGTTTTTGCTCTCTCACAGTCCCTTGACTGGGGGTCTGCGAGGACTGGGTTGCCAGGGAATTGGGAGAGAGCGAAATCATGGACCGTCCGGGGGTTCACGAGGACTGGGTTGTGAAACCCTGGCTTAGAAAACGCTGCCGCGAGTCTCTCAGGAGGTCGGGATGATGTGACAGAATCATGCGGAATCTTCCATCCGCAGCAGACCGCCTTGACCCGTTACTGCGTGAGTCCCGGCAATGACGGGTCACTGTGTTTTCCTGGGGCAGGATAGAAGACGCAGAGGACAGGAGTGAAAAGGAAGAAGCTATGATGATGGTACAGGGAGTGGGAGCTGAAAAACCATTTCCTGTCAAAACCTGTGCTTCAGTTCGATGTTTGTACAAGAGACCGGGCAGGAGGTGCATCCTGGTCTCAGCAGAATGAGAGACAGAATGAGAATAGCTGCCTCATGCATTTCATGTGCATCTCAAAGTAGAGCATTATGGGATATGTGTAAAGAAGCATCCCACCGTAACTTTACTAATACACGTATAAATGGCAAATAAAACTTAATTTCGCCTCAGTTTTGTGTAGCTGAGTGATTTTTGTCCATCTGCTGTGCTTAACCTGTCCCAAAATGACAGCCCCAGTTTGTGGTATTGAAAGACAGCCAGGGCTGCTGGGAGAACATTGACAGCTCAGGAACATTCACAGCTAGACAGGAGGCCGCCGTCTGTGCGCGGGTCCTGCCAGCAGGGGGCCTCGCTCAGGCAGCTCGTGGACATTTTGCACCAAAAACCCTGCGTGGGGTGATCATTCAAGCTACCATTCCAGGGGAAACTAGCAATGCCATGGAGGGCAGTATGTGCACATGAACGTATTATCTGTGAGTTAAATAAAAATTTCTGCACAGCTGGAGCATTTTACAGTGCATGTGATAATTATGCAGAATCAGTTTTATAGTATTTTTCTCAGAGAATAACATGCCTAGAAGCCACTCTGAAACCACCTCTTCATAGAGGTTTGCTTCAGTCAGTCACCTTTTGTTTCCAAATGGAATTTTGAAGAATTAAATACGTAACTTTGGGTGACTCAGAAGAAAATGTATAGATGGTGAAAAGTTTGCTTTTAAGCAAGAGTTTCTCGTTCATTGAGGGTCAACTTTCATGCGTTGCAGGTGAAATATCTGGCAGCGTTGTTTAATACCAGAGTGACCATGTTCGCTTTGCATAAAAGAGAACCCCAGGGGTCAAAAAGCGGGGGGGTTAAAGCAACGCAAATATGCACACAGGAAGTATTCTGACTATAGAAAGCAAATGTCAACATGAAACCAACCCCAATCCCAGACATTTCAGGAATTATTAGGTCTCAAAAAGGACAAATATGGAGAAAAAAGGGCAAATGGTCACCCACAGGAATTCCCCCTGTATTAGTACACTAAGCTGTAGGCGTCCGCTAACATTGCCAATGCTGTTGAACACATAGGGATGCCCTGCATTAACATGCTAAGCTACAAATGTGTGTTACTGTCGCTAATGCTGCTGAATACGAAGGGCTGCATTGCATTAGCACGCTAAGGTACAAACATGTGCTGCCATCGCTAATGCTGCTCTATACAAAGGGATGGCCTGCATTAGCGTGCTGAGTTATAAACGTGTGCTACTGTCACCAATGCTGACGGATTCGTAGGGATGCCCTGCATTAGCACGCTAAGCTACAAGCCTGTGCTACCATCGGCAATACTGCTGAATACGCAGGAATGCTCTGTATTAGCACGCTAAGCTACAAGCGCGTGGTATCATCGCTAAGTGTTTTAGTATGTCTTGAAAAAGACTTTGCTGTCAACATCAATGGAAAAGAAAATCAAACTGGATCTCTGGTGAGTGAGAGAAACCTAAGTTAATTTTCATTTATATCCATCTTTGATATGACAATGTGTACTCTGACACTCCTCGACGGCTGACGTACGGCACCCTGCCGCCGCGAACGCAGCCGCGCTGGATTTTCCTCCTGTGTTCATTCGCAAAATTGTCTGGGGTTTTGTCGTTTGCACTTTGATCTTTACATTTTGGAAGGTTTATAGGAATTTGCTGTCAGAAACAGTTAGCGAGACAAGTTGACGACCCCCCGCCCCCCAGCTCTCACCCGCCCCCTTTTCTTGGCTCCCGCGGTTTTCTTACTCGCAAACGCGTCCCTATTATGTCACTGCCAATTAGCTAAATGTCAAGCAGTGGAATAAACAGCTCTGACATATTAGTGAAGGACGTCTTTAACGAGTGTCAGAACTCGCATATGGTTTTTGACAGTAGCTTCCAATTCTTTATTGCATTGTTTTTGTTCTTCGCTCGGGTTAAAAAAAGAAGGGAAAACAAGAGCACAGATTGACAGCTGACATGAATATTCAGGATTCCCGCAGACAAAGGCCACCGAGACAGCTTCCAGGGGGCGCTGTCGAGCGAATCCCGCAGTGAGCGACTGAGCATTCATTCTCTTGGGTCTCCTCGTTTCTCATGCGGGTGAGAATGTGCTGGAAGTTATGTAAGGAGGATAAACGCAATTTATGAAGGGTACAGACCATCACGGGGTCACTGAAGTGATAGTCTGTACCTGGGAACAGCTCAAACTGAATACTTCCGACTTTATCCATACATACTTTTTCTAAGCGCCTCTGTCAGTCAAGGCCACAGGGGGCAGCACAGGGCACAATTCAAATGAGATTCAATTCACATAAATGTTTCAGAGGTTTAAACACATTTGTGTTTCTCATAGGACTGAAAACTTGAACCTTGTGCCCACATGGCGGGTCGCAGACCCAACCAATGCGAGGATTCATCTCAGCATGTTCCTCCATCTCAACCTCATGTCCCTCTTGGTCGCTGTTCAGTCATAATAGACGCCCCGGTCAGCCTCGGTGCCCCTACTTGGGCATCGTCGCGTACTGCAGTGGTGGGTAGAGAAGCGGTTCTGAGTGAGGGCACTGCACAAGGCTTGCACTCCTGGCACCAACACAGATGGGAATATCTGTAGGACCACCTTCCGTCATGGTTCATGCAGTAGATTTAGGTTTTACTGCACTTGGGTGCTTGGCCATTGTGCTGGACTGGTCTCCCATCTAGTTTGCCCATTGCATCCAGGAATAAGCCCCAGACCCCCATGACCCTGTACTTATGGATGGGTGGATGGATGGATGGATGGATAGACAGACAGATGCATGCATGCAAATACACGAGTGGCACCTATGCCTGGCTTTCTACTGACTCTGGATATTTACTTCGGACCACCAGTCAGAGAGGCACTCGCACTGTGAAACACGGCTTTAAGGCTGCGGGAAACGGCCGGCGCGTGTGAGCTCCCACCCCGCAAACAGCACGGGGCACACGCTAAGGCGTTAAGAAGATCGGGAAGCCACACAGGCATTGCTGAAGCCTGACAGAAAAGCGAGGACACGATTCAGCCACGGTGGTGGTGGGGAGGGGGGGTGATACTAGGATCCATTGTCTGTTGTTCATAAACGAAGCGTTGTTTCAGAATAAAGGATATTCAAAGCTGAAGTGAACTCTGCGGTTGTACGGAGATTGCTTTCATGAAAGATGTTATTTTTTTTTGAGTTTCCTTTGTATTGATGTAAAAAACACCAGAAAATCCCGATTCGGGACTCGGGTGCTCAGTGTCTCAGTCGCCTTGCCAATTTCTCTGAGTCAGTGTGGAGTCATTTGTGTTTTTTTTTTTTTTTTTTTGCCGGAATTCAGGGCCAACGCTGTGCAGTCACACAATGGACGCAGAAAACTGCAGAAAGCGATGCCGTTGGCATCACAATGGCACGATATCCGTCAGCCGCTCTGGCACGGCCAGTCCTGCTGCCTCTTTTATTTTTGTCCTTTTTTTTTTTTTTTCTAAACTGATACAATAGGAAAAATGCATAAAACATCGGCAGGGCCATCCCAGATGCGGCAAGTTCTCTGGAATACACCGGAACAATACGTGCAACAGCTCCGGAGCCTGGCAGCTGGAGGACTGCTCATGCACGTCCTCCAAGATGAAGAAATCCAAAAATCAAAGATTCCACATGTCTGATCTTCTGTGGTGCGAGGGGCAAAGCTGAGGAAGTCCAGGAGGGTCTGGTGTTCATGACTCCAAACCGAAGGTGGAAACTCAGTGAATTTATTGATTTTTAAGTAAAGGGTTGTTTAAAATGGCAGTATAGCCCAATAGCCCATTGGGGCCCAGACCCCAAACAGTTGGTCTGGTTTCTCCCCCAAACCGCATATCATCACCCTCCCCCTCAGCGGTGCTTCGTGAATGCTACCCGGATTGTCCCCGTTAAATTCCCAAATTAACGAAGCCATCAGTCACCCCCACGTCACTCTGCCGAAAGTAATTATGCTGTGGGGCTGGGCTGGCGGGACTAGATGTGTCACAGTGCCGCGCGGCGGTAACGTGATAACGAGGAGAGTGGCGCGCGTCAGAACATGGCGTCGTAATCAGGATGGCGCCATCTGTGTGACGAGTGACCTGCGACCCTGCAGGGGGCGCCACTGCTCTCTGTGATTCTCCCCACTATCTGTGACAGAGTCACCGTCCGCAGCTCCACACAGACGAGCACGACACCGGCCTGGAAAATCCCGTTCAAAAGGCCACGCAAAAAATGGCAGAGCGGACGAATGTCTCCGTATGCCGTTTGCTCCCTCACCAGGGGTACTTGTGATTGGAAGGTGACTGGTTCGAATCCCAGGATTGGCAGAGTGATATCACTGTTGGGCTCCTGAGCAATCGGCCCCTGAATTGCTACTGCCTAACCTTGCTTCCTCAAAAAACGTATGCCGCTTTAGACAAGTGTCTGTTAAATAAATATAATGTAATGTATAATGCTTTGTATCACATGACATACGTAATTACGCATGTTTATAAATGCAAATTGCAGCTGATAAATTACACTCATTACTTAGGCTAGGTTGGTGTGAGTATACAGTGTTTGCTTGAGGATTATATGTTTGGGATCTGGCACTTACAGAACTCACGCTCTCATTTAATTTCCTATTTTCTAAAACGCCATTATGGCAGGGAATGTGCATTAAGAATTTAATGTGGCCCCTATTTCATTCTTTACGGATTGTATTCAGGAAATGCTGACGACTGAACTGTAGACCTAATTTTGCACCACCCCGTGTATAACACAGCGGGGGCTGGGGGTATTGGAGCATTTGGAGCGAAAGGCTGCCCTTCTGAGAGAGGGATTGACCCAGAATGACTCCCCTTGTACCTGTAGGATGTAGGTTCTGCTTCCCAGATGGAAGCTCACCTCTCCCAGGATAAACTGGGCCTCAGTCACTTGGCTGTTGCACTTCCCAGATCCAGGAACCCTCAGGCTCTGCCTCCTTGGCCAATCTCACTCTGGCACGGAGGCCTGGACCACACTGGCCTGTTCTTCGCATATCTGTGGCGTCCCTCAGGCCCCCGCCAGGCCCCCGGCCTGCTTTAGGCATCTCATTGATGTCAGGGCCAGAGCTGGGAGGTCTAAGTGATGCTGGATGATGCAGCTGGACACTAGCAGTTAGCGCTTTCACAGCAGGGACTGTACGCTAGGTAAAAGTGCTAACAGCTGAGGACAGACTGGCGGTCAGGGCCCAGTGTGAGAAAGTCCATTAGGGTGTTGCTGGATTATGCCAGTGATGAAAGGCCAGTGTCCTGTTCAGGAGGCTGGAAACGGCACACTAGCAATTAGCATTTTCTTTGGTAGCAAGTGTACGCTAACCATTAGCGGCTAAACTGCTAACAGCTAAAGCGCTAATAGACAGAAGGGCAACCAGGACCCAGTGCGACAATGGGTTCTGGTGTGGTGAGACCCTTTCATACTGAGTTTAGGGTTAGAGTTAGTTAGGGTTAGGGTTAATCCTCAGGAGCCTAGAGATTCTACCAGCTCTAGCTCGTAATGAATCAAAGCTCCCTTTTGACTTCTGAATACTACCTACCATCACTGTCCTCCTTGAGTAATGATTCTGAGGTTCCAAGGTCCGTTGGCAGTGAAACCAATAAGCCGTAAAATAAAATAAATTTTATCATTCATTGACTCTTAAAATAATAAAGTCCCATATGTAATTATGAGCTATTTAAGCAATTAGGTTACCTAATAGTTTATAGCCCCCAAGCAATTAAGCAACTAAATGATTGATTCATACTAATTAAGTGGAATTCTAATTTGTACGATTGCTTTCCTCAACATGTCAATTCAGACACCAGATGGATTTAGAGGGTCATCCATCCATCCATCTATCCATCCGTTTTCAATAAGCACTCATTGAATTACAGCCTGAGTCTACCCCAGAAGGCACTGGGCCCAGGCAGGGTGCAGACTGGATGCTATGCCAGTCCATCATAGATGAGGATCAATAAAGCAATATTCCCTGAGAAGCTTTCAGGCTCCGTGCCACACGGCCGCTTCCACCAGGCCCCGTGGTCCTGCTCTGAAGTTCTGCTGCTTAGTTAGGCAGATTCTGTTTCTTTGCGGAAAAATACAGGACGTGCTGTTTGCAGGGTCTTCTTCATCCCACCGATGCGTCTGTGTCGGCTCCAGACCAAGAAGAAAAAAAAAAAATCATTAGACGCCGCCGCGGAGCTGTAAATACCAAGGGTCTCAAGAGCAGGAAGGAATGAAGTCTCCAGAACAGAGACGAGGACATTTTATCTGCCATTTCAAGTCCAAAATAGAAAAGACAGAAAAAACTGGATAGAACTACAAGTGGACAGATGTATACAGCCCTCCCATTCAGCGGTATCTGCTAAAGCTTTACTATCACACTCTATCAAAACACGCTGAGAGGGAAGAGGATTCCCACAGATTCCATCACGGAATGTCTGGTCACGTGACTCACTCTGGATTCCATACAGCTGCAGCTAAATTGCTCTCTTCTCCGAGAGCTTAATAAATTAGTGGATACATCGGATATAAATATTTTTCAATTAATTCTGACTCGAGTTGTGCTTCTCTATCCGGTTTAGCATTTTCTTCGTGTCCTGGCATTTAATTGCTTTTCGGAATGAGTTTCCCTGTCTAAATCAGTCACAGGTTATTTAGTGAGGTTGTAGGCACATGGAAGCGCATAGATTGTGGTGTGCAGTGGATGGGAAGGCAAAGGGAGGATGTGTAGCAGAAGGATTCTGTAAGAGTGACCCTGCCGGTCAAGAAGCATCCTGCAGCATCATCACCAGGCAGTCAGCTGTAACACAGACAGCTGGTGAAGGACTAGTTAAAAACTTTCAGATGAATCGGGTGTACGGAGATGCATCGGAGTTGATAAATTGATAAATGCCCCCCAACCCCCCCCACCCCCCGCGGGGAGATTTATCAGCTCCGACGCCCCTTCTGAAGCACTCATGAAATAAAACAGCCCTCCTTCCACGCCATCCATCTCCTGTGGAAGAAAAACCTGATTGCAGAATCGCAGAAATATTGCATCTGCAGCAAAAACGCGGCGCGGTGACAGGTAGTGTCTCTGACA
>JAODJU010000101.1:757840-780643 GCA_026776725.1 Gnathonemus echidnorhynchus | reverse complement strand
GGTGTGTTAATATCACCCTGTTGGGGGGGGGCCACAGGTCGAAAATTGTCTCTTTGCAGTAAATGTTCCAATTCACTTCGCTAAGTAAAAGAGGAGGATCAACAATCGGCGCCGAAGACCTGCAATAATAAAATGTGTTTTAACACCAACTTGCAAATTGAACTCATTCATTCTAATAGTGAATAATGTACCTGGAGTGTCCTCCTAATTTACTGCAGAGCGCCTGCTCCGGTGAGGGGGCCTGCCGGCTGCTTGTACCCTGGCTGCACGCTGCGAGCCCTGGGGGTATGAATCACCCCGGTGGCCATCTCACCCCGCCGCTCCTTTCTGCCGGCCCTGCGGAATTCTGACGAATTATGGCACACCTCGAGCGGGACGCCGCGCTCGCCGGCCACTTTGGCGGGGAGATGGAGGGACGCCGGGTGGCGGCACGTCTTCGGGGGGGTGCCGTGATGGATGAAGGACGTGGAACACTGCCCACCACAGCACGGGGACTGACCGTCCAAAGGTGACTGATCTTTAACACCGGTTGAAGTGGCTGGGGGGGGGGGGGAGTGTACAAAGTACACAGCAATGACAGGGGGGGGCAATTAATATCTATAACACCAGCTTTTGCTCATCATTTCATCAGCAGCCAGTCGATTTCTTCCACTCCAAAGGTCAAGGCATTTTATTAATTCATGTCATAGCTTTTGGCCCAGGCCCTGCACCCGGGATCAGCCAATTAGACGTCACGCTTTTTTGATTGACATAAAGAGGGGCAGTTTTGCATCTGACAATAGTCTATGGGGAGACAGAGGTGTTTACCTGGAAACATTTATTGATATGCTCAGTCGTAGCGATATCGCTAATTAAACTGACACTCATAAATAGTTTCCATTCTTGTTTTGATTTACCAACAGCATATATAATTATTTTGGTGTTGTGAGGGACAGTAACCATGCATCAATTGGTAAGTCTTCAGTATTTACTTATAGTGATTGGAATAGTAACATATTTATAGTGTTTATTTTGCTGATGTTGTTTATCAGATGGCCCTGGTGGTATTGTGGTACTTATTACTTTTGCTTGCAGTTAATTGAATAGTTGTGCCGTTTCGTGTCGTGTGTGAAGGTGAGGAATCAGCACAGCTGCCTTTATCACGTGATCTAACCTTGTGACTCAGGTCGTGGTATCTGTGTGTGGACACTCACACGCACGCGCTAGTGAACTCCAGCCGGCCGACGGCTGGATCCGGAGGAAGCCTGAGGAAATCCCAGAATCCCCCGGCAGGCGCTGTCTGTGCCGCCCGGTCTCTTACAGCAGCCACCCGTATTAAGCTGCACGGACACAAAGAGCCACAGATCGAACTTCAAAGACACATTGAAGTCAGTTATCGAGGCATCATTCCCATTTCTCAGCTACTTAAAGGCGACACAAAGGCGAGGATCGAGCGCCG
Organism: Gnathonemus echidnorhynchus; assembly: GCA_026776725.1. Classification (NCBI taxonomy): domain Eukaryota; kingdom Metazoa; phylum Chordata; class Actinopteri; order Osteoglossiformes; family Mormyridae; genus Gnathonemus; species Gnathonemus echidnorhynchus. The sequence continues at coordinate 779,205 of JAODJU010000101.1, read as the reverse complement.
GTTATGCGTCGCTCCACTTCATTTGCGGCTCCGCTTCTGCAACATATGCATGCTAATTTCCGCTAGCCGAGGCAAACAAATGCTAATTCTTAGCGTCTCCCAGGCTGCCGTGCATAAAAAAGGAATAAATTATGGTAAACTTGTAGGGAAATGCAAGTTTTTCCAGGTATAATGTCATAGACGCGTGTTGGTACAAATCTCAGGACAGAGTCTACATCTGCTGGACGCTTCGTATTTGTGATTCTCACCTGCTTTATATGAGGTTCATGCCTGCAAAAATCATGGGCCGTGCCTTTATGGATCACAATGACCCATCTCCACTCGATAACTACCTTCTGAGTTATAATGACGGCGATCTTAAAGGAACCACAAAGTATTCAGACATGCCAAGGAGCATGCAGACATGTGCATAGCTGCATGCATGATCACCTTGAGTGACCCGTCAGAAGCAAAGGTACACAGACACGCTATGGATGAAGCATCTCTCCCACCGTCTTGTACCATCTATACTGTATTCTGTACTTTCTTGTTATTATTTATTTGTGTGTTTGTTTTCTTTTTTTGGGTGGGGGTTGGATATTGCACCAGGATTTATATAATTCTGTAATGTTACTTGGACAATAAGTATATCCCCCCGATACACAAAAACTGCCAGGGGGCCGCTGAAATCTTATCTCTGAAACTACCAGAACTGCAGCCACCACCCCAAACACCCACAAATAAGCCATTAGCTATCTAATCTGTCGAACGGCATTCGTTTACTTTTACGGCTGTCAGACGAGTATCAATTAATCAGTGAATTTATGGCGACTTTCAATGCCGCAGAAGCGATTTACTTGAAAATGAGCTGACAGCAACAATGGTGTTGAGTTTACTGCCCATGTGCTTTTTCACCAGTTGGTCTTTGCACATAAAAGCTAATGTCTGGGCCGGGGGGGGGGGGGGGGCGGGGGGGAGTGATTTGTTGGACAGCTTTCTTAAGAAGTCAGTGTAGAGACGTTTTATAAGTATGTTGATGGGCTTTGACAGAGACATTTTATTTTACACCGTTAAAAAAAACCAAAGACTTATATAGCTAGCTAATTAGCAAGAAGTATCAAACGCATTCTAACCACGGAATGTCTTTCAGAGCATACAGCTAACATGAGAGTGCTCTGTATCAAACACGACCCCATTGCTACACACCGTGGCGTTGGCGCTGCCCCTTGAACCCGCCACCCCCGAGTGCGTGGTGCCGTAAACCCCAGCACCTGCGGTGACCCCCCCAGTCCAGGCCGAACGATCCGTAATCGGCAGAAGCGTCGGCTGAATGGGCTGTCACGCACCTGGCTTACGCATTAGCTTGTCAACGGTTTTTACTATGCCCCAAGGAAAAGGGAGCTTGATCTTGCTCCCGGGGATCGATTCGTGGGGGGGGGGGGGGTGGAGCGTGTATGTGAAAAGCGTGTTCTTCAAAAAGCCCGTGACAGCACGCTGAAGGGGAGGAGTCGGAGTGCAGCGGGTGGCGAAGGATCAGCCGGAGATCGCTAACAGTCTATTAGCGCTCGCGCTTGAGACTGGCCAGCGATAATCGGCCATCTGGGGGGGGTGGAGACTGCAGGAAGAGGCAGCCAGCCCCTTCTGAAGTTAAGCCTGCTGCCCCATGGAGCGCGAGGCAGGCCGGACGACGGCTGCCATTTTCCAGGGAGGGCGGCATGGCGTGTCACGGAGGATTAGCGGAAGCGCTATCCTCCCACTGGGCCCAGTAAATATAGCTCTCGCCTCTCCAGCGCAGAAGATCAAAGGCCGCTTGTTTTTTGGTTTCGTGTAGCTGCTGAGACGGGGGCCAATTTGGCCACATGCGCCCCCCCAAAGGGATACAGTGCTGTTTAATGGAGTCCTGCTTGAGGCCTGGGGTGTTTCTGAAGAGTAAGAAAGCAGCACAGAATGTGTGACAGTCAGCATGGGCCTGGACAGACACACACGTCGGGTAAACATATCTTTATGGGGACCGCTCATTCATTTCCATGGGAGAAATGCTAATGCTAACTATGACAAGCTTAACCCCTACCCAGCACTAACCATAACCAATTCACAAGAGTTTTTGCATTTTTAGTTTTTTCATTGCAGTCACAGATTTTAATTAAATTGAGTTTTAATGGTCCCCATAAGGGAAAATCAATGGGTATTCATCACGTTGTGGAGACATTGTGTCTCCATAAGGTGAGGTATCCACTCACTCACAAACACACACACACACACACACACACATAGACACAGACACACACACACACAGAGGATTATCCTCAGCTCCTCCTAAAGCAGATTTAAGCCCGCAGGTGCTTCACAATCCTCTGGGCTCTCTCACATTTTGGCCGATCTTGGGAATCATTCCCATAAGCCCCGCGGGTGTAAGCCACCATGGCAACGTTGGCTTGTGATGTCACTAGTCAGCCAGCTCTGGCAAAAATGTCTTCCAGCTCTATGGATACTGACCTCCTGTTATTACCCCCCCCCCCACTGGCCCCTTAAAATACAAGATATCTCTATTATCACTGTACAAGTACAATGAGATGACATTTGGATCACCCTGTAGAAGCCTCAAGAAATACTATAAAAGCTATCAAAAAAAAGTTAAGAGAAAAAAACTAGCATATAGCAATGTAGAAATACAAATACACAGTATAAAATTATAAAGGGGAATATTGCAGGTGAATTATTGCATGACATAAATTTTTGCACCTGAGAAAGGCAGGAGTTGAGAGTTGTGATATTACCATTAGATAGTGATCATAATCAACAGTACTGCAGGGTATAATGGATGACATACAGCGCCATTGTGGTGCCGAGATGAATGTGATAGCAGCATCGTCGTACAGTCAACATGGGTGACTGTATGATGGCTAGGAGCCAGGACAGTTAGCGTGCATATTCTGCATGTGCAGTGCCTGATGTGTGCAGTGTGGATGCAGTGCAGTTCAGTGTGGTGGTGTTGTAAGGAGCGAGCCCGATGTGTTTAGCAGTGTGACAGCTTTGGGGTAGAAGCTGCTCTGCAGTCTTGCCATGCGAGTGTACAGGGCTCTGTAATGCTTGCCTGACACCAGAAGTGTGAAAAGGTTGTATCCGGGGTGGGTTGGATCACTGTAGATGTTCCTGGCTTTGCGATTACGGCAGGTTCTGAAGAGGTTCCTCCCGTGTAAGAAGCTGGGAGCCAGCGATCCTCCGCGTGGTTTTGATGGCTCATGGGATATTTACTTGCAGGAAAATGTTCTGAGGGCAGCACAAAAAAAATGATTGATTCAGAGAGATAACCAATCAGATTGTAGATGACGTGGGTCCAAGCAGCTAGAGCATGCTGGATCAACCAATCTGGTCTCTTGGTCCTGTCGTCAACGAGTTGTAGTCAACAAACAGCATCCGTGCGTAACTGTCATTCTGTTCCAGATGCGACAGGGCAATGTGAAAGGCCAGTGAGGTTTGCCCTATAAGCCAGCTGATTCTGGTCCAGGGAAGGTGAGATGTTTCTCTTCATGTGAGTTAGGACCAGTCATTCAGGTACCTGACTGCTGCCTGTCTTGGAACAGGGATGATGATTTCAGTCTTGAGGCAGGTGGGAACAGTGACCTGCTGAACAGGCAGGTGAAGACGGCCGCCAGCTCTGTCCCACGCAGTGCTTCAGGACCCACCCAGGAACCCTGTCCAGGCCAGCGGCTTTGTTGGGGTTGATGTGCCATGGGGTCCTTCTCATCTCGTGTGGTTGCAGTGCCAGTGCAGATGATGGTGCTCAGTGCAGTGTTAGCTTGACGGTAGGTTGGTTGTTTTGTTGTTCACCATGCAAAGAAGTGGTTCAATTCATCAGTTTGTGAGGCTGCTGCTGTTGCCTTTGTAGTCTATAATAGATTTTATGCCTTCCCATATGCGATGGGAGTCTGGCTGTTAAAGTGGTCCTCTATTCGCAGTTTGTAGCTGCGCTTTGCCCCCACCGATGCATTTCCTCAGATTAGACCTTGCCATTTTATAAGCTTCGGAGTCCCCTATACGGAAAGCATTCAACAGGTTCTGAATATCTATGCTCATTCAAGGTTTCCTATTTAGGAAGATGCGTATGTTCATAGCAGTGGCAGCATTGTTGGTACAGAGGTTGACGGAGGCTAGCACAGAGTCACAGGGGTACGCTTCTCCTCCAGAAATCAGCTGCGTGATGCTGTCCTTGGCTGATCCTTCAGAGAATGGGAATGAGGAAGAGGCTGACTGAGCTTCCTGACGAACTGTCTTAACATTTCCGGAACAGCTTTTCCGCTGCCGCAGCAGGTACTGCAGAGACGGGGTGGGGAGGGTCGCTGTCATTCATTTCGCGCTGCTGTTTAATAACGGAGGTCGGCAAGATGCATCCTCTTTCCCGGCGTTCCCGGAGACCCGTGGGGAGCAGCGGCGTGGCCTGTAGGATATTGCGGGACGCCATGGGGATCGCAGGGCACTGCTTCACGTTATTTAGCTCTACTTCCCTCCTGCGATCACCTGCTCACTTAATTAATTTGAAAACCCTCTGCAGGACTCCACTGATGATGGGACTGTAGCCCACAGCCCACTGAGGAATGCACATCCCAGGCTGAGGAATGCACATCCCAGGCTGCCCCACTGCCCTGGGATCCTTGACCCCCCCCAAGGTCCCTAATCTGCTCCGGCTCCCGGCCCCTGGACCGCCGGCCCTCATTTTCCCTGGCTCCAGGTCCCAGGAGCCCTAACCCTCATCTGCTCCGGCTCCGGGCCCCTGGACTCCTGGTCCCTCATCTGCTCCGGCACCGGGCCCCTGGACTGCTGGCCCTCATCTGCTCCGGCTCCGGGCCCCTGGACTCCTGGTCCCTCATCTGCTCCGGCTCCGGGCTCCAGGAGCCCTAGCGCACTTCTTCTCCGGCTCCGGGCCCTCGCTCTGCATCCAGAGCCACTCAGGCGACAGTGTGACAGAATAAATCAGACATCCCTCATAATCGCCTCGCTCTCACTCAGCAAACTCGCCTTGATTGAATGGAGGCGACGCCCCCTAGCTTCCCGTTAATCAAATTTTAATTAGCCAGCCCTCAAACGGCTGTAGGGTTTCGAGGCGAAACAAAGAGTCGGCATTAAACACGTGAAAGCCTGGATGTAATGGCAGCATAATAACTAGGACAGCCCCAGCCTCTCGACCACCGCGACCCTGACCAGGTCAGACGGTGGATGGATGGACTAATAATGAGAGAAAATGTTGACAGTTATTAATTCACCCGCGCTGCAAATCTTTAGATGGAGATGAGCATCTGTGTGTCTCAGGGCTGTTCATGTGGATGTTGAAATATCCCAGAATGCCCTGCTTCCAGTGACCGCTTACTGTAATCACTCACCCTGGGTAAGAATGTCTACAGGCTGGCAAATACCCATAATGCATTGAGCCACTGTGCCACCTGGCACAATTTCAGTTCAGTCTTACAATTTAGTCTCCTAATTCGCAAGCATCATGGGATACTTTCATCTTTCATGCGTATCATATAATTACACTTAAATCTCTGACATATGCTCATTATTTTATTATTATCTTGTTTTATTGTTTCATTTGGTTCAGCCTCCTGTAATGAGCGTGAAATTGCAGACTGTCCCTCCACACCAACGTTACACTAGCTCCCAATCAGCTGGGACAAGGTGCTTTAAATTCTGAGCCAGAAACTAAGCCGGCCCCGGGGGCGGAAGGAGCTTAAAGCCCACGGCTCCAAATCCCAGGGGTGTCCTGCTGTTGTACCCTTGAGCACAGGAAGTCTCTCAACTTCCGTAAAACATCCGAGCCTCTCAATGGGGGAACATGACTAAGTGGCAGCCAGAGGAGATGCCTGAAATCAGGGGCGGCCAGCAGGCTGCCTTGTGTGTCTGCTTCTTGTGCCGATTACCCAGCTCTGGGGTCCCTTCCTGCAGTGTCTTAATCCACCTGAAGAGGGCGATGTCTTCGCCCAGCTCGAACGTCACTGGCACGTGACAGGATCTAAAAAAAAAAAAACAACCAGCCGTAAAAACGACCCCGTTTTGTAATTTCCGCTGGAAATCGGGTGGCTGGCAATAAAGGAGCGAAGGCCGGGGCCACGTACGGAAACTTCCAGAAATCTAGTTCTTGTGTGTGTAAAGATTATGATAGAATTATCTGATGAAATTTTGCGTCCCAATTCCAGAAAATCGGTAAAAAGTGGAAATCGGAGGCGTTTCCCCAGGGCTCCCCTGTCAGGCTGCAGGGTCTTGCTGGCTATATCATCCTGGCTTGTACCTGGTGTGTCACTCAAGTCTGTACTTCTCCTGTCACTGTTTCCAAGTGGTTAATATCTGGCAGAAACAAAGTGTGTTCGGGTCAGGTGGTGAACGTCAGTCGCAGCAGAACAGGCGGGCAAACAGCCAAAGCAAAACCGAATCACGCCCCCCCAGGGGATTGCACACGCACCCGCCCCCCCGCCGAGGCTGCCTCCGTGCTTCCCCCAGCCGCTGCTCAGGGATCCTGCCCCTGACGCACTGATGACATTCCGAGGCTTTTCTGCACTTCCAGGGCACATAACTAGATTTAAACGGCACCATTTGGGATTAAATGAAAACCGGCCGACAGTCACGGGTCAGGCAGGGCCTGCTCAGTCCCTGGAAATGCAATTCGGCAGCCCGATAAAGACTCCTTTCAGCTTCTCCTGAAATATCTTTTTTTTTATTACTGACAATCTGAATATTCCCAAATTCAGAACAGATATAAGTTACAAGATCCGGAACATTCCAGCGTAGCGGCTCCTGCTGACTCGCCGACGCTTGGCTTGCCTGTAAACCGGGGGATTTAAAGCATGATTACACCGCGATTCAGGAACTGGGAATCTGCCTCCTCGTCAGCGGCAGATCTCGGTGGGAAAATGGCCGGAATCTCGGCTGCCAGAGTCCCCGATTCCCATCGCATTTTCGCATGCGCCGGGGTTGGGGCTGTGATGTCCGGCGGAGTAGTTTGGATCAGAGCTTCTCTCGAGGGTGCCGTTCCTGTTTTTAGTGCCGATGCATTCGGGATGCATTAATGCTAAGTGTAACGAATGCGGTCGCACTTGCGCGGTGCTGCGCTGGGGCTGCTCTGCTGGCTCTTCCAGCGGCAGCGTACTTGCTTTGATTAAGCGCAGGCTTCGCGGGCCGTTACCATTTATGGTCCCCGCCTCACGCTCAGCACGACCGGCGCAAACGACCGAGCTGCGTCTCCACTGAGGGCCATTGAGGCCAGCGGGGACAGCAGGGGGCGGAGGGAGGAAGGGGGAGACGAATGCAGTCTCCTCCGCAGGTATGCGCCAGCCCTCCCACTCATGGCTAATGAAGAACCCTACCCCCCCAGATTTAATGTACTGTGAGGGCTGACCACCAGGGCGGCGATAATGATGCTGGATGGGGGGGTAGCTTACCCATCATATGTCACTTCTGTTTGGTCAGAATGTGTGCATTACCTGGAGGGGGGGTGTGTTGGTTGGTCTTGGGCTCCACTGTTATGTACTTCTAAGGCAAATTAGTCACCCAGATATGTAGTCCGCCTCAAGGAGGTCATCCTGTGTGGTCACACTGCGGTTAGCGGTCAGATGTTCCTGAGGACGGAGCAGTCCTGTGTGGTCACACTGCGGTTAGCGGTCAGATGTTCTGGTGATCTGATGCTGCTGCAGCATGCTGGACCCTCATATCCTGATGTGCGTTAAACCCCGGTTGACACTACCAGTGACAGTGACAGGGACCCAAAGTCTTGACCATCTTCACAGCCTCCTATCTAGACAGTGTAGGACCACATTGTTAAGCTCCATCAGTCACTGTTGGAGCAGCCATTATGTTATATTAGTATTATATTAACATTATATTAATGTTATATAAATATATTAACATGAACTGAGCATGCAGGACACAGGAGATGATGATCAAATGCTGCATAAACAAACAATGCATGACACTTGTCTGCAGTGGTGTTTACATTTGTATCCTGGCATCTTTGGAGTTTATTATTTAAGCAGATGTCAGATGTTATTAAACCCAACAACTGTATAATACATTGCTGATAATCTCACAGGAGACGTACCTTGTTTCCCGCCAGTGTTTTCCCCTCGAGCACCAGACAGTTGATAAACAAATTATTCTGCTAATTTGGCCCATATAGCTGAGGTTTGAGGGTTGTCAGCAGAGACCCACCCACACGCGGCTGTATTGATGCTTGACAGCCATTGACCTGATATAATTTTAGGAAAGTACTGGAACAGCGTGAGCAGGGCGAGGTCCATTCTCAGATCCAAGAGCCTTTACGATCATGTGACTGGTGCACCCCCGTGCATGTTTTCTTGATGCTGGGTGGGGGGGAGCATTCTGGAACAGGCCTCACAGTAACCTCAGAGGCTTTATGATTAACTCAGTGAGGGATGCCCCCCCCACTGGGTGCTGAAGCGAGTCTGGGAGGGGTGCAGGAGAGGGCGTTGTGTGTTCGGATCCCGGGAAGGCACCTGCCGTCATGACCCCAGAGCGAGTGAGGCGTTTATCCCAATTCGCTGCAGTTTTCTGAAGTGGGAAGCTATTTAAGCTCCCTGAATAGAACCGTGACGCGGCCCCGTGGTGACTACACGGCACTTTACAGTTCCCATAATGCACCACTTCCTACACCGCCAAATGCAGCCGTCACACAAAAGCGCATTTTGCTGAGAAGGCAGAAGCGCTTGGGCACTCTGTTTGGGATCCAGTCTCTCACAATTTAGGCATGCACACTCCATGCATACACAAAGGGGTGTAGAATCTAAAGCCGTGAGGCTAGTGGGCTAACTGTCAAGCTGCTCCTGCTCTTATTTAACTAAAACTGCAGGTTCAAATCACCCCAACAAATAAAATTTAAAGAGCAAGGCTGTACCAGTGCTTACCCATCTCTGCCTGTTGGGTTAGTGTTAGTGTTAGTGTTAGGGTCAGAGGAGGTGCGGAAATCTGATCCCAGTTTGATGCATTTCTTAATCCAGAATGAACAGAAACGGTAAGAATTTCACCACGATTAAAGGGCCAGTGCAAAATCCAATTCATTACAGAATAGAGATTATTATAAATTGAACTTCCATGTATGTAATTCTTATTTTACATTATTTCACAAGCAGACATCAGGTGGCGCAATGACAGACACACAGGGGCGTGGCTTATTAACTATGCAGAAGAATAAGAATTTCACACTTCATAAGAATTACACAGAAGAAGAATGATATTTAGATTAGATTAGATTAGATTAGATTAGATTAGATTCATCTTTATTGTCATTGTACAGATATGATGAAATGCAGCGTAGCATCTAACCAGGAAGTGCAAATAGTATGTTAAAGTCAATGGGTGCAAATGGCACATTAAAGTGCAATAAACAGTAAGGTGCAGTAAGGTGGCATACAAATGAGAAAGAAAATATATATTTGTGTGTGTGTGTGTGGGATTTGAATATACAGGTAGCATTCACAAGCATATGTAGGATTTATGAATAAATTTAGTAGAATTTATGAGTAAATGTAGATATCTGAAAAATGTTATGTACAGCATAGTTATATGTAAAATGGTGAGATGTACATCAAGTGCAGCCAAAAGTTATTGATATTTACAAAGGTCAGTTATTGAGTGGTAAGGGTTTAGAATGGTGAAGGTGACATGAAAGAAACTGTTCCTGACCCTGCCGGTGCGAGACCAAAGGCTGCCGGTGGTGTGGGACCTAAGGCTCCTGCTGGTGTGGGACCTAAGGCTGCTGATGGTACAATCTGATCTCGACAGTGTAGAGGTAATAATCTGCAGAGATAGTAGGGTGACCACCTAATCAATCAGGACGGACACTATGATCCACCTGAGATTTTACAAACTACATTAAAACAGCTTGGCTAATTTTTTTCCTCTTTTATTAATTTGTTTCTTCGATTGAAAGACTCATCCAGCTGTTTCACATTAACATTAGTAACACATGCATGATTATAGGAGACTGACCAATCAGCACATAGCAAGAAGTGGGTGCTAGAGTGAAATCCAGGTCTTTTTAATTGCAACAGTATTTTTGCAAATCCTGCTTTTTTAACCGGACTGGAAGTGGTTGTTGTCTAAGAAAGGTCCTTGGAGATGTGGACCCAGGTATTTGAAGCTGGAGACAGACTCCACCTCAACCCCATTTATTTAGATGGGAGCATATATTCTACCCTTGGTTTTCCAGTAATTCACAATGAGCTCTTTGGTCTTCTTGGTGTTGAGGGAGAGCTTATTGTGAGAACACCATACTGCTAGGTGCTGAACCTCCTCTCTGCAGGGTGACTCATCATCGTCACTGACCAGTCCTATAACCATGGTGTATGTAGTTGGAGGCGTATGAAGGGACGCAGTCGTGGGTGAATGGGGAGAAGCTGAGTACACAGCCATGCGGAACACCGGGACCCAGGATGGTGTAAGAATTCTTGACCACATATCCAGCGAAAGGGCCTTCAAAACAGGGAGTGGGTCACCAGAGTGAGTCACCAATTAACAGAGTTCCTGTTAATTGGGATCTCCTTCAAACCTTACCCAGGGTGAGGTGTTCCTCACCCCGGGTAGGCAGTTCATAGTAGCATTATCTCCTGGGTCCAAGCCCAGAGTCCCGGGCTTGGAGGAAGGGTAGCAACCTACCTTCATAGTAACCTTCAGGCTAGGGCTAGGGTTTGACCTAGGGGCAGGCTTGAAGCTAGCGATAGCATTAGCATTCACAATGTCTTCATCCATAAGATGAGCTAAAGTCTCCTCCTTAAAAACTTTCCCCTAGACCATGGGCCAGACATGTAACTCAGATTCAATTTATAAAAACAATGCCTTTTAAACATTCTGTAAAATTTAAAGGCCATGTTTATAATACTGTTTATGCAGCTTTCCCAACCAGAGGCAATATCTTAAAAAGAGTTGGTTTTTAATTATTTGCAAATTCATTAGAGAATAAGTCTACAGGGACACAAAAACTCACATTCGAAATAAATATGATTGTTTATGCAGTGTATATATAAATTAATTATGGTAAATGTATTATTCAGTTAAGTCTATATAATTAAGTGAAACACTGTCAGACAATGCATTATATCTGACTTTTTATACATTGTTTGTGCTATAATCAGAATCAGAATCAAAATGTTTATTCGCCAAATACAAAAATGATGTGGAATTTCCTTTGGTGCTGGTGGGACCATGATGTAAACAGTGGTTCTACATTACCAGAAAATTTATTATATATCATTCCTGCATTCCCACCGATATCTTCAGAAGGAGGCCATGTTGGTATGGAAGTTTATTTTTTACCGATAGACGTGTGTGTGACAGTCAGTTGTCCACATGTGTCCTGTGGGACGGTATGTTTGCTCTTAACCGTGACGTGCATTTTTATCTGCATTTAGCTGCAGAAAAAGACCGTACGCTCTCCCCCAGATAATCATTAGCCACAAATGAAACCATTAAAAATAAATAATTCTGCTTCGTAACAGAATGACGCTGGCTTAATCGCACGCGTTCACTGCCTTTTTCACTTAAACCTCATTGGGAGCTTTTTGTATCCGTGACGAATAGATTGCTATACTGTATATTGGGCCGTCATAGACTGAATAAACAAAATCCCAGAGTGAACTTCCCAGCAGAGCCCAGTAGGAGGCGCTCTGCTGATCTACAGCTCGGGGTGTTTAAACGAGGTCCAGGAGTGTCTAGCTGGGGGCTTAGCTAACATCTCACCCCATATTTAGTCTATTTGCACTCATTACATTCTCCTATTGGTTGAATTTTTCTTCTTCACAGGCTTTAGTTACTATAAGGATTTCTCTGTTTTCTCCAATGCTTTATATGTCTACAGCCATTTTTCTTATTGTTTCAGCCATTTCTTCTTTTTATTTCATTTTTATTCCATTAATGCGTACTCCTGCAGCTCCTACCTTTATGTCCGCTTTGATGTCCTGTGAGTGGCTATGTGCTCTTTTGTGCTGTCGGATTCTGTGGCATGTTATGTGTTACTAGCTGCATGGCGTGAGTCGCATTTCCCACAGAGTGATGTACAAAAGACAAATAAATAATCACGAATCTTGTGCCCCTTAGGGCTCCCCCCAGCTACCCCCCAAAGACAATGGAGACATCATTAATCCAGCGTGATCTTGTATGTTCTGCTCAAGGCTGGATGTAGGTGGTCAGTTCTGTTGCCCCAGTATCAAGGTAAACCTTTAAGAAGCCAGGAATCTAGTAACCCATTAATAAAGGTAAACTGGGCAATGGAGGGCAGGGTTTTCCCAGGACACTACAGCTCACCTTCAGCCCAGGAACCTTCAGCAAAGGGACCTTCAGCCCAGGGACCTTCAACCAAGAGACCTTCAGTAAAGGGACCTTTAGCCCAGGGACCTTCAGCCCAAGGACCTTCAACCAAGAGACCTTCAGCAAAGAGACCTTTAGCCCAGAGACCTTCAGCAAAGGGACCTTCAGCCCAGGAACCTTCAGCAAGGGGACCTTCAGCAAAGAGACCTTCAGCAAAGGGACCTTCAGCCCAGAGACCTTCAGCAAAGGGACCTTCAGCCCAGGGACCTTCAGCGTGTCACTCGACCTGTCCTCCACTGATGAATGATAAATGTGGGAGGGGGTCAGCCTGAGGGTGAGACCGGCGCCTGCTGTTTTATATTTACATTTACTGCGTTTGCCAGACGCTCATAGCCAGAGCGACTTATACTGTAAGTGCTTAAAGTCTCATCAGTTAATACATTCTGATACTGCTTCAATAGGACCTGTCTAACCGGGCTAAGCTTTCCCGGCTAAGTTCAATAGAACCTGGCTGTTTTCAGCTCTCTGTCGTGATCGCCGGGGCACGGACCGGGAAGCAGGAACAAGAGTCAAGGAATCTAAAGAATACAGGATTTAATTAGGAAAACACACCACTCTACATAAAATGACATCATTCGACATTAATGACCGGACTGGGGAAACACATTTTAACGCAGACTTAAATACACAGGACTAATTAAAAACAAACTGGTAACACGGGGATTCCACACGAGGTAGCGAGTGGGCGTGGCACACGGGAAGATCGGGCGAGCGGGGCATGACACTCTCATTGTTAATATAATGAACCTTTTATTATATCAGACTCCCGGGAACAATCTGCTCCTCCTCCTCCTGCTCCTCAGTGAAAAGGCATCTGATCTTCACCTGTTTAAGGAGGCCTTCATCCGACATGACAGGAGCAAAGAGCAACGAGGCGCAGGGGTCTGGGCCGACCCCTTAGCATATTAATCAGGGTAATGTAGAGATGATGAAACGCAGAAATGGCTGATGGCTGTGATTTCCGTGCGCTTGTTTTCCCTTGGGCTGCCAGCTGTGTTGAGATTGCACTTCCTGTCTCGACAGTGAGCTGAAACACACGATTAAGGTTCCGCGCTTCATCAAGGCTTCATAATATTTATTTTCCTGGCTGGCAACAGGAACGGCGCGGGATCAGCAGCAGGAATAATGAAGTCTGTGATATTGTATCGTCCTTTTTTTTGTTCGGAGCCGTCGCATGGAGAATCCGGCACGGTATTTGAGCCAAAACAATTCACCTCATTCACATTGTTGCCGACAGGTGTCATGGCGGTAAAGCCTCATCGTCTAATTAAGACGGTTTTCACTGCCGCGAACAAAAGGCGCGGGGGGGGCGGCAGGCGCTCGTGAGGCGGCCCGCACCTCCGGGGGCCTCGCCCCGGCACACGGGATTAATGAAATGGCCGGGGCACCTCCGAGCCTGCGTCAGCTAAACGCGTGGCAAATCAATCAGTCGGTGTAACCGTACGCGGCACAGCAAAGCCATCTGCGCCCGCGAGGCAGTAAATAAAGAGGAAATCGCTCTCTATAATTAAAAGAGAGACGGCCACGGCTAGTGGGGGGTGGGCACGAAACCAGAGGTGACCGCGCCTGCTGATTCCGGGGTACACGATGCGAGCGGGATAAGGGGCAGCTGTGTGGCTTTCCAGATCATCCGGCCAGCTTCCCTAGGTTTATTCCATTCGGGAGGGGGGGAGGGGGGCGGTGACAGCCAGTCTGGAGCAGAGAGGGAAGGACACCCTGGAGAACGTCTGGAGAACCTGAAAGAACATGGAGATCATCAGAACATGCACACACACACAGCCAGAGCCGGGAATCGAACCCACAACCCTGGAGGTTGGAGATGACCCCCCGCCCCCCCAGATATTTTGGGCCCATTGAAACTATATCATAATGGGCCCCCATGCCAGACCTATCAAAATTATGTTCCAAATTATGTAGGGCCCCTGTCACTCAGAATTCTGCCCCCCCCGCCCGCCCCACCTTTACTGTGTCCCTGCCTGAAGCTGGTTGGTTTGAATCCCAGTGCTGCTGCTCTCGTAATGAGGCAAAATATCCAGCTCTGCTACTGAATAATGCAACGCACAATTATACAAGAAACTATTATGTAAAACTAATCAATAACGAAGACCACACATAAAACATGAGATGAACGGGCAACAGAAGATTAAAACTGCATCCAAATGACAGTGACAGCATCGTTCCCAAATTGTTTTGGATCCACACTTTCAAAGTTTTAATCGCTACACCACACTCCAATTATGGGTTTAACTGTAATTAATTATTCCAATTAGCCCGAGTTTGATACAGTATTGTGGAAATAATTGTATTTTAAAATCCATATCGGGAGGTAATTGTATGCTCATTTTACTGTGAATACAGTACAAAATACATCTTGCAATGAGTTTTAAAACCTGATTTGAATTTTTAAAAGCCTTTTTTTCCCAGTGTTGGGAATTTAACTGTATCTGTTCCTATACTAATTTGTCATTCTGACATCTATAATTTTGGGCTTCCTGAAAAAAACACATATAAGATTGACGTTCATTTTTAATGCAAATACGAAATAGTAAAAAATATATTATAGCGTAATGGCTTTCAGATGACTACTACAGCTGTGGCACTGGCTGCCTCCCTTGCCTGAAAGGGAGCATATAAATAATGACTATTATTTCCAAACTGGTTTGATGGGTATTAAACTTTCAGGAGGGCCACATTATTGGCCTGAAATGGTTATTTAACATGAAGGCAGACTGGTCTGCTACCAACCCCCATTAAAGACTCAGTACTGTCGTATAACTGTACACTAATCTGTGATTGACTCTGCAGTCTTGTTATAAGGTTATTAACTTATGTGGGTGACCATTTCATTTTCTAATGATCCATTTCAGTCATCCAAGTACAGTGTTGCGGAAACTGCATTTACTAACACCTCAGCTCTCTTTATATGCTTATATGGAAGTGAGAGCTTTGATGTTTATTTACTTAATATATCGTTTTCCCAAAGTAAGGTATATGATCCTTAACAGTCCATTTCACAGTTCTGTTCTAGGGCCATACTGTTAACCCAAGCAATTCTGTGTGAGGGATATTCGTAAGGGGACAACATGCAGCAATCAGGCAAATGTGTGACAGGCTGCGGCTAATGCGCCGATGCAGGTGTCGGAGATTCGGCCGTAATAAACAGCATGCTGTGACGAGCCGCTCGCAGCACCATAAACAGGGGCTCTGCGGAACGCCACAGAATTCCGCATTTTCCCCAGATGCATGGATAATGTCGCATTCCTTCCCCAACCTGCTGACCCGTGGGAGCGCTCTCGCCAGAGTCCCAGCGCAGGGCCGCTCGACAGCGGGGCCTGGCAAGGGATGCAGTCCTGCGGGGCTTCTGCGCGGCCGCTTTGAAAACAGAAGAGAGCCTCGCATCTGCCGCCGCCTCCCTCCGTGCCAGCCTCACATACAAACCAAGCCGCCTGGCACGCATATCCTGCAACAGCGCATGTTTTTTCACATTTTTTTTCGTCGGCTTAGCGCAGGCCGGCGTCCCAGGTGGCCGATTCTGCACACAGTCGTGTGTTTGCACATGTTTCCGCTGCTGGATGCTTCGCAGGTGTGGGGGTGGGGGGTGACCTCGCTCGGCAACACAGCTGCTCCCTCCCCAGCCTCAAACCCGTGGCCCCTGGGATTGCAAAGCCCCCTGGGAGTCCTGGAGCTCTGCGCCTCCTGCTGCTAGGCGCTCGTCTCCATCTGCCTGGCGGAGTTGAATGAGGCCGTGGCTTCTGACCCGCTTCCCCAGAAATATGGGCAGCGTTTATCCATGTTTATTTCCCTGCTGACCCCCACCAGCTCCGCCAAATCGCCCCTAATCGCCGCTGAACTGGCACTGAGGGACAGCCTGTCCCGGAACCAAACAGGGAACCCCAAGAACTCGGCTACAAGGGAAAATCACACTCGTACACTGTAACACTGTACATCTGCGACAACAAAACCGCACGCTGAACAGGCGACTCGAGAACGTGACTCATGTTAACACACTATGCAACAAAAGCAGTACACCTGCCTGCACCTGAATATTACTTTTAGCACATACATAGTGGAAATGTTTAAAAGAAGCAGCGCAGTCATTCTGCTCTCCTGCGTGCAAACGCCTTCGGCCACCTGACTCAGCGAATGTGCAGCCTTTACATGCGTCAGATCTTTCAATTTGCTGGTGGTGTTGGGGGCTGCAAGCTTCTGGTGTAAACAGCTACTGTAAGTAGATGAAGCACAGAGGTCTTGTTTTTTCTGTTAAATATTTTAAAAATGCATTTCCGCAAGATCCATGGAGTCATTTCTAGCACGGCGTGGCGGTAAATGGGCCGGATGTGACCCCAAGCCTCCGAGATGAGGTCCCAGATGGGGTGATTATGTTACGCCGCTGGTGTAGGTACACAGAGCGCATTACATGAGCCGCTGCGGGCTGAACAAAGCTAGATCTGCCTCGTGGAAGAGCACCTCTAGCTAACTGCGCTGTACACATTATCGGTGTAGAATTAATTACCTTTGCTACTGGGTCTTTGACCTGGGTCCAAAGTGCAAGCCCAGGTCCTGGGGATGCGGAAGAGGTAGAAGAGATGGTGTCTGTTTGACTTTGCGGTGCATTCAGCCTCGGGAAGGAGGGGAAGGCAGCAGAGAGGTGGATGATCCATGGGGTCAAATCAGGCTAGATGCGGGTTTCTCCAACAGTGACGACTAAGAGGTCTAAGCCAGTTAAAGTCAGGCTGCCGAACATAAACTCAGAGCCACAGATGACGAGATACAAACTGAGAACTTGTTCTTCACTGAGCTCCATACAAAGGAGCATGTTAATGTGGCAGCAGCACAGCTATTCAGACACCAAGTGGCCGTCACACATTTCTACAATAGCTGAACGACAGCTATTTAATAAGAGACATATACTACAGCCATTCTGTGGATTCTATGGATTCCATTGGTCTCAACCTTGTATTACTTATCTGGAAAGAAAACATTTTTTAAGAGTATTTTGATGCCAATAACCTGAATACTGGTGGGAATTCTTGCAAAGGAATAATTTGTGTGTAAAGGAACACAAATTAGCAAGTTAAAATCTCACCCTTTGTCGTCGTGATTCTTGGACACTATCAATCACTATCAATCAATGTGTTCAAAATTGACTTTTAGAAAGTCCCTTCCTTAAACATTTGGTTACTGGAAGGTAGTAATTATATAATTGGTCAAAAAGTTCACTTTGTAGTGTATGTTTATTGTGCATGTATGGGTACTGATTTCACATGCATCCTTGGCGCTGAGACACCCTGGCTTTGCCACAGCAGACGGGCAAACTGTTTCACGGTTGGGTTGAGTGTTTATCACGTTAGAGTGGCCCGCCATGCCCACAGGTGAGCTGTGCCCATCGACCAGAAGGAGAGATTTTTCAAATATGTGAATCTGTGTCCTCGACGCGTTATGGCCACTTTGCCGTGATTAACGGGTGATTACTTGTTTGTTCAGATGCTGGTTTGTGTTCAGAAGGGCCCTCTGCTTCTTCCATTAGCACAGGCGTGGAGCCGCGGATAAAATTGCGGCGGGATAATCGACAGACGCAGGCAAGTGTCGGCTTTTTTAAAAAAAAAAACTGCACCCTCACAAAACCAGAAATGCGCTTATCGGTATTCGTGCTGTGGTCGCCGCGGACGTGACCTCTTCAATCAAGGAGCGATGGCGTACAGAACGGACATTTATAAATGCGGTGCATTAGCACTGCTATGGTGGAATTAGGTGATATACTGTAATACCTTCATTGAGCATCCGTCAGATGTCCACCTGGCATCTCGCTCACACACAGACACCCACACACAGCTCTGAAGTGCGGATTAACTCGAGGGAGACATGTATGGATGAACACAGGTGTACATATGCAGAGACAAAGGAGGAAATGATCTTACGCTCCCCAAACTGCCATGCCCACCATCAGGTTCACGATGTCCACTGTGCCCAGCTCCTTCAGACCATGGGCCCTCAGAGACATCAAATCAACCATTGCTCTTCCATCTTCAGCCTTGTCCGTCTACAAAATGCACCATGGGCATCTTGAGTTAGCCTTAGCATTGGGGTTAGTGTTAGCTTTAGCATCATAGGTAATGTTAGCCATAGCATTGGGGTTAGTGTTAGCTTTAGCATCATAGGTAATGATAGCCATAGCACTGGGGTTAGTGTTAGCTTTAGCATCATAGGTAATGTTAGCCATAGCATTGGGGTTAGTGTTAGCTTTAGCATCATAGGTAATGATAGCCATAGCATTGGGGTTAGTGTTAGCTTTAGCATCATAGGTAATGATAGCCATAGCATTGGGGTTAGTGTTAGCCTTTGCATCAAGCTTAGTGTTAGCTTTAGCGTCAGTGTTAGTGTTAGCCATAGAATTGGGGTTAGTGTTAGCCTTAGCACTGGGGTTAGTTTTAGCCTTAGTGTAGCGTAGACCTAGTGTCATAAAAGCCCGACGCTGCTGATATGTAGTAAGGCTCCTAAAGGCTGACCTCCCACCTACACAGAACCAAGCGTTTCTTTTTTCAGCTTGTTAAATGTCTGCAGTTGAGAGAAACCCTATTCACTGCATCCTTCTGTCACTGCTTCCCGTTTACTACAGTGTTTGACATTTTCAGATGTTTCATTAAATGTGAATAATTAACCCAAAAGCCAGGGTTATTGCAAACAAGCCTGCACACGTATTTTCTCCCACAAAAGTCACAAAGAGGCATCCGAGAAAATGTCTGCGATTTTTCTTCAAGATCAGAAGTCATAAACGGGAGGCAACTTCTCTTCCTACGTAAGACAGGCGTTTCAATCGGATGAGGAAAATGTACAAGGCAGACAAGTCATGATCTTGAGGGAAGAAGCTGAAATGGTGGCTCTCAGTGCGGGTATGTGTGAAGGCTGCAGTCTAAAGGGGAAATGACTAAAGACCCGGGAATATAGTGGCCTGGATGTCACCAGGCAGCTGAGGAGAATGAAGGAGATGTTGAGCTGAGAGTAACAGGTGTTCTTTGTCCAGCAGAGGGGGACAGCAGCCAAATCGGCATGTGTCAGTCAGGACTGATGGACAGGACTGTGAAAGAGAGAGAGCGTGCTCATCTAAACGGATGCCGGAGGGGGGGCATGGCCTGGCCGCTCCTGTGGGGGGCGGGAATGGGATATGGAGCCAGTCCCCCCAGGAGGAAGCAAAGAAAAGGCTGTGTGGAGTGCCCCCACCCCCCCACCGGCCCTCTTGATGTTGTCTTTGTAGACAGAATCTGCTTCACAGGCATCGCGGGGGCCCCGCACTTCAGAGGGCCCTCTCAGAAAGCTCCGGGCTGTGGGTCCCTAGATGGCGGGCCCTTGACGTACAGAAGAAGCGAATGGGAAGGGGGGATGGGGGGACCCAGGGAGAGCAGTAGAGGGGGAAACGGCCTGGGGCGGAGAGTCACTGTGAGGCGGTTCGGCTCTATGTGTAACTGCTGTGTTAGAGCTCTGCTTCACAACATCGGGGATTACTGTGGTAGCCCAACTCATAGCCATAGCATTAGCCACAACCCTAACTGTATACATCAGCCATAACCCCAACATTAACCATGACTGTTAAGATTACTCCCTGTCCTGCCCCCTTTTAGTTGTTCCTGTCAGTTCCCTGATTGGCCAGCTGGTGTCGCTGGTCATCCCCTTCTGTGTTCCCCCTGTTTCCTGCAGTTAGCACCCTAATGTGTTTACCTGCTTCCTGGGCCACTGCATAGCCTAATGGGCTCAGAAGGTGACGTCATCAAGGCTTCTCTTTTGTTGTGGGTTCGAGGCTGGCTGGAGGTCTCAACTATGTTTATTGAAATCCTTGTTAAGTGTATTTAAGTGCCCTTAGGCTGTTCCCCAGTTGGTCATTATGTGTTTGTAGGTGCTGTTGCCCCATGTTCGGTGCTGCTGCTGTTCTGCTGTTGTTGTTCCTGTTGCCCCTTTTGTTCTTGTTCTTTACCTGCTTGCTTTTGACCCCTCGTGGTACTTTTTGTTTCTCGTTGGTTTTCTTTTGAGTATTTAAAATCACTTTTTGTGAGCCACTACGTGGATCATCTGTCCTTCACCATGTCCTTCCGTGGCAGAAAGATAGCCGTAACCGTAGCCAAAACATTAACTAGCACCATAAACGTTGCATAAGTTTAACCAAAATCCCAACAGTAACCATAAACTTAATCTAGCAGGACACTGATCTGGCAGCATTTCTCGTTCCTTAACCGCTCCTGGCCAGCCAGCCACGGCTCCTCTGTGCCTCTCGGGGAGAACATCTCAGGTCAAGTTTCCATGGAGATGAGTGGGAAGGGAGCCCCCTCTGGCATGGGGCTGTGATCTCCGCCCCTCAGGTTCCCGTAGCCACAGCCCGCCGCTTCTGCGGATCACATGACGCCTCACTGACTGCACCATGACCTGTCAGTCAGAGGCACTTTGAAAATGCCATCAAAGTCTTACACTTTCCCCTAGGCAGTGCGAGAGTGGGGGGACTTTTAATTTGACAGAAACTGGCCCTCCTCTTCACACATAATTGCTTTAAAAGGGAGGAGATGGGGGGAGGGGTATACAGGGTTAAAAATATAAGGATCTCATAGACAGCAGGGGTCCTGGCAGCTGGGGTCACAGAGGATAGTAATTCGCTCATTCTCACTACACGCCATAACTAAGATAACTTTCTACAAAAGTTTCCAAATAAGCTACCAAATATGGCAAAGCGACAGGTTGGGGAGCATCAACACCAGCCTGTAACGCGTTCAGCATTCAGCGTTCAGTGGCATGATGCTGACGTTCAGGCACGGAGCAGCGAATCCTTCCGAAGGGCCACGCGCCCATGCCGCGTGGGAACAGAGCAGAGTCTTTGGAGAGGACTGCCACATCAACCCCCCCCATCCCGCCGTCGATCCCGCATGGAGGAGGCTTGGCTGAGAGACCCTCCCCCATGAATACCCATACATACGGCATACTGTAGGTGTCGCGATGCCACACTGTCATTCATATGGCATACTGTAGGTGTCGCGATGCCA
>JAODJU010000101.1:744624-757148 GCA_026776725.1 Gnathonemus echidnorhynchus | reverse complement strand
GCCCCCCACCCTGTATTTGCCGACTGGCCCGCTTCCCTGCTCTCTTTTAAGGGCTTGATCTATGCTCAGTGACAGTTTAATGAGTGATTTCCCGTTTCCAGGAGTCTTCTTGCATCATAAAAAGGAGAATACATAATATATGTGATATCAGAGGACTGGAACATCACAGAGACGGTGCAGGATCCCGCCGGATGCGGGCGGAGTCCTCAATGGGCCGTTGGCTGCAGGTTCGAGAAGCTTCCACGTACCTGAGTGATCCTTCCAGCCAGGTCAGAGCTTTGGTGGCTTCTCCTTGAACCTCTTTCAAGGCCAGGAGGCAGCGTTCCTGGAGCGCAGGGGATCCTTCTAGATTTTTCCGGCCCTCTCAGCAGGCTCCCTCCCTCCCCAGCTCTGTGTGCCTAATTGGGTCGGGCGGATGGGTTCTGGCTGCACGGAGGCCACAGCCCGAACTGCCTTCCAGCGGGATTCATTTACCTCACACCCCACTCAGAACAGTCCTTCATCCCGGAAAGTCTCATTGCGGTCCGGCCACAGCACAGGGAACTGACTGAGTCTTCCTTTATCTTCTCAAAGAGGAATACCACCACCTCCCCCCCCAATCCTTACCATCTCCTGACGGCCTCTGCGGTGCGCCAGTAAATGCCGTTACCACAGAAACAGCCCCCACACAACTCTGACGCCCTTTAGGTGTGGTGTCCCATTTTCCGATTCTGCCTCTCCGCTGCCCAGGGTAGCATTGAGCCCTGCAGCGTGAGGTCACGGTACCAGTTGGGGCAGCTGGGCCACGAGCGGCAAAGTGGTTGATCCCGGAGGCAGCAAGGGACCTGCAGGTGGGATGGGGCCAGAATTGACCCCACTGGCATCTTCAGCATAACTCAGTGACTCCCTCCTCCATTTCACGGTCAGGAACCCGGTGCTGTCTCCCGGTATTACACAGGGTGATCCTTTTATTCTATTGGAATCTGCTGGTGCCGATCGACCTGCTTTAGCTGTTAAGGAAAACGAGCCCTTGTTCCTGTCAGAGCCAGAATCTCTCAACCTGATCATTCACAAACACACCGTCGATGCCCCCATCTTGGATCTGACCAAAAGCAGAAAGGCAGTGTGATATAATTAGAGGATGAGGGGCTCTGGGCATCCCCCCCCCCCCCCGCACGTTGGAGGGGAGAATCCCCTGAAGTCTAACAATCCTGAACGTGGCATAAGAACAGCAGGAAGAGCTGTTGGACATCCCGGAAAGCGACTGATGATACGTTATGTAAAATCCCTCTGGCCACTGCGGCAGAGCGTACGCGGCTCACGGACTCAGACAGAAGAACGAAGTTTGTCGCTGTAGCTGCTTTGCTGGACAGGAGGCGCCGTCTGCGCTGAGAGGCGGTCTACGATCCGCTCGCCATGCGCTCGTCGTTGCCGGAGACGCAATCCATCACCATCGGGAAATCCGGCCCGGGCCAGGAAGAAGCACACCGTCTGGAAAAGGAAGGGGGGGTGATTTCCTGATGTTTGTATCCGACACTGTTACCGCCGCTACAGAATCGCCCACCTTTCCCCCCCGATAGGCCGCCATGGCAGACCGCCCCCCCTTCCCACCATCCCGGCAAACAAACATACCCAGAAGCTCTCGCTAAGGGGTCCATCTGGGCCGAACGCAAACGCTCGACGCAGCGATTTCTGCATCGCCGGCGGGTTTTAGCATCTCCAAAACAAAACCGTACAGAAGAGCCAGGGCCCGTGTTCTGGCCACCATCCAACTGCTCAGTTTTTACATTCAGCCAGTGAAAGGAAGCTGGAGAAACGTGATTAAAACAGGGCGCCGCTCAGATCCAGATCCTGGATAATCTAAAAACGTCTGCTAACACTGCAGCCACACTAACCTTGTGTACCTTATTCACTGCTGCACCACTGATATGCAAGGTTCCCGAAAAAAGACAATAAACATGGTAAGATGAGAGTATATGACTCACTTTTTACCCTGGTGAAATGCACCGTAGACGCTGTTAAAATGATAACACCTCTGCAGCGCAATCAGAGCGCGCCTGACGCAGGAAGGCCAGGGAAATGCGTGCCCATACATCGTGTGGGCTGGCTCTGCACTCTGCAGCCAGCTGCGCAGGCAGTCACTACCTGAGTCACACACACTGGCTCTCTGAATGGCAGCGCAGACAGTCACGACCTGCATCACACATGCAGGTTCTCTGGCAGTTGCGCAGACAGACATGGCCTGCATCACACACACAGGTTCTCTGGCCAGCTGCGCAGACAGACATGCCCCGCATCACACACACAGGTTCTCTGGCCAGTTGCGCAGACAGACATGGCCCGCATCACACACACAGGTTCTCTGGCCAGTTGCGCAGACAGACATGGCCCGCATCACACACACACAGGTTCTCTGGCCAGTTGTGCAGACAGACGTGGCCCGCATCACACACACAGGCTCTCTGGCAGTTGCGCAGACGGACATGCCCCGCATCACACACACAGGCTCTCTGGCCAGTTGCGCAGACAGACATGGCCTGCATCACACACACAGGCTCTCTGGCAGTTGCGCAGACGGACATGGCCTGCATCACACACACAGACTGTCCAGCACCCCTCCCCGCAGCGGCTGCCGATTTCACACCCCAGTCATGGAGCGCCACGCCAGGTTCCTGCCGTCGTTTAATTGGCCATTTATTGGGGTTAAACAACACGGGCCCACGGTACAGAGGGCGACCCCCCCCCAGTGAGCTTGAACCCATCATGATGGTCTTATCCTCACTGCCTCTTGTGGTGGGGGGGGGGGGGGTAACTTATTAGCCAGTGAAATAGCCCTGGGACCACTCCGATCGTCACCGTGGAAACCGTGCTGTTTTTCTTCCCCCACTCTCTTTGTCTTTCTCTTGCGTTTTTCTGTCCCTCTTATGTGGCGAGATTGGCTTCCCAGGGGGACGGGATGCAGATCAGAACGACACAGAGGGGATCTCAGCGGCACTCGCATGACGCGACAGGCCAACGGAACCAGATGCCGAGGAACGTGACGACGTGGTGTGCGGATCGCCGCCGTTTCCGTGGAGATCACAGCCTCTATTTACTCAGGCAGTATGAGTAGATGGGATGGGTCAATAGATGGTATGGTCCCCCGAGTTAACCCCACCCCCCCCAAAATCACCCCCGCTCCTTTTCAGTCCAGATCTGGACCGGAACGAGAGACGTGGCTTTCCGAGGTCCGTGTATGTGTGTGCATCCTCCTGATAATCTCCTCTTTACTGGCATGGATTTTCCTCATAAAAAGTCCAACAAAAAGCAGGAAGAGGCCGGCAGGTGCACTGCCATAATGAGTCGAACGCGTAAACAGCAGAAACGGCACCGGGATTCAGCTAGCGGACAGCGGCGAGCGCCTAAGCAGCGCTCAAAATAAGGTCCTGGGGTGGTTTCCATACAAGCCGTAACCCAGAAAACGACTATCACGCTTTTTTCCCTTCATTTAACCCATTTTATTTCTAGAAATCTGCTGCATATTCCCTGCGTGAGTTGGTAATCCGATTAATTATTGTGCAAAGGCTAGCAGCTGAATCATTAGGGATGTCCTCCAGTTTCCCGTGGATCGTCGACAGAAATAGGGAGATTTTATTCAGTGAGGAGTCTAATCATTACAAATGCGAGCGTCTTGAAATGGCTAAATGGGTGCGTGGGATGTGGAGTTTTAATT
This sequence comes from Gnathonemus echidnorhynchus, assembly GCA_026776725.1. Classification (NCBI taxonomy): domain Eukaryota; kingdom Metazoa; phylum Chordata; class Actinopteri; order Osteoglossiformes; family Mormyridae; genus Gnathonemus; species Gnathonemus echidnorhynchus. Next base: position 753,457 of record JAODJU010000101.1, on the reverse strand, counting down.
AAAACAAATACAAAATAAAGCAACGAGATGGCGTCACATGGTCAGACGAAATCAGGAACGTGACGAAAGCGGCTTTGAAATGAGCTGTGGTTCCCAGTACTGCATGAAGACCCTCAGGAAGTGGTCCTGTAGCCAGAAAAATGATTACATTACGCTCTGAAGACGTGGGGGCACTTTTTTAATTACCGCCTGTGACTGTCGCCAGCGGAGCACGAGTCACAAAGAGCCTGTTTGGGTTTGTTATTTATAAGGGAGGACCTGAAAATGGACTAATTAGCTTTCAGGGTTGTTTTATTTCATCTGCAGGAGTGACGGAAAGCACATTTAATTTGCCGAATTAGCCTCTGTTTGTTCCATGTCCCAAGAAAAAAAAACAAATATCTGTCACAGATTTTAAGGACGACGGCCCTTTGATATGTATATTTGATGTGTACTATATATTTGCTTCTCCACTGCTTGTCACTGGGGGGGGAGGGCAGTTTTTGGACATTTTTGTCAAGACAAAGCGTTTAGGTCATAAGCAAGCTTATAGGTCAGCGGTTCCATATTCCATGCGGTGGTGGTTTGAGGGCGGGGCCTCATTTCTGAAAACGATATGCTTTCAATCCACACTCAATAAATTTTACCGTTCTTTAGTGTGCATCAGCTTCTGGACACTGATACAGCTGCACTCAGCAGACAGTCAGCAGCTGGTTCTGCAAGCATCCATCCTTCAGCCGAAATTCGCTTGTGGCTTCGCGCTCGGACATGACACGATTACCAGGCACTGTGTTTTTTGGGGGAGGGGGGGGCTTTTGATGTGCCGCTGTAACTAATCAGTGTTTGGCGGAGTTCTCTGGGGCTGCCAGATCCTTGGTAGAAAGCTGCTCGGAGGCCGATGGCGAGGAGGCGGGCCAGGTCACCGGGAGTCACCACGGCAACCACACTCAGGGTTTGGGCGGGGAACCCCACGCAGATTCCTGCAGGGATTACTGCCCTGCTCTTATCGGTATGGTGGATTATCGTTACTGCTTTGGGTTCCCTGAACAAGCAAGGTGTGTAAAAGTTTAAATATTAAAGGAACTGTGAGTCTGACCTGGATAAGTGCTAAGAAAGTGAATGGAAAAAATGCAGCTTAAAAGCAAGCAGACGCAGAAAACATTCAGGTACCTTAGTGTAGTTTCAGGCAGCGGCTCCGATCGCGGTGAGTCCTTGTGGGTGAGACAGGCCTTACTGATGCGATCATGTTGCGTCTGCCTCATTTGGTGTCGGACAAAGCGATAGCCTCTGAGGTGTCTTCGACGCCTCTGTTGATTGGCTGACTGTGCTGCGCGCCCCCCCCCCCCCACCCCGTGTGACAGCCCCCCGCTGGCACCCCATCGCCGCAGACCAGGTCATGCAAGGAGCCCTAAATACACAGAAAGGTTATAATCACAGCCTGTGGGCATTTATTCAAAGGCACCCTAATTACCTGCTGTGAAAGGTGACGACAGTCATGCAGGTCATATTTATTGTGCAAATTTCAAATGTTCTCTGCAGTAGTCGAACTCCAATGCAGGGCAGATCGCTGTTGTTTCTGGGACCTCACTTAAAAAGTCACTCTGGCTGCCCCCACTTCAAAAAGTAAATAAATAGCCAATGATGAGAATCAGATCGTAGCTAGCTAGCTGTTTAGCGGAACATGCTGCTTCAGTATCTCCTAAATAAGGAACGTGTTTATTTGCGATTTATAGTAATGACTGTTTGCAGCCAACAGGGGGCCCCACGCTAATGTGAGTTAGCCAGCTAGCCAAGTTAGCTTCCGACTAAGGGACGGCGGTGCGGGCCATCGGGAAGTCACGTCCCCAGCCACTATTGTGTGGTGGATCGGCAGTGCGACCCCAGCGATGCTCACCCGTCCCCTCCCTGCCAATAGCTGAAGATAATCATAAAGAAACCCGAAAGCCATTTCATCCATAAAGGCCGCCCCTCATCGGACCTGAATTAAAGCCGATACGGATCTTCCAGCGTATAATAGAGCCCATTCAAATGTGGGGTTACTTAGACACCACTCTGCAGGTTGGAATTCAGCTTCTACCACTGATTTGAAATTTAATTAAATCTCTACGCGACAGCCAAGCTTTGGGGATAGTGGAGGCGATGAGGTCTGTAACCAAGGGTTCGAGACTGGAGATGGCCAGACCGTGCAGGCGTTTTTAAGAACGATGCTTTGTGGTATTTCTAATTAATGACGACTGCATATATATATATATATATATATATATATATGCAGCAGCAGTTAAAACAAACTCAGCTAATTAGCTTGCTTTTTTGTTTGGGGTCCCTTTCAGCTTCGTTTAATTCGTAACATAACTGAAGTGCCCCCCCCCCCGCGTGTACATTATTCCCAGTTGGAGATGGCGGCGCCGCGGCGAGCTAAGCTGACATTACACAGCCGTTGAGCCTCGTCATGCCCGGGGCCCGTGGTGGACAAGCGTCATACCTGAGCAATCAGAGAATTGCCGGTGTATAACGGGCCTGATATCAGATCCAACGGGCCCCTCGGATCGGCCCCATCGCCCCGACTCTCGGTGCTTAATTAAAGCCCACCTGCTGGAATAACTCTGGGATTTTCCGTCATGCTCCGAGTCCGTTCGGCTTCTGCGGTGCCCCACATGGGCCGACGCGCCACTGCTGTCTGGAAATAGCAGAAACCCCCCCCATCCCGGCCAAAGAGAAAACCAAACAGAGCCCCCTGGAGGTGAGAGATACCTGGCTCAGCCAGATTCCTCTGTTCAAACGGCCTGCTTTGTGAATGGCCGCTCTCATTAGCTCTGGATAGAGATAAGCAATTAAGTGTCCATTCTGCAGAAAAAAAAATACTGCTAAATATTATCTCTCGCTCTCTTTAAATGCCATAGTGGACTTTAAAAACCAAAAAGGTATAAAGTAAGTAATAACAATAAGATACTGCCATCAAATAGAGGCAGCATTGCTCAAAATAATGAACGCCTCTGTAGCCAAATCAGTCTGTGTTGCGGCAGGCGGGCTGATTAGGCGCAAAAGTGACAGCGTGCTTCTTTTGTTCAGGCCGAGAAGCTAATTGCTTCTCCTTTGGATCTTATCGTCGTTGCTGGTCTGATCTTTGTTGTGACCACAGCGGTGGTATGGTAATAATTCAGGCAGACAGGAAAACATCTCACTTTAAACGAGACCTTAATGACCCATTGTCATAAGACTGGCGCACGGCACAGACTTCCCGCTCCTGCGTCACGCTGTGTGAGCCCATTAAGCGCGAGACAGTGTGAACAGTCCGCCAGGGTGTAAAGTGATCGCGCAGGCTTATTAATCAGCAGCAGGAATCTCCTGCACATCTCGACCCAAAAACTTAGGGCCTTCGACTCCTTGGACTAATATTCAGTTTGCTCTGCAAAGCAGCACGTCTTACTGTCCGCCCAGCCCTGAGGTAGACCCTCCACCTAACACTGTAGAATGCTCTGGTCCTATTAGCAGCAATTCATTTTGAGGTTGCTGCTTCCGCTCCATGACTCATCACCCAGTCTTTTTCTCTGCGCTTGATTCATTGAATTGCTTCATTTTTCTGCTTATTTATTTTTGACTTATTTTATTACATAAGAGGATGTGTGGAGTTTGTCCTGGGAAGCCGGGGAAAGGTCATATTTGCTTCGGGATGGGGATTTTCCTCGCTTGCTGTTTCGGGACGTACCTGCGCTGTTTCACTTTCAGGTCGAGATCTCTTCAGGCTCTTTAATTGCTCCCCGGAGATTGAGAGGTCCACTGTGACCAGCGACACTTGCTATAGAACCTTCTGGATTTGTTCAAATTAATTCCTGTGCTTTACACGCTACCAAAATGCTATTAAAATGTATTTTAAAGAACACTTGGACTATTGAACTAACGGTAATGGGTATTTTGCGTATAAATTTATCTTAATCGTAGCTATGGTTAGCACAATCTGTTTTATATTTTTATCAGGCAACCTGCATGGTTTCCTCTAAAGGCTGTAAATAAATTATGTTCAATATGGCCAAACACTTTCCCTCCACATCCTTCCACAAACTTTTTCTTTTTTTATTTATATTTCTACTGCCTGTCATGCATGCCCCCCTGCGGTGAGATAATCTCTTGTCAACTTGTCCTCTGTCATTATGCTAAATGTGATCTGGATGACTGCTGGTCCCGTAAGAAGTCGTCTGGGGTTCATACTAGAAGGATTAAATTTGCCATTATACAAATCCGCCTTTGGATTTTTTTAAATATAATTTGTTTCGATGTGCAGAAGGGTTTTAAATTTTGTGTAGCCTGCTGGTCATGTTAGAGCCTGAACATGTGCTAACTGCTAACTGCTAACCTTGCCTTTCTTACAATTTCAAAGCATTTCCTGTTCCGGTTAAATAGTGATATCCTTCCATATTAGGAATTAATTTGACTTCATTTCATTATGGCATTGTATTTGTATCCCATATTGCTGGACTTCCAGCTCCTGCAGCTAGTGTAGCACGCGTCACGGTTGACAGGACGGTGAGCATCCCTGGTCATTAAGCATCTGGGTTTTTAACCGAACCTCTTCAGGTGACTCAGGTGCTGCCCATTCAAGGCTTCAACTTCAGCTGTCAACCAGTGTCTGTGACTCGCGGGTGCATTTCGTGAAGCTGATGTAGCTAATTTGCGGGCCCGTGAAATGCGGGCGAACGTCACAACATCATGCCGTACTTGTGCATTAGAGCTCGGCAAAAAATGAGCCCATCTCCAGAATATCTCAGCGTCGTTAATTAAACTTTCGGAAACACACGCCAACAGGGGCAGAACCCCGATGCATTGTGGGAGTTTCTGAGCCACATGCATAATGAATGCCGGTGTGCATTCAAACGACTGAAGAATTACATTTGATTGGACCTGGTACGAGCCGTAATTGAGTCTTAACTGGCAAGTTATTTCTCCTGTCGCATATGACTCTGTGAGTCTGCCCGAGCTTTCGAGGCGTGCAGAACTGTTAGCAGCAAAACTTGAACTGAATTTAATCAGCGGGCAGAATGACCTCTCCCCGTTTCATAATAAACCTCCAGTAGGCTCACATTTAGAGAGATAGATTAGAAGAAGACAGTATGGAAATGCTGCTTCATTAAAACACGCTTGTGAGCTAAGCATAGACACAGAGAAACGTTCAGCTGTAATGCTCATTACAACGCGTGGGCTTTGTGAAATTAGCTTCTGAACAATTTCTGCGCATGCAAACCCAAACGACAGAGCACCACGGATAAACACAGTTCATCCAGAGAAATCCCATCTGCTCCGAAGACGCCGTGTGCTTAGATGATCGAGGCGACTCGCATCAGCTATACGTTATCACTATATAACAGAGATCTCAAATGCATCCAACCTTCATCCATCCATCATTCATCCATATATTTATCCATCCATCCACTTGTCCTTCATCAATCCATCCATCCATCCATCCATTTGTCCTTCATCCATCCATCCATGCATGCACCCACCCACGCATCTTCCATAGTCTTTCACCCAGCCTCAATATATGTTCACAGTATCCAAGGAATCATCTTGAACACCCTGGTCCCAAATCTCAAAACAAATTTCATACATTTTTATTGCTTCTATCGATTACTTGATTAGAACAATGTTGCTTAAGTATAACAATGTTTTTTAAGATCGTTTTTCTGATGGCAGTGAGAGTGTATATACCGCAGCCACAGAGAATTTTACTCATAACTTTATACACACAGATAGCTCTGTACATAGCATAGCTAATTTCAGGCCTTCATAGAAACGGCATGTAGATAAATGGAACCAATTAAGTCAAAGGGATGGCAGTGAAAGGCAGCTTATCGATGACCTTCCCCAGAGGAGTCCTGCGGCTCCCTTCGCTGCGTCACTCCAGCGGGGTGAACAGTGGCCATTTACCCCCCCATCCCCCCGTGTCCATCAGCAAAATCACAGGCTTTATGGACTGAGGCGTGTGGGAAGACGTGAAATCAATCAGTCAATTAGTCATTCAAGGTTTCATTTGTCACATACACAGTTAAACGCAGTACAGTGTGCAGTGAAATGCTTCGTTGCCAAGCTCCAAGTCTCTGAAACTGGGGATATAGAGATAACGAGACAAGACTTTAAAAATTACACAATAATTATAAATAGCTAAAAATAGTGTGCAATTCTCAGTGATGTGGCGGTTGGCAGTGGTACGTCTATGTCCAACGATAACTTCGAACATTCCTTACAAGTTCCGAAGTCGAGATTTTGAGGAAAGCACAAAATGTGGCCAGTGACTCACAACAGGGCATGATCATGTGACTCAGGGCATGATCATGTGACCACAATGATAACTGCGTTCTGTTACTTAAGTAGTGTTATTCATCTAAGAGACCAGACCCTGCACTGGAGCAGTGAGTCCACTTATGGATGGAAGCATCTGTTCATTAAAGTGTCTGTTTTTAGGATGTCTCCCTAATGCTAATTTCAGTGTGGAGTAATCATTTAATACCAGCCAATGACTCCATGACTAATTATAAATTTATTCAGCGAGAGGGTTGCCAGGGGTTACCGACATACCCCTGCGCGCTGTGCCTAGAGACCGCCCTTAAGTGTGGCCCTAACTCTGATCTGCAGCCTCGTTCCTCCCTAAATCAGTCAGCAATAGTATGATTAGCGTCTGATTTGCTCCCGTTTGTCTCCTCTGTGACATGCAGTGCCTCCCCCCGTCATAAATATGTGGCTTTGATCTGTTTCAAACCCGTCCCACCACACGTCTGCTCCGGTTCCACGTAAACGGATAAACCCAGAACCCCGATATCTACAAGTGGGGAGAATCTGAACTGAAAGGATCATGAATTCCACCGTGGCAACACTGCAGCCACAGAGTGGAGATGTTTTGGTCATATAACTGTCATTAAAAAGTCATTATGGCATAATAATGTAGTTTTATGAAATGAGAATGTTTTCCGGGTTCTCTGTTTGATCTGCTCGGTTCTGAATCCGACACTGGCCTTCTTTGTTAGTGGTGCGGCGATTTGACACGATGTGGTTCAAAGGCTTATTTCTGTGTCTCGTCTGTTTTTAAGGAGTTCACGTTTGCGGCTCATGTCTGCAATTCACGCACGGCACAAAAACAGCCCCCCGATTCAGCTGATTGGCCGATAGCCGATGGATGCCACGTGGCGGCCGGTGTCACCATGTCAATTTTCCGCAGAATCCCGGGAAACGGCACCGACCGCAGGCTGTGTCACATGGTCGGGGCGAACAGGGTCAAAGAGAGCTCTACACACACTGTGTTCCGTCTGACCAAAGTGACTAATGACTGCAGACTCTGGTCTCTAATGTGGTTCCTCTTAGCAACAGCCGGCGTGACACAAGCAACCAGATGACGTCACTCTCATTTTTTCTAGCTCTCACTCTGATCATTTGTTCGCTCCGATCTTGATTTAAAGGCTGAACGTGACCCCACCATGACCTGCACCTACGGGAAACTTGCTGTGATCCGACTCCTCGGCCTGAGAAGATGAGTGTGCTTTTGCCCTGTGAGTGATATTAATAGAGCCATGACTGTTGCTATGATCGTTATTGGGTTTGAAGGTTTTGGGATTTTGCCACAAAAAGCAGCAGATGAATGTAAGTGTTGCAAATGACCGGTGATATTAGCGCTGACAGATCCGGAAGGAGATGGACTGTCCATGTGACTTAATTTTGGGACAGAAGAGAAGGTAGTGGTGGTGGTGGGGGGGTCGAACTGTGGGGTCTGGGCATGTTTCCGGGTGAGAGAGCCCCCAAACTGAGCGGCGTACGGCTGGATAAGGGGGCCGCTTTGGCAGCTGGGCGTACTTAATATTTTCATCATCAGCGTTTTTTAAATTTAGACAGCGAGCTGTTTAGCTGACACTCTGTTTATGCAAAGAATTCAGGTTCAGAAGCAGCCCAACAGTACAACAGCAGAGTCCCCTGGGACTCGAACCGGCTGCATTCCGATGCGGCCTCCCTCGCCCTGCACTTTCCTGCTGCCACGCATTGTTTTTCATGCAAATGCTGCATGTTTCTGTGCGAGATCAGTGTATGGGTAATGTGGCCCAGTGCCGAGGCCGGTGTGGGGTTTAGCTGGAGCGGTTCGTGCTGCTGGCCTAGCCGGAACTGGCTGGCACGGCGATAAAAAGCTTCCTGACAGCGACGTGACCGCTTTGAGCGAGGCGGGAGACTGTCATCGAGTCACAGCGGCGACCAGGAACAGTGTGCTGGGTCAGAATGCAAAGTATGTCTTAATCAAAGCACCTTAGAGCCGTCCGTTCCAACGATGAGACTTCAAATCCCACAGTGGGTGGGACTACCATGAGCTGTCAATCACTCTGCGGTTTAACCCAATGGGAATCCATGAGACAACCAATGAAAAGTGGGTTAAACCACTTGGAGTCTGGCAGCATGGTAATCCCATCAACCATGTTCCACCACCTCTGCTTGCTCATTGTTCATCTGTTACTTTATAATGTAAATAGAATTCTGTTTGAGGGGGCGTGTCAGAGTTTCTGAGAGGGAAATCCAATCGGTCAGTTGCTGCTATCAGTCATCTCGATCTTTTGCCACTGACTAATAAATGTATGCAGTTGGGGCAAAACATTTTCAAATTAGCTAAAGATGTAATAAAATGATTCTGAAATAAAGATTTATCATGGAAATTAATTTTCCACAGCCCACATATTTCTGCACATATTTGTGATGTTGGATGCAGAGTGTGACATGGAAAGGAATATCGTATGTTCCTGATTTCATACTTTGCGGGGAATTAGTATTTCAGTCACTGATGTGTTGCCAGCACATGCCAGTTTATGTCGGGGGGTGGTGGAAGCATACCCCC
>JAODJU010000101.1:720465-734315 GCA_026776725.1 Gnathonemus echidnorhynchus | reverse complement strand
GAGGGGGGGGGGGGGGGGGGGGCACCCGGGATGGACGACAGCCAATCACAGGTCACAGAGTCACACACTAGTTCATGGGAGTTTTACTTACACAAAAATACGATGAGGGCAGAAAGAAAAATGACTGGTTCATAGAAATAACCAATCAGATTGTGGAGGAGGTGGACCCAAGCAACTAGAGGAGGCGGGACTAAGACACCTGATTGGTTGGTTGCTTGGACACACCCCCTCAGTGGTGCCCTGGATTATAGTCGACTGGGAGATACTGTTTCATCACACGTTAATGACATCAATCAATGCATGCAAACCCTAAGCTCCTATTTCTGTGTGATGTGTGTGACATCCACAGAAGTAATACAATATATGCACTGTTTAAATAACTACATAGACACTGTGCAGGGGTATAGTAGAAGAAACGTCTATGAGGTGAACAAGTCTGTGTGAGTGCAAGAGAGAAGTAGCCACTCTGAATTCAGTGGCGGCAGTGTTTAATACGGTATGGTTCAGCGGGAATTTTTAATCTGTTTTAGTGGGCTTTTTTCTCCCCTAAGTGAAGATAATCACACTCTTAATTCAGTTTGATTTGAGATTTGTCTAAAAGGCCATTCATGATAATGAACTTCAAAGGCTTTAAGCAATGGCAATTCAACTTAAATTAGTACATGCTGGCACCTGACTTTCTCCGAATTAACAGAGGGAGTAACTGAAGCGTGATTAATATATGCTTTCCTGAACTAATTGGTACTAATCATCATAATTACACATGACAGGAGATCTTGCTCTATTTTAAACAGATGCCAGTTATTCAAATATGATTCCCCCCCATTTTGGGCCACCATTAATTAAAACAGGGAGGAGGGTACGTATTAAATCATTAGCGGTTGGCAACCGGAGTTAGCGGCACGCAGCGTCCGCTCTCCTGCTTTGCGGTTGCGAAATCCTGCCGTTGATGAGAAAACTAGGAAGAACAAGAAGCAGAGCAAACGGTGCAGTGCACCAGCGCTGTCGGAGCCGCGCTCCCACTGAGAGCGGCAAGGACCGGAAGAATGCACATCAGCTCGCATTTCAACCAGAAAAATAAGTATTGTTCTTAATTCCTCCCGGACGGCTGTTCTGCACATAAAGGGGGCCGGCAGACCAGCCGTGACCCTTCCAGCACGATCGAGCAGCCAGTCCTGACTCACTTGGTCACTGCGGAGCGGCTTTTAACAATTCATCACCCGTCAATCGTCAGACATTCAGCAAAAACAGAGAGATTGGCGATTTGCTGCTGTTGCTCACGCCGCTGCTCTTGTTGCTGCTTTTACCGCCACTGTAGTTTTTTTTTTTGTATTTCCTCCTGCTGCGGTTCTTATTTTCATTGCTGTTTGTTTTTCTCCTGCTGCTCTTGTCGCTCTTGTTGATTTTATTGCTGTTGATACTGCGGTTGTTTGTGCTGTTTGCTGTTTGTTACTGTTGCTCTTTTTTGGTTTTATTGTTGTTTTCACTGTCGCTGCTCTCGTTGTTAAGATAATAAGATAAACTAAACTGATTTCCCGGAGGGGGGGGGGGTGTTGCTTCTCTTGTCGATTTTATCACTGTTGTTTTTCTCCTGCTGTTGTTGTTGCTGCTCTAGCCCTTGATGCTGCCGCCGCTGCTGTGTTTGGCTACTGCTCATTGCCAGCATCTGCCACAACGGCCCTGCTTGCCGATGGGGGGAAAGTGCAGCTTGACAGCAACGCGGCCCCCGCCCGGCAGCGTGCCCAGCCGTGTGGCGTGCCGCCTGCCAGGGGGAGCACAATCGCTGCACTATGCGGCCTGGAGTCCCCGGGCTGGTTAGCGCTCTGCCAGTTGTCTCAGGAGGTCCTACAGCCCCCTTCTCCGCCCTGATGCCAGGCAGGACCCCTTCAGCAGATACCTCTTCTCGTTCTCCAGCCCCACCATTAGCTGCCATCTTACAAGCTGGGGCTGATGGGTCCGACCATCATATACAGCACCAAGGCAACTAGGCCATCTTCCTCTCCGTTAGGATGGTTTATTTACAGAGACGATGCAGAGAAGCTTAATGGGAAGTTCTCAGATGCGTCTGGGTCTGCGAGCGGCTTACGGAGCACACCGAAACCCCAGCCTACCTTTTCAGCTCTTCTCAAAAATGATCGGTTCAAATTGTTTAGAAATCCATCGTTAACTTCTGGCACAAACCGACAAGGAAGGCTGGCACCAGCACTTCTAGCGCAGGTGGTCCTAGATGGTGTAGAAGTTTCTAGATTAGGTGGAGCATTTGCTAGAGACTTGCACTGTATTATCATGTACAGTCATGCACCGCAAAACCATGTGTGAGTCAACATACACAATAGCAGTCCGATAAGATTATATTGTAATGGGGCTGAAACATTCCTGTTGCCCAGTGACGTCGTATCCGTGGTAACACTGTAACACATTACTCACATGTTTGTGGTGATGCTGAAGTAAACAACTCTACAAAAACAGACTACGTACAATACATAATATTTGATAAACCAGTAACAGTTATCATTCTGTATATACTATACTGTACTTTTTATTGTTATTTTAGAGTGTACTCTTTGTTGCAGTCTAGGTGTGTAGTCGGTTATGCCATCTAGGTTTGTGTAAGTGTACCCTGTACACAACGACGAAGACCACCTAATGATGCATTTCTCAGAACGTATACCCATCGAACACAACGCGTGATTCGTGTTTTTTGCTTTATCGCTTCATGAAAGGACTTCACTGTGGGCACATCCTGCTGTCCTGTTAACTAGCAATGCACAAAGCCGCTGTCGCCCTCTGCCTCCTCACCACCGAGCCTCTGACGCACCAGCGCGTTATGAAAAGCACACCTAGCGGAGGTGTGCTTCTGTCGCTCGTCACCAAGCATTTGTCTGAAACATCATCTCCATATCCACTTTTTCTGAGTGGAGGGGAAAGAAGCTTCCTGAATGTCCAATGTCTGAAGCGGGAACATCTGACAGAAATCGATCTGGTTGAAGTGTGCATTTCCCTTACTGTTCTATTGTTACCTCCAAAAGGCCATCTTTGATCTGGAAGCTTACTTTCTATACTGCTGTCTGTTAGACTACAGGGGTGGATTTTTTTCCGTCGTTGTTGTCGTCTCTGTGGATGCAATTCAGTTCTCCCTCTCGAGCTGCTGTCTTAGGAGAGCAGCGGACCACTCAGGCAGCAAACGCCCGGCAGGAGATCGGCACCACGTGATCGCATTAATGACAGCGCCGCTTTCTGATACGGAGACGGGGAATCGACGCGGACAGGTGATCGAAAGCCTTCCTAAAGGAGAGATGGGTCGTTCTTTCAAAACACAGTCCACTCCAGTCAAACCCTTCGCTCAGGAAATATAATTAGTGGCTGTTCTTTTTTTTGTTTATCATCAGAAGCAAGAAACAAAGCCACGGGTACGTCCTGGTCACGCGCAACTGCTTGACCTTTATTAAAGGCGGGATTAACGGCTTTACAAAGACACCTTGATCTGGGCTCCTAATGAGACTCCACACCTTCCCATAACCCCTAATCCAGTGTCAGGTGACAGTAGCTCAGGACTAAGGTGCCAAGTATTGTGTTTGTTGAGGGGGGGGGGGGGTTCATGAAATTATAATTATTGATGAGCTGGGTAAGCTCCCCTGCCCCCCACATTACCCCCACCCTGTTTACCTGGCGTTTCACCATTTCTCATGCTGTTAAAAGGCTACAGATTCTGCTACAGAAGGCGTCTACAAACACCAGGTGTTTTTTTAAGAAATGAAAACATGGGTATTAATAAATTAACAAAGAAATTTAAAAAATGTCGGAGCAAACCATCCATGCTGTGGACATTTTCCAGTGATATTTCGATATATAAAACACCAGAAGAAGAATTAACATTAGAAGATCTTTCGTTTACTCGTTTGGCCATTCTCATTAATAGTACCTCTATAAAGTAGAGTAGCAGACACGGGTAGGATTTGGGTAAGCGCTTGTGTTACCATGGTGAGTGATCGTTACCCACTTGCCTGCTAACCCAGAAAATGAAAGCCAGCTGGCCCCCTTAGAGTGGCCTTTTCACGGTCAGCTGGACGTGCCCCAAGGGGGGATTGCGAGGGCCGATTTAGAGGAAAGATCTTATATGTTGTTATAGGCCTACTGTACACTCTACAGTGTGCATCCACGCTGCACGTGTGGTACACCACAATCTGCTCATTATATTACCGAGAGAATACTGCTTCGTATCACTGAAGGTTTAACTTAATGACGAACTTTTTAAATACCGAACTGATATTTTGTGCCGAAAGAGAACGACAGTGTCGTCAAGGGTGTCTCTTTTCCAATCAGCTAAACGTTTTATGTTTTTTAATATTCTCATTCATTTCTAAAATCTTTGCAATATTAGATATATTTCACAATTTCCTTAATGTTGCATTTCGAGCAATTTCCAAACGACTGCGCCAGAATTAAGTTTTGAGGACTCACGACTCCCTCGCGAAACTGTTGCTTTGTTAAATTGCTCCCTACAAATGAGCGTTTCGGTTATTTGTAGCGCAATTTTTCAGGCGATAATGTGATGAACTGTCACAATGTTCTGTTTTATTTTCACCGCTCCTAGTCCCTGTCTGTAAGCCGGGGTCCCCAGTTAATTACGAGGCTTAAAGTGAAGCGCAATGAGCTGCTTAAGGTTTTTATTTTTTAAGTTTTTTATTTTAGTCTTTTCATCCCAAAAGTAGCTACACACATTTGTGGCCTTTATATTCGAAGCTTTATAGTTCCAACACGCCTGCATCTCCCCGTTGCCTAATCATGCAGCCCCGGCTGGCGGTGGCGGTTCTAGACCATTTCAGCTGCGGGACAGCAGTTGTTCTGTTGGGGGGGGGCAGACGCATCTGACCTTAATGTCCTCCAAGTAATACTTACACTTGATTGCCAGCACTAAGAAGCAAAATACAATTTTGAAAATCGATAAGTTATTTAAGCAATGCTTTGCAGTTACATTTTACAGTTTTACAAATATGTAACACACTCTGATTTCTTGTTCAGACTTTCCTGCTTCCACAAGCGTGACTTTTTTTTTTTTCCTGACCACCCGGTGCCCCCCGTTAAGAGTCAGTGTCTGCGTATACATTTGTGTTTCGCCTGTTCCCAGCGCACAACATTTTATCCCACATATACGAATGTAAATAACAATAATAATGACGCATGTATTTCAGACCCAAGTAGGACAGGTATTTAGGGGAACCACGGGGGAGGCATGCATGTTGTCACGGGGGCTCTGCCTCCCGGAACCGCCCCTGTCGGTTGGAGATCCGCTGCACCGTCTGCTTCTCGCACGTCCCCGATACCACCGATTACCCGCAATTCACCCGAAGCAGCCGCACGAAACACACTCATCTGATCTCGCCTCTGCCTGTTTTTTACACAAGCATCGTTTGCTACAGCAGATACATAAAATTGCTCGCTTTTCTGTTTGTGCGTGCCTAACATTTTAACTGTAGTCCTAGTTATTTATCTAAACAAACTCAAACGATCTGTTCGCGAAATCTTAAAGATAAAAGGGAATCCATTGTAAAGTCAGATCCTAAACACTGACAGCTGTCGTCAGTATAAGACCCTACCAGTCTGAATCATTCAGAAAGCTGCTGCGTGGCGGTGTTGTGGTTCCTGTTGTGGTCTTAGTGGTGTTACTGGTGTGCGAAGTAATCAACTGAAGCTTTTAAACATCAAATCTCAGTGTAGTGTAGAAATATGGGTTCCAAAGTACTTCTCCACCCATCTTTAAATCATCTACGGAAAATGTGCATACTTTTGGGTTTATTATTATTATTATTATTATTGTTGTTGTTGTTGTTGCTACTGCTGCTGATTATCTGACAGTTTTATTAAGAAGTCTCAAAGCAATCCGTTTCTTGTCGGACCCGTAATGTCTAATTTCCCTGGGAGGGTGGGGCTCGGACCCGGGGCTCGTTCGTAAATCCCGAGGTTTGTCGACGCAGCGAGCGGCTGGCAGCATGATGGATGGATGAGGCGGGGGCCCAGAGTAAGCTGTCCCCACGGGGCCCACGCTTGCTCTGGGGGAGGAGGAGGGTGTCTGATCTCAACACTTAGATCCAGCCGGCGCCGGGAATGGGGCGGGGGCGTTTAAGAGAAGCAGTGCCGTAGTGTCTGATGGAGTACCTCGGCGAGATCCGGGACAGGGACTCTATGTTTTCAGTCGCATCCGAGTAGATGTGACTGGCTGGGGTCCACCCCCCATTCATCAAAACGATCCCTGGGGTGACGGTAACACCGACCTGATCCCCTGCCTGTCGGCTGCCAGTTCAGCGCCGACATCCCTTGCCGGGAACGCGGAGCCAGAATGGCGTATTTTAACGTCCAAATGCCCTCATCAAAGCATCTTCCTTGGGGAGCATTTTTACAGGTATCCTGCGCAGTGCTTTCGGGTTAAGCACCTTACACGCCAGTTCATCAGCTTTCCCCGGGATTTGACGCTTGGCTTAGTGCTGCAACACCTAGGAGACCTGCTGCAGAGTCGCAGAATGAACCCTGGTTTTCTAATATAAACGTAAATGTAACGAGCTCAGAATATGGTGCCTGCGATATTTTGGCGGTACTGAAAGATATTTGCAAGCTGTATAAAAAGGCAAAAATCCTTTCACCGGTGGAATATTTTATGCGTAGATTATTTGTATTTTTGTTTGTTTGTTTTGACTACGTTAAAAGTAAGAAGCGGATTGCTTTGTGTGCCCGCTGACATTTGTCCCGCTCTCACATAAGGATTCCGACGGCCTTTAAAATCAAACGAAAATACGACGCTGTGTAAAGCAGCGGCGAGCCGCCGGCCTCCCGGAGTAATCGGCCCCCGCATCTGCAGCGGCTTCATAACGGCCGCATTTGCATAGCGGCTTAATGCGGGGATGGGAATAAAGCGATGGGATCTGTTTTTCTTTCTGCTGCGTTCATCTGTAAAGGCCAGCTGCATTTAAAACAGCACCGCAACGCTGCCTGCATATACGCATTTTCACACTTCGTTTCCATAATCCTTCCTAGAATGATTATATATGTGATTTATTCCATCTTGATTATTCGTAGGAGGAACAAAGTTAACTGTTGTCTTGGTGTTGTAAAAAAAAAAAAGCGAAATGTCGAAAGTAGTCAGACAGCGTTTTATAGATAAGCCGGAGATACGGGTATACTTCGTTTGCAGTATTTGTCTCTGTAGTGTGGGGGAGGCTACGGCTGAAGGCGGGGAGAAGTGCGACGTTATCGAGCGTGTGCCGAGTGTGAACCGAGTGTGTGCCGAGCATATGCCGAGTGTATACCGTGTGTGTACCGAGTGTGTACGGATGTGCACCGAGTGTGTACGGATGTGCACCGCGCAAATACAGTCCATAGACGGAAAGGTTAAGAAGCAAAGCTAAAGCACGCAGGTGCTGCAGCATGTTCCAAAACGACAGACCTGTGCTCACATCTGACCTTCGGCTGCCAGTTAAGATGCAACTGAGCTTCACCAGAACAGAGGGTCTGTTTCTGTGAGGCTCTTCGCCTCTTGCTGCCCTTTCTCCCCTCTCACGACCCCCGTTAACCCCGAAATTGACCTCACCTTCCCCAGATTAGGACCTCATCCCTCCCCGCATCATGGGGGTTCAGTTCAATGCCCCGGCTGGCTGGCTGTCCAACAAAAGCTACAAACTAAATGAATAAAAGATGCACGCAAACACATCTCTTATTTAACAATCGCTTGATGGGACTATTTCAGGTTGCAGGATCATATCAGCATGACAGGGTGGTATTGGATATAATCACCAGGCTCTAGACTTAAAATGTTTCCAAAGTATTTTTGAGATTATTCTGGAGATCATGATGACTTATCTTCCGTTTGGTGTGGAGTGACTGTTTACTTTTGCTGACTGACAGAGTTTTTTTTTTTTTTTTTTAAATCTAATCCACGTTTAGGAAGCACACCTTAACAGCTCATGACACAAATCGATATAATGACTGTCCATTGTGCTGCAATTACCTTGACAATTAGCAAGAGGCTGACCTCTGCTGGACAGGCAGACGTGAGCGGATAACGATCAGATGCGTTCAGTAACCTTTCATTTTTAATTTGGCTTTTTGCATCAAGAAATTGAAAACACCAGTCAGTGTCCAACTTTATTGTCATTCTACAGGGTTCTAAAGTGTCATGATGAAGTGCCATCCTATTGGCTCAGCGGGGTGTGATGTCACCTGACCTTAGGGGTCAGAATTAGATTGGAGAGAGACGCTGTGTCCAGAGCCTCCTCAGTGAGCGATTTCCACGCGGTGCTTAAACCGTCTGTCTTTGAACGCTGAAGAAACTGCAGTCCCTTCGCTGTTAATGAGGCAGATCAGACCCTCCGCTTTCACTGGGGCCAGTGCGCCAGTGGTCCGCATCCAGCTCTCTGATTATAGTGTTCCGGTCGCTTCCTGATTCCCGGGATCAGCGATGAAGATGCTGGTAAATCCGTCAGCCACAGGGTCCCGGTCTGTGGCAGTGTCTGCCGGCGGGTGTTTGGGTCCAGGCTGTTGCGCACGCAGCCTGACCTGTGTACTACTGAACCAGGCAGGAACAGTCACTGAGCTCGATCTGCAGGCCCTAGAATGCAGCCCCACATGGTGAGGCCACCGACCCCCCCCCGAATGTCACCAGCCTCCCAGACGGGACAGTGACCTGCTCCCATCTCTCGATTGAAATACTCCTCTGCATCCTGTATTTCCATCCCCTGAACGCGCCTCTGCTGGTTCCTGTTGCTCTTCCAGCTCTTGAAGATCTTTGGTGCTATAAAAATAAAAAAATAAATCACATGAAACTTTCCCCAGGCCAGGGCTCCTCGGTTATTACTGATAACAGGCAGGTTGCCTGACAGAAGTGGGGAAATTTGGGAACAAAGGCACATTAAGCTCAGCGCGAGACGATGCCCGGTGCCCCCACCTAAGCCACGACGGCACGATGGCTGTCAGTGCCGCGCCGCTTGCCTCTGTTTAATCTCCCGCGCCAGTGTTCAGAGTCGCCCGCTATCGCCTGTCATTTGGGATCCGCTCGGACAGTATAAATAGGCAATCTCAGGAGGTGCATCCTCAAAACAAGGCGTCTCAAATAGCATGTCGAGTGCGGCGTCCACCGCGCCAGCTCTGCCGCTCGCCTCCTCGCTGCCCGTTAATCAGGACACCGCCGCCCTTCGCGCACGTAACGTGTGAGGATCAGCGAGGCACAAATACGCTATGCTGAGATATAAGATCACAAAGCCGCGTTAAAAGGTATGACCGCCATATTTGTGCCACGAGGGCATGGCCGGGGTGATGGGCAGAGCCAACTTGGGCGGGGGGGGTGGAGTCACGTGACTGCAGATGCTGTTGACGATTGGCCTACCTGTCCTCGACTCCCAGAGTTTGCGTTGCCGTGTCATCTGAGGGCACGAGGTTGGGTGATGGGTGGGGCCAGTCGCCTGGATTTCCCAGAATCTTTGGGGCAGCTCCCCGACCCCTAGCCATGTCTGTCCTATCATTTCAGCCATGATTTAATTACAGTCACGTGCTTCTTACCTATAACTCTATGTCTGCGATAATATCACCCATAATTCATCTACAGAAGGCTTCAGCTAAGCAATTAAATTAGAATTTAATGTGGTAATTTTGGGAGACGTGGATAATGCCTGAGAGTGTGACAGAGGCTGGCATCACCAGCGGTCCATCGTAATTAGCCTGGGGGGTGCAGGGTGGGGGGAGCGCTGTCCCCGGTGCTGATCCAGCCCAGGGGCCACAGTGGTCCTGAAAGGACAGCGCGCACCATCGCATGCTCCACAAACAGCGCCCCCAATGTGCATCTAAACCCACAAGAACAGTCTTAGGAACAGTATCCAGTCACCAGTTATTTCTCTGGTGGTAATAATCCCAGGGAGGAGGGCACTATGTAGCTCAGCAGGTTAGAACACTGTGCTTGTGATCAGAAGGTTGTTGGTTCAAACCCCAGTGTCTGTGACATTACCATTGGGCCTCTGAACAAGGCCCTCAACCCCAACCTCTATAAGGACTGACTCACTCTGCTTTCTAAAAAATGTACATCGCAGATAAAAGCATTAGTTAAAAAAAAAATGTAGGTAATTGTAAATCACAGGCCCTTAGCCAGCCAGCACCATAATAAATTCCTGTATGTTCAGGCGGAAAAATGTCCCGAATTCTGAGTCACACAGCTTCAGCTGAACATTGGGCTCTCCGGAGGGGAGCCTCTGGACATTAGGTCTCATGATCGCATCCCATACATCAAAGCTCCTCATTCACCGGGAGTTAACAAAAACTTTTCAGGCCGACTCCTGAGTATTAAACCTTATTTCTGTCGGTGATGCTGGCTGCCAGAGAGCTGAGTTACTGGCTGCTATCCAGCGCCCCTCCTCGGGCCCGGCCGAGACTGGAGAATGCTAATTTTACCTTTGTATTACATCTCACCTGCCTCTCGATATCATACAGAGAAGGCCACCTGTTTTTTATCAAAGCCTGTCTGCCACCGTAAGGAACTTTCATAAATAAATATGTGCAGTCATGGAGACAAAGGCAGCTCTCTAAAGGTCGAGGCAGGTGAAGGCCGGCGCTCGGGCAGGCAGTGCCACTAAACGCGGAGTCTGGGAAACTCATCAGAGGCGGCCGCTCGCCAAAGGAAACCGCGAGGTTTTTAAAATTTCTATTTAACACCAGAGACATTCGGGGGGGGGGGGGGGCAGCTGCGATGTTTCGGACGAGTGGAAATGAGTTTCAGAATAAGAGTGCCTGTCGGGGATGTTAATTTGGCCGAGGTGGTATGGGCGTGGCCGGGCGTTGGGGCGGCCTTTTATTCTCACACGCGGGCACACGCACACACACGCGCGACAAGGCGAACGGCTATTAGCGCGCTGATCTTCACGTGCAGGAATCCACCCCCAGGTGGCTTTTACTGAATCCGTTCAAGTGTTAAATGCTTACAAACAAAAATAATTAAGTGTGGGACGCAAAGACAGGGGTGCCCCCCCTCCCCACCACACACACACAAACACACATGCCCATACAGATTTAGCTGCAGGAAGCATGTGACTTCCTAAGGTTCCAGAAGGTTCCGGATGTACAGCCTTACAGTTTCTCTAATCCACTTTGGATAAGGCTGGTAGAGCAGAAGCTCTCTCTGCTTTTACATAGATTCCGCCTGACATTTTACAGAGCTTAAACTCACGACCTTCATATTTTAAAAAGGTTCAGGGTTGGTGGTTAAGGCACGACCACCTCTTTTTTGGGCCCGCGCTAAGCGCTAAGTGCTAGCGGGCACTCCTGCGCCATATCACAGTCCAGCCTGAAGGCCCGTTTGGACTCTGCCTTGTGCCTGTGTTTCCTGGGCCACGTTCGAGACACGCGTGAGGGATGGGAAATGTTCTCTGCGGTGATGGTAACGTCGCCTGTACCCCAGTATGCCCACCGCTCCCCTCAGCCCTCGTATTGGCTGGCTTCTGTCCCGATGATGCTTTATCTCTGGGTTTAACCTTCCTGACAGGCTGACGCACTTTCCCCGACTGGCAAATGCATATTTGTTTGCCCTGGCTCCATAATCTAACCGACTCCGGATATTAAAGAGTTTCTGAATGGTTTGTTTTCTTGTCTGTTTCCTTCGTGGAAGATATTATTCATCCTGATCATTCTGTAACATAATTATTTTATTTTAAGGTTTTGTTGTGTGTGAGCCTTGAAATTAAGAACCAAAAATGAAGCCTAATTCAGTTTATTATAAGGGGAAAAAAAAAGCATTTTGGTCGCACACAGCCATAGACGTTTTGATTAGCTGATCGATGATAACTGTATGGTCACTGTGTTCAGCTCTGCCCGCGGCGTCAAGTGATAAATGATCTCATTAGACATTAAGTTGATTATGAATGAGAAGGACCCTTAACTGTTCAAGCCTGTGCAGAAAATCACAGATAGCTACCCTGCGGAGCCAGCGCCTGATATCCGGTCTGATATCCATAATCAAGAGATAAACAAGCAGCTCGGAACCCTGGGAATCGACCTCATACAGCCCGCGTGGCGTTTGGCGGGAAGGCAGTGATTCACTGCAGAAGAGCACGGTGTCTCCTTCACAGGACACACCGTGCGGCCCCCCAAACTCGGGCCCCAAGCTCGGGCCCCGTTTATCCGTCAGCGAAAGGCCGGCGCTTTAAAGCACCGGTGGGAGGAAAGGCCATTTCTTTCAGCACTTGGAATCGGGCCCTAGCAAATGTTTACAAACTCCGCTGAAAGAACGAGCCGTACAGCAAAACTGCGAGTCAGCACCACCTCAGGGCTCCCTAAGCATCCTGCCTCGCTGTTTGTCACGTTTGGACAAACCCCAAGCCCCAGAGTGTACGGGCCGCCCTTCCAGCTTGGGAAAGAGAGCCATTTCTGCCTGTCGGAATGCCCGCACCCCAGCCCGCGCCGACAGCTGGCGCTCTCCACCGATCGATGCCCGCATCGTTAACGCAGGAGGGCTGTGACACGTCCATTTTTCAAGTTTCAGTCTGCACCCCACTTCTCATTCTCGGCTATGCTGTAAGATAACGGGCAAAAAAGAGGGCAGCCTGCAGCGATTGGAACGGGGACGCCTTGGACGCCTATGGGGGTCCTTCATGGGAAAGAGAGCTGGGACCCAGGTGCGAGAAGCCCGTGTCCAGAAATCGGTCAATCCCTAGGCCGAACACAGTGCTGCTAGCTCAGCCCGGATTGATTGGTGCCTGGCAGCGCGTCGAGGGTAATTAAGGCTCGCCGTTTACGCTTTTAAACAGTATCGGCATTTCAGATCCCCCTGTTTTCAGGACGTACTTAACCAGTCATGTTTATGCTGAAGCTCACAACAGAGGCGCTGAGCCACAGGCCCGCTTTCCCATCCCCCCCCCCCCCCAGCCAATCAGCATCACGGCAGCGCCGCATCGACTCGCCACCCTCTTGACCCTCTCTCTGATTGGCCGGCTGGAGGACCTTCCTTGGCGCTGATTGGCTGCAGCTCTTCGGGACTGCATTTTTTCCACATATTGACTAGACTTCACATATTGACCCTATGCATCATGCTCTAAGAAAACTGTGAAATACAGAAAAATAAGGAAATATGTGAAATGAAAGCAGGAAAATCCAACCCCTCCTGATCATTTAATGTCAAGTACTACTCCCTTTCCATCACAAAATTTTGTCCGGAATAATTTCACTGTAAATGGAGCAGTTTTGCTGTCCTGCTCACAGCAAACACAGTCTAACGAGCTTTAATTAGAGGGCTTGGGTGTTGCAGCTGACCCCACACACACCACCTTGCTCCACACCATGGGAAACCGGGCTGGCCGGCTCAGCGAGTCGCGCCTGCTTTTGTTATCTTTGGTACAAAACAAAAAATAAAAACTTCTTCTTCTCCCGGCTCCATCTAATCTAATTAATTAGCGGCCCGTCAGCAGGGGGCCGCGCCGATTCATGACGCAGGACGCTGCCGGGCCGGATCAGGCAGCCGCTACCGTCTGTTTTTTTCCCTGTGTTGTTTCTGTTCTGCATCTTTTCATGTTAATGTGGCCCGTAGACCGTAGACGTCTCCAGCACGCTGATGGAGTCACCCACCCCCATCGGTTTGGCACACGGCCCGGGCCTGTCGCCTGTGACCCCCCCCCCCTTCAGCCTATGCCCCCCCCATTCCTTCCTGTCAATTACCTTCCCGCTGCAGATTATGGCTCTGTAATCGCTGCTACTCTCAGAGTGATCTGCTCCTTAACGTGATCGAAAAGACAGTTAAAGCGTCCAGTTCTTTACTAATTTAAAATTAATTTGGAAATTACACTGTGATCATCTTTAAAAGTTATTTTAAATTGATGGATTTTAAG
>JAODJU010000101.1:677369-701099 GCA_026776725.1 Gnathonemus echidnorhynchus | reverse complement strand
AGAGAAAATCCGTCTTTTTAATGGGTCTTGTTTAGTGGCGGCCATTAACCAGGCGGCCTTAACTGGCACTTAGAGACCAGTCTGGGGGTGAAAACATGAGCTGTGGTGTCTTCACTATGGTGCCCGGGGGGGGGGGGGGTGTCACCGAGTGTCACCGATACAGAGGCTGGAATGTCACCACTGCGCTGCTTTTAACTCTCTGTCTCTGTACACTGAAGAACAGGGAGATGAACGACGGCCATTATTTCTAGAAGGTGGCGGAAGTCCAGAGCCCCTTTAGCATCATGATGATGGGGACCGAGCCCATGCATCCATCCAGCCAATCGATGCACACATTTCTGGTCAGGTGATCCAAAGCAGGGGATCTGAGCCCATGTGCACTGCAGCCAGGACAGCGGGCGGTTGTAGGATACACGCACAAAATAAAATGTACAGCTATTAATTCTCCTGAGCTCCATGTCTGTGCACAGTGGGACAAAACTCTACACCGTCTAACCACTACCCTGAGGGCATGGAGCCAGGAACCCATCCCCCGTCCCCAAGTCACTCTGCTGCCCCGGCGTAAATTAAGTTCCCCCTAGGGAGCACTGCTGACCAGGGAAGCTTACAAAACTTTTAGTGAGTAACACGGCCGAATACGCTGACGGTGATAATGGAGGTCAGGGAACTGTCAGTCGCCGGCAGAGCGGGGCTCGACCAGGACACCGCGATGCCACAAGCCGTCCTTCACGGCGAGATCTGGGCTGTATGAATGCAAACGTAAAGAAATCGAACTAAGAGATGCGACAGGGGTGAGGTTAAGGCAGCACCAGCCAGGAGTCAGGGTCTGGCTTTGACGTAGAAACAATGGCAGCCTTCTCTGTGATGCTTGTGTGTGCAGTCAAACGTAGGTCGCCTTCAGAACTTATTTAGTCCATCTGCCTGCTTCGTCGAACTCTTACCCGTGTTCCCCGCGCTTGTCGCCGACATCGCTCAACACTCATCGTCGCTCCGGTCCGCCCATTTTTCCGGAGTCCCTGGCGAACGAGGCCTGCCCTCTCCTGACGCGGGTGGCTCCGTTTCCCTTTAAGAGGAAGCCTTTAGTTGGCTAAGATACTACAGCCCATAATTTCTGCTCAAGTTGCCGCCGAGGGCAGGCGGCCAGACGCACAGCTGACGAAATATGTGTACATACACGCAGACGCACGCTCGCTCAAACACGGCGCACATCTCGAACAACAAAAGCCTGTCCAACGTTGCTCAACGGGGAGCCGGAGAACGTGCCTGAGTCAATATAGGCCGTCTGTAACCTTTCCGCTAATTTATAACGTGCTGTTTCTGCGACCATGAAGTTACTAAAGCTGAGAGAGACTGCTGAGGACAAACACGGCAAGAACATGATTTGTTTACGGCTGACAGATGAACAGACGTATGACTGCACGCTGAGAGGTGCCTTGCGTCAGGGCTTAACTCGGTTGCTGAAATTGTCAGCGTGGATTGGAAATCAAATTGGGGGCTTTCAACACGGGTGGGGGGGCGGGGGACCCCTTCAGACAATAGTATTATTGGAAGCAAATTTACCTGGAACCTGAAGTCAAGGCATCTCTGGGATTGGAGGGGTTGTGAAAAGCAGCAACTCCCCCCCCCTCCCTCGCCAGCTGGTGCACGGTGCCAGAAACGACAGTGGCAACGGCAAACTGGAAAATGATTCACGCTGCATGTCAACGAGGGAGCCTGCTGATTGGATGAGGGGAGACGGAGCCCTGGGCGGCAGGGGGGGGGCTGGGTGTGTGGGACTGGGAGTATAGGTGGGCGGCGGCATGCTCAGAAGGTGCCAGATCGCGTTTGTCACCAGGGAATGCCACTACGTGGGGTGGGGGGTGGGGACGAGAGCCGATTTCCTTGGGCAGAGAAAGTCTGTCAGGCTGATTAAGTCACATGTAGGACCCAGAGCTGTGGAGAGGGAGCAGGGCATGCTGGGAAGTGCCTGCTCAGAGCTCCAACACCTGGAAATTTCCAGAAGAACTGGGAATTGTTGAAAAAGTAAAATATTCACATATGAAATGTTAAAGTCTTAAAGTGTTCTGACGGTGAGGTGCCCGCCCCCCGTGGATGCAAGGGGCCCTTGTGTGGCTCTGAGGCGTGCCATGATAGACACACGCTTAGCTGGGTCACTTTCAGCTAGTCGTGGGGGGGACGAATTCTAAGCGACAGGCAGGAACGCAGAGGAGCGAGCGTCCATCTCCAGGCCGACGTCCCTCTGCCCGCATCAGTTGCAGAAATACCATCGCATTCTTCCGCGCGGAGCGTGTTTTTACGCAGCGTGGATTTTCATGCGCTCGGTGGTACAACAGCAAGCCCCTGATCGATGTGGGTCACCTGACCGAGACCTTAACTGACGTGAGCTGTGCTGAATTCAGCTGGTTAGTGGGCATTCCGACAAACCCAGCACGCCTGTGTATTCATAATTCCATTGTGTTGCTTGTTTCTGCTGCTTCCCCAGGTTATATTTATATTTTTGAGGAGACCTGACCAGGCGGGGGGGGGGGGTGCTGTGAGCTTTAAACTGCCCCCGGACTCCAGCATCTCCCCTTGGCCTCTCAGACCAGAGTAACTATGCTCCGAGGCTCTAATTAGCAGCAGGGGGTGGCCCCTAAATGTGCAAAAGAAACACAGGGGACCCCCACCTCCCGGGCTACAGCTCCTGTGTGAACTGCAGTGGTGCCCCCACCCTGCACAGCACCAACAACCCACCCCGATGACTTGGGGGTGAGAAAGTTCTCACAGCATGTACGGAGCTGGAAGTGTGTGGGAGAGTGAGAAAAAGCAAGCGAGAGAGAGAGCGAAAGAAAAAGAGAGAGAGAGCATGAGAGAGAAAGGCAGTGATAGAGAGAGAGAGAGAGTGTAAACATGCCCTGCCCTGAACTTCTGACCGACGCCTTTGAATTGCCAGAGCCCTCGAGAATGCCGCCAGCCCCTCCGCCGCTAACAGGCATCAGCGCGGGCTGCTCGCTCCAACCTCAAACGCACCTTTGTCTCTCCGAATTTCAGGCTTTCACACCTCTGACAGCGATAAAGGTTTGCAGCCGTCTCCGGGGTCAGTCCCTTCAGCCGTAACGGAGGGGTTCTGTAAACCACAACGAGATTCCCTCACATTCCTGCTGTCGGCTGTATGACGAGGCGGACATGAGTGCATCATCTGTACTCTCTCACTGAAGCGCCTTAATCCTGTATTATAGCAGCAAGAGTACAAAGTGGACAACGAACGAGGATTCGGGGGGTTTTAGCTTCTGATGTTTCGTTAGTTGAACTCCACAGCTTTGAATCATTAAAGCAAAAAACACAAATGAATTATAGATCACCAAAAATATTCACACGTGTTTCAGCCATGGCCTTTCTCTGATTGGCTGGGATGTAACATGAAGTCTCCTCCCTGTCATGGTCCTAACAAGCCATGCCTCTTGTCTTGCCTCTCATTCCAAACCTTCACATGGAAATTACTCCCAGCTGCCTCTCGTTAGCTGCTTGTTAGTCTTTGTACTTAAGGACCTGTTAGTCTCATCATCCCCAGTCTGATCATTCATGTTGAACCTCCCTGTTGCCTGTGCCCTTCCTGGTTGCCAGTCCTCCTGTTCTGATCCCTCACAGTCCTGCTTTTTTTTTTGCCAGTCTCTGGTCATTTAGTTCAATAAGCCCCCTTTTTTGTTTCGCCACCACGCCTGCCCTTCAGTCCTTCGTTCCTCAGGCCACAACACCCATAAACGCATTTGCGTACTCAAACCGATTAGGAGTGACTCCGGATTAACGAAGAGTAGGGAGCAGAGATGAACAGGGGTCCACATGTCGTTTCAGAGTAACAGGGTGGCTCTATATCTCTGTGTTTCTTAATCATCTGAAGGCAAATTCAGACTAGAACTGTAGTGCTGGGCTTGGGGAGATCGCTTACTTAATCACATCCCTGGATGTTTCATTACTATTTTCTCATGTTAGACTGGATATTATTCTAATATAGGATCACAGGCCCCTTCATATCCCCAGAACCCATCATATCATGCCTATGTTCTGCTTCTGATCCACCGTCTGAGAGCACAGAAAAGCCCAGCGACCCGAACGAGAGTCAGACTGTAGGGAACAGCAGTACCGGCAGAACCTGATGCGTATTCCAGCACCACGGGGGCTGAGCCGGGAATGAAAAGCTTTATTCCCGGGAGTGAAATCACGGGAGAGGTGGCATTGTGAAAACTCCTGGTTATAGGGGAGAGACGGTTTGGATTACAGCGGCTCTGGGATCAGCTGTGCAGCAAACTTATGGCGCTCGGGAAAACAAGCCAAGCACAGTGGCTGTACTTACAGTAAACCACTCATCCATATGTCCTAGATACTAATTCATGTGTGCAATATGACACCATGAGACGTCATTGTGCGTGAGACGACTCTCCTTCCATTATTAAATTTCTCGCTTTATGTTGGGTATGTTACATACTCCAAGCTGTGGAAGGCTGGACCTTTTCAACTCTGACAGAGATCAGACTGAAGCTATTAATAATATGTAATTACTAATTGACTTATGTAATGATTTCTTTATGTGCTGCGATTGAGGGATGACTTCATCGGCTTCTGAGCATTTCATTTTGATAGGTTTGCCAACAAACACGTCCTCCATCCATCCATCCATCCATCCATCCATCCATCCATCCGTCTTATAACCACTTATACTGGTCAGTACCGGCGCAAATAAATTGACAAATGAAAAATGCTAGGAAGGAGGCAGGAATTTCTGTTAAATTAAAAAATCCTTTTTAGTTATGGTTCAAGAACTCATTAGCTCTGGAGTGTGAATTCGGAGGCCACTTCACCTGATTCTGGAGGACAGCCTGGTTATTAGTAACTGTAATTACATTCCCGTCGGTCCTGAAAGCCGTCGATATTCCCAGACCGTTCTTTGGGTCGATAGAGAGCTTCACGACTCTTTTTTCATGTTACTTTTTTCAGCCATTTTTCATACCACTCCAATTTACAGCTAAGTAAAATGAATTGTAAATTTATCTTGTTTTATCCTCGCACTTTTTAAGAGTGAGAAAATTGCTCACATGTGGTGTAAGTAGAGCGAATGGGGTCAGAGTATGTGTTTCTGCTCCAAAGTGGAGGTTTTAAGCGTGTTGGCTGCCGCAGGTTTGGGGGGCTTTGATAGCAGCGAGCATGCATTGTCAAAACAGCTTAAACAAGTATTGGAAGTGTATAGAGTACTGTCACGTGTATGTTAATGAGTACAGTCCTCCATGTGTGAGTATTGTCCCCTGTATGAGTGCCTTCATGCTGTAACTGAATACTGTGAGGCCTATAAAACTGAGTCCAATCTTCCACGTGTGAGTACTGTCCACTCTGTGTGTGCGAGCACTGTCATGTGTCTGTAACTGAGTACTGTCAGGCATATATAAGTAAGTACTGTCGTCCGTGTGTGAGTATTGTCCTCCGTGTGCGAGTACTGTCCTATGTGTGCAAGAGTGTTGTCACGCATCTGTAACTGAGTACTGTGAGCTATATATAAGTGAGTACTGTCCTCTGTTGGTGAGTACTGTCCTCTGTTGGTGAGTACTGTCCTCTGCGTGTGAGTACTGTCCTGTGTGTGTAAGAGTGTTGTCACGCATCTGTAAGGTGAGTGTGAGCACTGTCCAACATGTGTGTACCAGCACTGTCGTGCACCTGTAATTGAGTACTGCGAGGCACATATAATGGTGTGTCTGAGTACTGTGCATCATGTACTGTTGTATGTCTGTAACTGAGTACTGTCAGGCATTCTGTGTACCGCGATGGCGAGCGGTGCCCTTTCTGTCGCCTTTTCATCTTGCTGCCCGCTGATCGGTGAGCTTTGATCAGACGTTAGCCCTCCTGCTTCATCAGCTTTCTCTGCTTCAGTAAAAGCACTTAGAAGCAGCCTCATATGCTTCTGGATAATTACGGCGCCCTCGTTTCAAAGCCGGGACCCGCCTGCACGTGCACCCTGTCCGCCGCCGTCACCCCCCGCACCCTCCGCAGGAAATAACGTTCCGTTGTTCCACCATCATTATCCCTGATAAGGTTCATCGGATATCAAAACACTTCAAGACGAATTTCCCTGCCTTTTGACTCCTATGTTTGTATAACTATACGAATACCTGTTTGTCAGGAACCGAGGACGAAATGAAAGGAGGCTTTATTTTTTGTGTTATTGATCTGTGGGGCTCATGATGTTATGAAGCTTTTCAACAACTTACGCTGAACTCTGCTATGGCCTTTGGTGTCCCTCAGAAACACAGTAGGAGCCATTTCGAAAACCTTTAATCATTTCGGTGTCCATTATATGGTGACCCAGTGTCTCATGGGGAAAATGGCGGTTCGAGTCACAGCAGTTTTGCAAAAGGAACACAGAATTTCGGGCGGTTTGGGTGTCAGACTGGAGCAAATGTTCACGCTCAGTCAGAAGAGAAGTTTAACATGGGTTAAGTCTTCTGAGCTGAGAGATTACCTGTAGTCTGGAAGACGAAGGTTTGCCAAAAGTTTTCCAAGGGCCTTACTGAAGTTTAAAAAGCACCGTGAATGATTCTCAAATGTGCGCATAGAGTCGTGTCACCGATAGCCTAAATTAATAATACAGAATGTGATTCACCCGCGAACGGTTGTTTGTATCTATGTTTGTGGATATACTGTAAAAGTATGAACAGTTGCATAGATTTAGATTGGTAGAAGAATCAGCCAATGAGGTGCAGGAGGTGGGTGGGGCTTCAGCTGGCAGCTTGGCAATAGGTTAATCAGATGCAGAGCTGAACAGAGTTTCTTAAAGAGACAGCAGTGCTGTTGCTGCAGACATTCAGGACGGCTTAGCTCTACCCCCACTGGGCCGCCGCCTGCTGCCTCCTCAAGTTTTGAAGCACGCTGGAAACATCACGAAACCCTCAGGGAGGCTGAGCCCTCGCCGCCGAGGCCGTGAAGAGGCTCTCCACGCCGTCCCCGAATGGGGGACGATACGCGCCCATTTTTCATGTGTTTTCCATTCGACAAGCACTAAGAGTCAGAGGCGTGTGGGAGGTAGAGATTTCTAGAAAAAGAAGCGAGGCTAATTCTGAGTTTAATGCCTTTTTAACACTCTGTGTGCACAGGGCAGTGTTGCCATTTCTCTAAAAGCACCTCAAGAGCGATGGGCCCTTAGCCAGGACTTCCGGAATATGCCATTTATGCTGAACCCAAATGAAAATTGAAAGGAAAATCTCTACAGCCTAGAATTTTCCAGAGAAGATTTCTTTACTTACTTACACATTTAATGATGATAGAAACCACTCATGCTGAGAACGGATGTATTATTACTTATCCATACATCCATCCATCCTACTTATCTAGTGCAGGGTCACGCAGAGCCCAGAATGCACAGGGCACAAGACCATCCAGGGCCTAAAACACGTGACCTATATTGCTCATCGCCATGTCATTCCCAGATGGTGAAAACGTAAAAAAAAAAAAAAACATTTGACTGCTAATCTGCCCCAGGACATTATTTCCAGCTGTGTTTTGTCTCAAAACTGGCTGATGTGTGAGATTTGAAAGCTGCAAGTCGCCGCCCTTGTGGTCGTGCCCAGTAGCAGCCGCCCGCCATCAGCCCATTCACCCACCCGCCGCCCTGTCTTCCTCCCAGTGAATCCACAACCCTGCACACAGGCTGCGCGCTGTGACCCTCTCTCGCTCCTGCCACAGATGATGGGTTGGGGACTTGAACTGGTCCCGTGAAGTCACTCTGTATCAGGGGAGTCTGTGCTTCTACGTGGGATGCGAACTAACATACATAAGGTCCCCAGAGGCCAGAGCTCCTTTCCACCAGGGCTGCAGCAAAACCAAATAGAAGCACTAGGAATTCAAAGGATCCTCACTGTAAAGATGGAGCCTTCAGGTATGAGTCAGACACTTAAAGAACACCAGACGGCAACAAACGTCAAGACGGTGACACAACTGGCAACATTCGCTTTCCCAGAATGCAAAGCTGCAATTACTGCCCTTCAAGAAAAGTTTTTTGTAATCCTTTTCCTGTCCAGTACTACAAATGAAACAAACCCTCCATGTTGATCTCATTACCTGAGTAGTCCTGCAGGAGTGTGCTGGTACAAGGCTCTCAGGATGTGAGCCCTGTGAGATTTCGGAGGTGTTACCAGTACTTACTGGCTCCACGCAGATGGAAACCTGCCCTTTAACAAGTAGCAACCCTACTGGCAGTTAAGGCAGCAGTCAATTTGACAGGAGTTCAATTCCTTAAACGCTACGCCACCTGCTGGCCGAATATATCAGGAGGATGAATGTCGGTCCTCCAGGGCTCGGCATGCGTGTGACTGACAAAGGCTCTCAGATTCCTGCTCCTGCTGT
Source organism: Gnathonemus echidnorhynchus (assembly GCA_026776725.1). Lineage (NCBI taxonomy): Eukaryota > Metazoa > Chordata > Actinopteri > Osteoglossiformes > Mormyridae > Gnathonemus > Gnathonemus echidnorhynchus. The sequence continues at coordinate 692,735 of JAODJU010000101.1, read as the reverse complement.
CTGTGTCCGTCTGTCAGGGCCTGATGGATTGGCAGGCCCCTGTGCCATCTGTCAGCAGGCTGACTATCCGCTGGGCCCTGATGTTTCTGTGTGTGTGTGTGTATGTGTGTGTGTGCGTGTGTGTGTGTGTGTGTGTGTGCGTGTGCACGCATGCCCGTGTGTGTCTGCTCTCACAGTGTCAGCACTCCAGCTAACCCGCAGCAGTGAAGCACAACTCCGGTGAAAGTTCTCGATTTGGGGGGGTGGGTTGCTTGCAGATGATGCCAGGTGGATGCCGCCACGCCTCTGGCTTCCAGTCTTCCCCCTCATCACTCAGGCACATGAGAAGCATAATTCCGTGGGCACCAGAACCGGAATGCTCCCGGACACCTGATACCGCCGCGGGGGCGCGTTTCAGTGACGCCCCACGGCGCTCCGGCCCAAGGCGTCCACAGAGCAGAGGCGGGCAGCGGACGGCAGGAGGCTCAGAAGAAACCCCAGAGTGCCAGCCCCAGAGATGCCTGCGGGTGGCGCTCTTTCTTCTTGTTACTACAGAAGGTCCCCGCGCCACTGGGTCACAACTGACGAACAGGTCAAGGATAAAAGTCTCCGCGAGCAGCTTTATGTGGCTATGGATGAGGGGAACAAAGCTTCCTCAGAGCCACTAGGGGGAGCAGTGCATCATGTAGTGTAACCACCAGGTTACCATGTGATGATACGTGCCTCTGATCCAAAGAGCGGTAGACCACATGTGCACGGTCATGGCTGGAACATGCTAACGTAGCTATAAACAGACACACAGACACAGGAAGGACATGCTAACTGCACGCAGTGACACGTGTTGATAGACACAACCACACGCACACAGGAAACACGTGGTCATTTCAGACATATTTAAATAGGCTTCCAGTTAGTGTTAGAAGTGCCAGTCTGACCATATGTTTGCTTTGGACTAAATGACATAGACTCATATGGCGGCGTGACGTTCAAGGGGCGGCACATGAGCCAGCGTGTGGATAAACACGGGGGGGGCTGTCATATCTCCCAGGGGGTTTGACTCCATCATTAGGTCCCCCCTTTTAGGGCTCCCGACCTTCTTATGTGGGAATCTCAGGCTGGCTACACTCTCAGAGACCTTCCGAGAGACTTAAATGCAGGGGTGCGACGTGGACGATCGCAGCCGTTCTCCTGCGAAGGAGCTGCAGACTGCGGCTGCAGGACGGACAGGCAGGGCGTGGGGACTGGGTACGGCACTGCCCTCTGTGGATTGCAGAACGACGGGACCGGATAGGGCCTCTATGCCTCTGAATCCCAGCTCTTGCTGCGGTACAGGGAGGGTCTATAATAGCCGTTATTAATGTGGGTAACTAGCCAGAGCCTTTTATCTGCCTTTGTTCTTAAAATGTTTGCTTTGCATTCACTTCTTGTATTTTAAGTATAACTATGTGTAAAAATGTGCTATTAAGGTAGATCATTATCATTTACACTATCAAGGTGTGTTATTACCCTATGATGGTGTATGATTATTCTTTTGCTTTGGATTATTTCAAGCTGTTTCTGAACTATGGTTCTCTCAGAACCTCTGCCCAGGAAGATGGATGGATGATTGATGAATTAATGGATTGATGAATTAATGGATGGATGGATGGATGGATGGATGGATAGATGGAAACTTCAAACCATGCTATTCTGTACACCTCGGTTACTCGATTATCTTTCATCAAGGGCCAAATTTCATCAGCCACATAAAGCCAAGGTTCGGAGGGGGTGCCCTAGTGAAAGGGGTTCCTCTCCATAAATTTTGGCCACCCACAGGAGTCCCACTTGTTGGATTTCACAAGCCTGGGGGGTGCTTACATAAATTACATAGTGTTTCGGTCTAGAATCTGGAGTCCAGCTTTTTGAGTACCCCCGCTATAAAATAATTTGGTTCTAATTAGTTGTAGTCTTCTACATGGAGTTATATTGGAAGCAGGGCATTTTTAAAATTATTTTTTACATGCAAAAGTAAAGAAAAATCCATCAGGTCTTTTCTAAGAAGAGGTTGTCCATCTAGGAGTGTGATGATCCGGAGGCAATCCTGGGAAGCGCAGGGTTCTGGAGGCAATCCCAGGAAGCGCAGGGTTCTGGAGGCAATCCCAGGAAGTGCAGGTTTCCGGAGGCGATCCCGGGAAGTGCAGGTTTCCAGAGGCGATCCCAGGAAGTGCAGGTTTCCGGAGGCGATCCCAGGAAGTGCAGGGTTTCTGAAGGCAATCCTAAGAAGTGCAGGTTTCTGGAGGTAATCCCAGGAAGTGCAGGGTTCTGGAGGCGATCCCAAGAACTGCAGGGTTCTGGAGGCGATCCCGGGAAGTGCAGGGTTTCCAGAGGGGACCCCACCAAGCGCAGGGTTGGGATCGAAAACCCAAATCAATATCAAGGTTCTCCAAGACGATTAATCTGGAGCCCTTTGTAGGGGGAGACCTTTGCTTCACCGCAGAAGAGCCCCCGGTGGGGTAAAGACAGAGCAGCTCTCTGCTCCAATCACAGGGTAACTGTGGCTCGGTGACTGCAGGCAGAGGTAAACACCAGAGCATGCCATCCACTGCGAAAGTATTACTCAGAAGCGCAGTGTTAAAAACCAGGCTGAATGGCTCATTCCAAGGGCCGGCATTTGCTCTGCTGATGACCAACCAGTGTGGGAAGACAATTATGCACCCCCCCCCCCCCCCCGAAAAAAAAACCTATCACAGACATGTAATCTTCCTCCCTTCTCTTTCTCCATCTTTACATCTACTTCCCGGGCTGCCATTTGCCCCAGATGCCGACGTCAGCGTGCTCTTCCCAAAACCACGTGAAAGCCTCTTCTCGAGGACACTTGAAGAGGTCCTTGGAGCAGGAATGTAATCTCTGGCCAAGCAAAGCCTCCTTATTTATCTCCCCCGTATCGCCGGCCAGCCGCTGCCGGGGGGCTCTAATTCAGCCGTGCTCTTTAACTGTAAATCCAGATAAATACAGGGGGGACTGTGCCAGATCTCACTGCAGCACCACGCGGCACAGGGCTGCGGTTCTGGGTAAAATCAGGATCTCCATTTCCAGAACCACACAAACCCATCCAGCCAGCCATCTTCCATGGCGAGCACGGACCCGGTATCTGGAAGCGTGGAGCGTGAGGGACACCCAGGATTGAGTGGAGGAGACCTGAACATGGAAATGTTACCATAGTGCGTCCTGCTGTTATTTAGCTGGGTTAGCGTTTGGCCCCCAATATGAACTTAATAAGCACAGCGGTGTGGCACAGAGACAGCCGCAGGGGTGTGTGTGTGTGTGTGTGTGTGTGTGTGTGTGTGTCTGTTAGGCTTATATTACATTGTAGGGACCAAATGTTCCCCACAATGTCATAAAAGCCTGTTATTTTGACGTTGTGGAGACCATTTCTCAGGTCCCCAGAAAGATCTCTGAATGGAATCAAAAAACTAAAAAATGCCCAGTCTCGTCTTTTGTTTGGTTACTTATGGTTAAGGTTAGGGCTGGGCAGGGGTTAAGGGTGCCAGGGGTTAAGGACTTGAGTTTTATATAATGACATTGTGGGGATCCAATGTCCTTATAATGTGGTAAAAGCCTGTTATTTTGACGTTGTGGGGACCATGTCAGTGTTCTGTCACCAGAGCGTAATTCAGGGCATACAGGCCGCTCTCCAACTCTTGATTAGGCCGGCTCTGTTAACGAGAACCCACACCACACCAGCTCTCTCTCCAGCTCTCAGTTCCGCCTCCCCAGCGCCCCCTTCAGCCTGCATACCGCCCCGCGTCTGGCACCGATGATCAGACAGGCCCGCCATCTATCTGAAGAAATTCCCAGCCTTTAATTGCAGATATACATCAAACAGATACCTGGCATGTATTTATCGGCGTGTAACCGTGGTAACACCTAGCTGCCTCTGAGGCGCCGCTTAGCACTGCTGTGTGTGTTAAAGTGTCTGTGCGTTCAGGCGTGTGTGTTAAGGTGCGTCTCTAAACCCCCTGCTTAAAGGGGATAAAGACACATTTATTCATGTCAATTTACTTTCCCTCCGTCAGTCACGGCAGGGCAGGGTTTGTCAATTTTGTGCTTAGCCGCCGTTCAGCTGCCATACCTGCTCTCTGCGAATGATGCATGCTGGGAATATTTTCTTTTTTTTTTATGACAAAGCATCATGATAGTTGAATGTGGCTCGTGGGAGATTTACTTACGCAAAAATGTTCTGAGGGCAGAAGGAAACATGATTGGTTATTTCTCTGAACCAATCAGATTGTAGAGGAGGTGGGTTAAAGCAACTAGAGGAGGTGGGACCAACCAATCAGATGTCTTGGTCACGCCTCCTCTACAATCTGAACATTTTTCTGTAAGTAAAACTCTCATGAACTTGAATGTGGTGCCTGTTTGCAAATTCCCGGGAACGACAGAGACATCACATGGCTAATAAGAGAGACATCCATCCAGATTCACTGCGAAAATCCTTGCATCAGCTTGGGGTTGGACAGCTTTGTCAGGCAGATCATGCCGGTTAATCGGTGCGGTCGGGCTAGTGAGAGTGACGTCACTATGTCCCCCCCATCACCCTCCTCCCTTACTCCTAAATTATCAAACTCCGATTGGTTCTGATTAGCTGTCTTCCTTTCATTGTCTCTTTTCCTAATTGTTTATTCTTCATGGGACTAAAGAACGCTTCGCCTTTATTTTCACGGAAGGAAGCCACATGTGAACATGGAGGACGTACAGGACTTTCGCTACCTGACCTATGGTGTTTTGCTTACTTGTGTGCAGCTATATCATGTTTTCTGTACATTATGTGCCGTTTACAACTATTGTGGAGCCGTAAACGAGACTGTACCTGAGCCGAGTTTAAGTGCAGCTCTAGCTTATGATAAAGATGCCCAGCCATCGAACATGAGAGTGCACTGAACCCGAGGGGAAGAGAGTGAGACGTGTAGTGACTACATTTCTGGATCCCTGTGCTGTTGCTGAGCGAAATTAATCAACAGTCAAGCGTTTATAAAAACTGAACTTCATTACTAATCAAAGTCAAAATAAACGATTCAAAATATATACTCCGCCACTTCTAGAATCATAAAAAATTTTGGTTCGACAAGAAAAACCGTGTGCTCGAGCACAGTGTGCTCGAGCTACGACAAACAAATAAAATATAAAGTGTGCCACTTCTAAAAATATATCATAAACAGCTTTGGTTATATACAACATATACATTAACGACCACTCTTATAGCTACGTCATTTGCCTTTTACACGGAACAGTGTGAACGCGGAAGTTTTTTCAGTGCCAGTGATAACAGCACTGTGGACGAAGATCTTTTCTTTCAGAAACTAAAGTAATTTTCTTTTTTTATGTATTAGTGCAGACGTAAGCCTCAGCTAAATTCATGATGTCACACTCAGACCCCGCACCCCCACCCCGAACCCTAACCCTTCACATTCACACAAAGGTGGTGTTGTTATCTAACTTTTCATTTGATCTCCATGGCAACACTGCGGTTCGCAGTGGCGTCAGTGGTACTTCCTCGGCATTAATGCATAATTGACTTCTAACGCAAATGTTGCTCCTCAGAGGCCCACGCTGTCCTGCCCTCAAACAAAGTACCCGTCCTGAATCGCTCTAGCAAAATGTCCAGCCTTATAAAATGGTAAATGTTTAGGTAAACGCTTTGGGCGAAATATCAGCTGATCAACATGATGTAGGGCGACATGACACAGAGCGCCAGTTAATTACCGCCATCATTTGAGTGGGAGACTGCTGGAATAGTCACGTGACTCATCAGGACACCCCTGATTGGCTGGCTGGTTGGCTGACCGGCGGTCCTATCTAATCCACATGGTGGTGAACAGTGGTTGGTGCTTAAACCTCTGGGGTTGCAGAGGTTCAGGAAATGGGGGAGTTGGGATGGGGGGGGGGTGTCATGGGACTGGGCCGTCACTGAATCACTCCGAGGGTGATTTTCAGACGCGTTCTGTCGCAGCTTTCCCGCCGCTCTGGAAGGAGGACGGCAGCAGATTGCCGTGGGCTTTGCGATGCCTTCGCGTTTTCGCGGCGCCACATGGGCAGCCGCTAACTGCGGCGTCAGCGAGTCACGATGGTGAACTGGGCTCCGCCGGCGCCACCTGTCCAGGCCGGAACAGACGGAGCTGAAGATGTGCATCGAAACTCAGAACATGAGGGGGGTTCCTGTACGGATCGTCCCGTCCTAGGGGGAGAGGCCCGTGAAGGAGCTTCCACAAGCCGCAAGCCGCTCTCGTTTCCATCTGCAGGATCAGAATTCCTAAACGCGATCCACGGTGGCCCTCTGCAGCAGCTGGCCTGACCTGCCCCGCCCCCCCCGCCATGCCCCGTCCCGGACCGGACCTCCCATGGAGCTGGTTCGGCTCACCGCGGCTCCAGATCCGTGATCAGCAGCCCCGACTCCAGTGTTCTTCACAAGAATGGCCTCTTATCATATTATTATTCCGCTAACGAGGTCTAAGCTCCAGGAATCGCCTCATTATATAGCTATTTAGCTAACGAGGTCTGTGTTCCTACCCCCATCGCAAGAATCGCTTTTTGTTACGTAACTATAGCTAACGACATTTGCTCTACGGCCGCTGCCCCCTCCGGTCTAATTTATAAGCAGCTGGAGAAGGCCGCCCTCCTCTGGACTAAAGGTGCACTTGTGACTTCCCTGCACTGTCCCACCTCTTCGCCGCGCGCCTCTTAGTTCTGGCGTGCCCCAAGCACGTGGCTAGGCTATAGCCCAGGGCTGGCTCTCGTTATGGGAAAGATCTGCACGACTAATGAGATGAGATTAGAGAGCTGCGGATCACCCTAAAGGTGGAGAGATCTGCAGATGTCACCGGAGAACAGAGTATTTATTGCGACTTTAACTCGCGTCGTATTAACACGGATACGGCGCGCTGGAATGGAAAAATTGCCGGATTAAAAATTAATTTCTTGAGGCGTGAAATATATTGAAATTACGCCGCTTAACAATCAGTCATTCGTGTAACATGACGCTCAAAACAAATCGCGAGAGATACATTTCAGTTTATTTCAGGTTCAGAAAAAAGCTAATGACTTTCCCTGATATAATGCTTTAAAAAAAGAGACTAGACTTTAATAATATGAGTTCTGGAATTGTGAGAGCTGCGAGGTGGCATTTCAGACCTCCCTCCTGGATTCACAGACCGCCGGGCAGTCTTGTCCCCATGTAGTTCGGAACATAAACAGGATTCTCCGGATTTCAGAATACCACCATCGGTGAACTGAACAGAGTGATTACAGAGGACCCATGCGATGCTCACAGACAGATGGGGAAAGCCAAGATAATGTCCTGAAAAATTAGTACGTGTCTGTGAAAACAGGCCTTCATCCAAAGAAACTCTGAGTGTATTATATCATATTTTAGGATGAATGGTGTGTGAGGGTGTCCTGTGATGGGTTGGCACCCATCCTGGGTTGTTCCCTGACTTGCGTCCGTAGCCTCCTAGATCTGCTCTGGACCCCCCAAGACCCTGAATAGGATAATCAGGTACAGAAAATGATGGATGGATGGTCTTTGTCAGACTTTGAATACTCCTTATGTTTTAACGAGACACTAATATGAGAGAACAGTCTGACATTCCACCTTCCGTTCACACTTGCATGGATGATTATTATATTTGTTAGCTAATTGAGTTTCTGTGACTCATTAAGCTGCTAATTGAAGCGTGTGTGTTATAATCGGACGAATTTGGCGCCATGCGTATCTTGGGGATCACGATGTTCTGGCTTTGGCTGCAACGGCAGCGGGATCGTGCGCGGTAACTAGCCCTGGATGAAAGCGCGAAATCGTGTAGCGGTTAAACCGTGACGGAAAAACCCAGGCCGTCCCTCTGAGCGCCGGGGCGACGAAGGGGGCTGCCGAGCCGACCAGCATGGCTGCACATCATTTACAGGAATGTGATCAGAGACTTTAAAAATGGGAGGGGGGCAGGCAGTGAATCAGCACAGGAGACACGAGCCCCTGGAGCACTTCGTGTGACACCCTGTACTCACTGCCGTCTGTCTCTCTGTTACGTACCGGTAACCATTTCGCTGTCCTAGAACACAGACCTGGCCACAGAAGGATGGGAGCCATAGCTCTGTCCCACAATTCATGAGAGTTCCTGGCCGGCTGGGGTTTCTGTGAGAGGAAGACATTTTTCAAACGTTACGATACGATACTGGAGGCTCCTGCACTGTAACACGGTCGGCTCAGGAAAGCTGCTACCTGCAGCTCATAATTTTAAAAAATGTCTGTGGAACATTCCATGGGGTGGAACAAAATAAATCCTGTCCTTTGTTTAGTTGGTAACTAGTACTAAAGCACTTTGTAAGGCAGGGGAACATGGAGATTGCTAAAGTAAGCATTTCTGATAACGACATACAAATTTAAACACGGCAGAAACCTGCTTTGTTTCACATTTTCAGCAAATGTTTTTATCTAAAGCAACATACATTTTTGAGAAAGCGGGATCAGGCAGTTCCTGGAGTATCCGGCGCTTAGGGGCCTTGCTTAGGTTCCAAAGGGGACGTCACTCTAAGAATCCTGGGATTTGAACCAACAACCTGATCACAGACACAGCTTCCTAACCCACTGAGCCAAACGCTGAATTATCGACGTTTCCAGAGACAATCATAAGATTCCCGACGTGCTTCCCCCTCCCCCCCCCGTACCCCCNNNCCCGTACCCCCCCCCCCCCAGTGCCCCGCAGTGACAGCTGGAGGCGGATGGGGAACAGCGGCGGGGCGATAATTGATTAAAAGAAAGGCTTCCCCCCCCTCCGTGTTAATCAGCACACTGGCGCCCTGTGGGGGTCATACCGCCATGCTGCTGGCTCGTGAGCTGATTGTGCGGGGCGGGGTGGGTGGTACGCGTGCTTGCTAGCGGGTGAGTACCCAGTGGAGGGGGGGCGCGGCTGTTTAGCATTATTACACCGTTAGCACTTCCCTGGCCGCTAACCGCAGCGATTCCGCTGACACTGGCGGTGTGCCGGGTCCGTCCATCCCGTCCACGCAGTCTGTCATTCCTGATTCGCCGGAGAAATTAGCAGATGTGTATCCGTCGCTTTATTTATTTACTTATTTCCCCTGGGGGAGTCTCAGAAAGCCCCATCCTGCCTCGGAGGGGGGAGTGATGTAACCACACCAGCGGTGTATCAGGGGCTGCTGCCTATTCATCACGTCCTGTTTCCCTCCGTCGATAAATTGACAGAATGAGTTGCTTAGTCTGTCATTTGCTACGCCGGCCTCTTGGCTCGGTGGCCCCGCCCCCGGTCCCTCCTATCCTCTCGCACTGTGCACCATGTAAGTGTCACCCGGCGCCCCCCCCCCAGAAGGCCTCTCAGGTTAATCTGCACAACTTGCAGTTTGATGCATCTCCCGGCCGCTATGGTCAGAACAGCAAGTCCAGAAGCTCCTCGCTAAGAGTTACGGCAACTTTTCGCCAATGTGTACTTCCCATTAGAGAGGAAACGTTCTGGATTTACTGTTTTTCTGGAACATTCTGTCTGGGACGCCAACCCGGGGGGTGATCATCGTGTTCCGAAGCACAGCTGTGAGCCGGGAACTAGATGGTAACCGTCAGATAAAGCTGGTCGTTTAACACCCTCCATGAAAATGCATCTTTAAACCCGACGGCATTGAAACATTCGCGGGCCGTGATGTTAGAAACATGAGCCATCAGCAGCACTCTGTGTACCCTGACGCTCTCGCTGTGTTTACTCTGACCCAGTCGCCCCATCACTCCTCTCTGTCCTGCGAGCGTGAAAACACGCCCCCCCCCCTTGGAGCCCGAGTGCCTCCCCCTTCCCTTCAAAGCCCCCGGCGTGACATTTCTGCTCTTCTGTTTGACCTTTGCAAAAAGGTTGACCTTTCTTTAGCCATTTGCCCACAGCAGGCTATCAATTAGCCACGACTCGCTGGAAGGGTAAATAAGGAGTGCAAGACACTTCCTGTCAGGCCTGCATTATTTATCCTGCTAGCACACACTTCCCTCTGAGCCCAGGTGGCCAGCTGGGCACGCTCCAGTCTCGCCAGTTTGCACAGGTACGTTCAAGAGGTTTTTTTTTGTACGTCAAACAGTATACGGCTGGAAAAATGTTAAATGGACAACAGATGTTTACAGAGGTGACCGGGCCAGGAGTCGCACTCAGAGGTAGAGCAGTGAACCGGCGCCCCCTGGCAGGAAGGCCAGCGGCGCACCAGAGCACAGCATCCTCTCTGCTTTGACATTTCTGGCGGAGAACAGCGTCGGTGTTTGCGCAAATGTTTGTACAAATGGCTGGCATTTAGGCGGCGGGAAACTCTAACGGTTGCGGTGAGAGTGGGCACAAGCCGGGCACCGTGTTCCCAGCAAGGCAGGGGCCCATTTCATGGTGATATATTAACTAAGTGGCATTGAACCCCCTCCTGCACCCCCCCCCGGCCCGTCAGGCATGCATTACTGCCCGGAGACAGAGAGGGAGTCGGGAACTGTTCCCGCCCTCGTGATAGGACTCACCGGCCGCAAGAAAATACTTAATCGCTGTCACCCCTCCCCATCTTTCTGTTAGTTTCATCACCTTAAATCATTGGGGGAGGGGTGAGTCCAGGGGCTGCCGGGGGGGGGGGGGGGAGCAGGTGAGAAATAAACAAAAGAATCTCCCTAACGGCGTCTCCAGCCCCCACAGCGTGTGAGAGGGACCGTCGTCATTCCTGGGAATGAGGTTGCTCTCCAAGTTCGGGACCGCGGGCTCGATCATCGCCGTCCGCCCGGCAGCCACGAAGCGGCGCCCCCTAGGGGACAGCAGGTGACATATGTAGGGCCTCTTTGACTGCAGGTGACACACGCCGCGGTGCTGACAAACCCTAACAACGTCTGACTAATGGAAGCGACTGGAAATCAGGACTGGCGGCGATTTCAGGGGCTGCGGCTGTTACATGATGTGCGTCTCCACATCACCTGTAATCACCTCCACCGCTCTGGTTTTAGAATTTCCTGTGGAGAGAGAGAGACTCTTTTGTTCCGTCTCATGATTCCTAAGAAAGGGGCCCCGGGGTCTGATACAAATGTTCACTATTTCCCGCGTTCGGAATTTCCGATGAGCGCCGGTGTTTGCAGGACTCCCTCAGTGACCCCCCTGTTACTGCTTTTAAAAATTCGACAATCATTAAATCCAATCCAGCGATCATTAAAAAATGCCCGGCAGGCTTGCAGAAGGTTAAGCTATGATGCAAATTAGCTTCGGATAAAGGTCTCCATGAAAAAAACTGATGGATCCCAGCCATCTGCCCCGGTCACTTTTCTCCAACTGAATAATTGTATTATTATTATTTTTCTAGTGAGGAGGAGGAATCAGAGGCTGCCTTCACAGATGTTTCGAAGGCAGAGGGAGCTCGAAACATCACTGTAATTTGTAGAGAAATTGTCACTCAAAGCCGTCGACCCTTCCCGACTCGTTAGGCTGGGAGGTAAATCCACTCTTTGGGCTCCGCTCTCCCGCCTGGCTGAAAGCGGCTGATGTAATGGGCGGATGGAATAGCCGGATTCCCCTGGGAATTCTCTTTGTTTTCTGAAGCACTGCATCTGATGGATGAAGCTCCCAGTGGCGGGATTAGAGAACGCTCTCCTGCCTGCATAAGCAAAACTCGGAAAAATGTGGATATGCGGCCGCCTTCGTCAACGGGAAGTCGTGTAGCGCGTCTACATATGCACGAGCACGCACTGGTCACTACGGCAAACACATTCTGCGACTTATCCCCCAAAAGCCACTGCCGGAATATTCTACTCCATAAACAACCGAGCAAAAATCATACGGACTGCGTGTTTTTTGGCTGCAGCGCTGGACGCCGTGATATGTACATGACGGTGAGCACGTATGTGATTATGAAAGCCTGTCAATCTGTCGCTGTTCATTGAGGCCTCGTCCCAACCCATTTACGCAGAATGAAGGCGTAGTGGAGATAAAATGAGGGTAGGCGGGGGCTCCACTGGAAATATCGGGCCCCATGTAAGCATATTATACTGCGTGCCTAACCCAAACCAATGCAATGATATTCCAAATTTTTTAGGGCCCCGGTCTCTATCGGATCGTCCTAAGTCCCACCCCTTTATAGCACCCCTGTCAGTAGGTGGTGCTGTGGCCCCGATTGGGGGGGGTGTTTAAATGACTCATCATTTGGTGCGTTAGTCATTGTTTTGGACACTGTCACCGAGATGCCACCCTGATGAGTCATGGCAGTGGTGGAGGACACATTGCTGTAGACTGCCAGGTAGACTGACGTGGGACTATGGTGTGGAAAACCATGGAAAACCAGCTGAAACAAGTGGCGGTAAAACTCGGGATGGACCAGGGATTCAGTCAGATGTAACTGCAAGAGATTCCGCAAGTGTCCATCAAAGCCCGTGCAAACTGGACTCACCAGTGGTCCGTCTCTCATGTTGTCTGCTATAGATCAGTAGCTGTCATCCAGTGATCGAAGGAGATTCATTCAACCTCCCCCCCCCCACAACTTCCTGCAGCCTGTGTTTCTGCTGAATCCCACGTGGTGTCACAGGCAAACTGACTGTTTACCCAGAAACACCTCCCACTCTCTGGGAAGCACAACGCTAACATCGAGTTCTCTTTATTAAAAGAAAAGAAAGTGAATTTACTCAAAGGAGAAAGATCTGTATGAACAAACTTTAAAAAAAAAAAAAAACAAATTAAACTTTGCAAAGCTGAGGTATTTAATTGCAAACTCTTTCAAAGAAACTCTGAGGGTAAGATTATTCAATCCAATTTGAGCTTTTGCAGTAGTGGTCAAAAGTTCCTGAAATTTAGTGTGAGTAATAGCATCTTAGATGAATCAGCAGATAGATTTATGCAGTGTGGAGATTCAGAGCTGAACAGAGCCAAAAAACATGAGAGGAGAGGAGACAGAAATGCGGTCCCCCTGTCTCTGGTGTCATGGACTCTCCCATGCGGTCCCCCCTGTCCCAGGTGCCATGGACTCTCCCATGGGGTGTTCCCCATCTGTGGTGTCATGGACACTCCAATGGGGGTCCCCCCGTCTCTGGTGCCATGGACTCCTCCATGCGGTCCCCCCTGTCCCAGGTGCCATGGACTCTCCCATGGGGTGTTCCCCATCTGTGATGTCATGGACACTCCAATGGGGGTCCCCCCGTCTCTGGTGCCATGAACTTTTCCATGCGGTCCCCTGCATCTCTAGTGTCATGGACTCCCCCATGTGGCGCCGCATTGCAGGGCCTGCAGATCGAGCCCAGTGACTGTTCCTGCCTGGTTCAGAAGTACACAGGTCAGGGGGTTCAGAAAGGAAACATGTGGGGTCAGTACTGACCCAGAGAGCGCAGACGTGCTCAGAGACACAGGTCAGGCTGCGTGCGCAACAGCCTGGACCCAAACACCCGCCGGCAGACACTGCCACAGACCGGGACCCTGCGGCTGACGGATTTACCAGCATCTTCATCACTGATCCCGGGAATCAGGAAGCGACCGGAACACTGTAGTCAGAGAGCTGGATCCGGACCACAGAGGCTCCCCAGCTCAGACACGCAGGGCCCTGACCTTTCAGCTGCTCGTTAGCGAGGAGAAGAGTGACCTGGACAGGAAGCTGGCAAGGAGAGCAGATGTGATGTGATCATGTTTGCTAGCTCCGCTCACAGCCCTGTTCCCATGTTTCTACGGCTATAGGGCTAAGCCGGGATGACCCCCCCCTCCCCCATCCACCCACAGAGCGAGGGACCGCAGCAGACTCATATTCTGTTGACAAATGCTCGCCTTCCTGTGTCTCGGACAGTGAGGAATGGTGGCCTCTCTGCCATGTCTCCGAGCTGTAGGAGACGCATCCTGGTCGGCCGAGGACTGAGGGTGGGATCGTGCAGAAGACGACCCTGGGGCTGTGATCTGGCCCCAGTGAAAGCGGAGGGTCTGATCTGCCTCATTAACAGCGACGGGACTGCAGCTTCCTCAGCGTTCAGACACAGAAGGTTTAAACTCCGTATGGAAATCGGTCCACTGAGGAGGCTCTGGTGTCTGTCGCTGACTGAAAGCGCCGTTTCTATGCTGTCAGCATAGTGATGGCGATCATTTTCAGCGTCTATATGATGTTCCCCAGCAGGAACAGACTGAAGGAGAGATACACTGGTCTCGCTACTGATCCCTGTGGGACCCCATCTTTGTACCTGCCTTGTCTATGTACATTATACATAGAGGGAGTACGCTCAAGTCTGGAAATTTCCAGGGATAGATGCACAAGTAAAAAAAAGGTCACCGATTTGCTGAACATGTGTTTTCTTCCGCCTTGTTATAAGTTCAAAGCCTTGCTTTCTAATTTTTCTGTCTTTTTTAGGCATACATTTTTAATCAGTACATCAAAGAATGCCCCCATATTGGAACCCTAATCATATTTTCCTCCCACATTGGGGATCTTGGGATGGGCTGTAACACATGTGTCAGTCCCTGGATCACAGATAATACTGGGGAGGACCCACTTTATTAGGGACACCCAGATAGTACCAGGGAGGACCCACTTTATTAGGGACACCCAGATAGTACCAGGAAGTAACTAGGCAATTCCCAATGAAAAAACAGTCATGATCTCTTTAGTATTAGAAATTTGATGGCTAACAGAAAATTTCAGAAAAACAGCAGCGACGCCCCTCTTGTTCCTACGCCACGATTAAGACTGGAGATGGGGAATTATCCGCTAGCTTTGGGAGCCTGATTAACGTTGATTTGAGAGGATCTCTGGTAAAACATCTGTGTAGATAATTGTTTGGCTGTTTTGTGCTGCGCCCACCCCAGCCCCCCCCCCCCCCCCAAGGAGCCTCTTCTAGAAACCTGCAGGAGGACACGGTGACTTTTCAGTCGGCAGTAGTGGCTGTGTGAACCGCATGCTGGCACGGGGCTTCTCGTCTGAAGCAACTCTGCGTTGTTATCTATTATGTTGACACAATTTATTAGTGCGTTTGTGCGCCGCACGGCTAAATGCTAATTGGGCATGCAAAGGCAGACATTTACATAATCAAATAAGACATAGTCTAAGGCTTTTCCCGCAAAAACGGGGCCATCCGGAAAAAAACAAATCAGCTTTTACTAAACGCAAAATGTACAATAATTGGACCGGATGAATAATTAATGATAAATGAAGACGTCACATGAAAGTGCTCCATTTGCTCTCTGTTAATGGCACTGATGCTGAAAGCAGGACGTTTTCTGTATGATTTTCAGGGTCTTAGGGTTCAACAGCAGTTCCCGTGGCTGAGGATAACACAAGCAGGATTGCGTTAAAGCCTGTTCCGCTTTTGTGTTCGGCTTGTGGCCGCAGGAGATGATGCATAAAAGGTCAACGTGACAGAGGATGGGGGCAGCCAGACTTATTGGG
>JAODJU010000101.1:622404-636817 GCA_026776725.1 Gnathonemus echidnorhynchus | reverse complement strand
TGGGCGTATGGCCTTGTGGGCGTATGGCCGTTTGGGCGTATGGCCGTGTGGGCGTATGGCCGTTTGGGCGTATGGCCGTTTGGGCGTATGGCCTTGTGGGCGTATGGCCGTTTGGGCGTATGGCCGTTTGGGCGTATGGCTGTGTGGGCGTGCAGGGTGTCCTGCAGAGATATCAGCGCCCTGCTGTCACCAGAAACGTGGTTAATCCCACAGGCTATTTATTTGGGAGCCTAATGAAATAGAACAATAAGCTTCCACACGTGTTAAAACCAGGAGGCCATCACGAACAGGGGGGGAGTCAGGATGGGTCTGCATCATGACTGGGGGGGGGGCATTGGGACAGGGGGGTGTCAGGAACGGAAGGCCAAAGCCAATAAATCATAGAAACATGTGACACCACCAATTATGGGACCTTCCACTGCAACGGAGGGCCACAGAAGGATGGCCCCCTCTGCTGGCTGGAGGTCAACATTGCAGTAAACCTGAGTGCTGTATGATACATCCAAGCAGAGGCTCTAAAGATAAAGCTCTACTGTGATTTATTCCCGAAAACAGATACAGCCCATTTGCCTCAACCCCAAATCCCTCTAATATCGCCACAGGTTCTCACTGGTTCTTTTCGTTGAGGAGCTGCTAATCGTCCCAGTAATGCAGAATGTCACAGGTGGCCTGAAAATGGGTGGAATGTTCCAGAAGAGTATGTAGGGCGATGCTTAAAATCGGCCACAGGGCGACATGCAAATGGTGTAGCAAGTGTCCCTGTTATGGACCAATCATGTAATATGAAGGCGGCATCTTCCAGAAGTTGGCACTATGTGAGATCTCCCCCAAGACGGGGGCTACATGACGCATAGCATACAAACCTGCCCCATCCCCCCCCTCCACACACCCCAGGATCAGCACTCAAACATGCCCCCCCACCCTGCCATGCCCAGGGATCAGCATTCAAACCTGTCCCCCCTACACCCCAGGATCAGCACTGAAACCTGCCCCTCCCCCCCATGCCCACACGCTCCCTGTCTCGTTCGATGCGAGCCAGACCAGACGGGCTAATTAGCCATAGCTTAGAGCAGCTAATCACCGTTAATCCCGGGTCTTTATGCTGAACGGATCCGGTTAAAAGGTGGGGAGTGAAACACTGGGACGTCTCGCCCAGCGTGACCACGACTGCACCAAGCGACTGAGACCCGGCGCAGTGAGCCAGCGCCCACTTCTGACCCCTCATATTCCAGGTGGGGGCATCTTTGCAAGTGGTGCATCATGGGACATGAGCTTCTGAGGAAGTTCAGCACTCTACGCTTCATAGTGGGACCAGGAAAAGCTTTCACTGGGGGAATGAGGATCTGGGACCCCTGAAGCATCTCCATGCCTAGTCTATGCCTCAGACTGGTCACAGACGGGCATTCCTGGGAGTTTTTGGGGATTCTTACAGAAGGTGTTGTTTTTATCCATAAGGCACAGGCCATCCAGGGATCTGAACAAGCAACCTTCAGGCACCCAGACTAGCTGCCATATGTTTCAGGGATTTTTTTATGGTGGGGAGGCATAAGAGGAGCCATAATTCAGACCGAGGGGGCAACCTTATCATTAGCCAATGGTATAGCATTCCGGGAACCAATCAGCTTTCAGCTGGGGCTGGTGCCCCTGTTTGTCCCACCCGTTACTTCACAGCCCATACTGAAGGCCAATGTCATAGGGGTCCGTAGCATTTTCTGTCCCTCCCCCAGGATGATGTCACCTCAAGGATATTTTAGCCCCTCCCATCGCTTCTGTGGTGATCATCTTTTTAACGGCAAGGCTACACGGGGAAGATGTTCTTAATCTGCATGTCAGCATGTGGGTCTTTCTCTATGTGTGTGTCTTTTATTTATGTCTCTGTGTCTCTGCGCACACATGTGCATCTGTGTGTGTGTGTATGTGTATCCTTGTGAGTGTGTGTCTGCGTGCGTGTGTTTGTGTGTGTGTGTGTATATGTCATACTTGTACAGACTGGATTTTACATAAACATAAACACAAATTAAAGCCACGCTCTTATTTTCAGAGGCTAACAGATGTGTAATGCATATCCTCTTAATGGCTGCTTTGTGTGAAATAACGCTTCTTCCTGCAGTGAACAGCCCTCATGTTTACTGTGGGGAAAGATAAAAAAAAAAAAAAACTTCTCATTTTGTGTTATTAATCCATAAATCCGCAACCAAGCTGGAGAAAATCTCTGTTTTCTTGGGAACGGGCCTTCAGATGTTGCTGAGCGAGTTTCTGGGTGTCTTTGGAGTTCCATGACGATTTACGGGCAAATAAACAAGTCAGATGAGTGGTAATCTTCCCTTGTGGAGCCTTATTATGTTTTATTGGTGAAGGAGATGTTTGGGCCTCTGGTGCATCATGTCAGCCAAGGGACAACTGGGTGCCTGTGATTCTAATCCGGGGGACCCGTGCCTCTCATTTGAAGTCCAACTTGAAGACCAAATGTCCCCCACAATGTAATAAAAACGTATTTTTCAGGTCCCCACAAAGATATGTGAATTCAATCGAAAAACTAAGAATGCCAAAAGTCTCGTATTTTGTTTGGTTACTTGTGGTTAAGGTTAGGGCTGGGTAGGGGTTAAGGTCGTCATGTTGGGATCAGAGTTTCCCCCATAGAAATGAATGAAGAGTCCCCACAAGGATATAGTTACAAACCTGTGTGTGTGTGTGTGTTTGAAAGTGAAAGCAGAGGTCAACCATTAACTATGCCTGCCGCTGCCCTGTGTTTCAGGCTACCCCCGCTACAACGTGGTGGGGGACCACGACGAGGGCGAGTACCACCTCCACATCCAGCGGGTGGATCTGTCGGATGACGCCCTCTTCGAGTGCCAAGCCATCCAGGCAGCGATCAGGTCCCAATCTGCCCGCGTCACAGTGCTGGGTAAGGAGAACAGGCAAACTCGAACCCCAGCCCTTAAGGCACAAGGGCTCCATGCCGCCCTAAAACAATCAACAAACAGCTAACGACTTCTAGGCGGAAGGTTCAGGTCCAGAAAATGACAACACAGATAATAACAAAGATTTTGTTTCAGCCCACAAGTTGAGCATGAAGAGTTCTCATCTGGTTGGTTGGAACAAAATCCTGGTCTGGATTTTTTTACTTTCTGGCCATGAAATTTCAGCGTCTGCTAGATACTCGTCTCATTGGCCGCGAGCAGCAAAGTAAACACACCTCTGCTGGCAGAGCCTGACGCTGCCGTTGGTGGGAGATAAACGCGTGCAGAGTGTCAGAGCCGCCAGTACTGCTGCGTGTGGGGAGGGCCTCCCCCGCGGACCGGCCGCTTTTCCCTTAATTACCCTGCTCGTTTGCCCCTCGCAGCTCCGCACAAAAGCTGTGCGGCTGTCGGGATTAATTTCCTGTCCTCGCCCACAGTGCTTTTTGTTCTAAAAAAGAACAGATTTAATCTGTATTTAATAGGTTAGTATGGAGCGTGTGTAATTTTTTCAATCAAAGACAAATGATTAATTAATGTCAAGATTAATATTGTAATATTACTGTTATTTGACTGTATTTGTTGATCTGGTTCGTGTATCGTAATATTCCAGCAGTTTCTGCTTCCTTATTAGAAAAGAAGCATGAATAGGTAAACAGGTTGTTTGTGAGGTTTCATGTTATTGTGAATTTTTGACTTTTATTAATTTGTTTGTCTGCTTGTATCTTTTTATGTCCGATGGGCAGTGTCGGGGGAGGGGGGGGGGGGGGGGAAGGGCAGCTGCACTGGGAGAGGGAGAATAAGCAAAGTACAAGGAATAGGGGACTGGCCTGTTATATTGAAAGTGAAAGTGAAACTAATAATCTGGGGAAGAAGGAAGGAAACACATTGTCCTAGGACCCCTTGCAAAATAAAATGATGATGTCATCCTGCAGCCTTGATCTTTGGCAATGATGATGTCATGCTGCAGTGTCAGGGTGCTTCTCAATATGCATTCTTGACCATACTCGTGTTCTCGTGAACCCGTTTTACATTATCTTCCATTGCCAAAGACCAGTTCCAATACTCAAGAACAGAAGTACAGAGAACAGTAAAAATCCCTGGATGTCGTTCTTGCCCCACCTCAAATATCAAGGATACATGAATTGCATCCTCATCAAATGAAACCATTTCCATGATTCATTGCACCCCAAGTTCATTCTTGGGAGGCAAGTTAGCAAGACCAGTTTTGCCAGGACCACAAGTATGATCTTTGCATTCTTGGTATTGAGAAACACCCTTGGTCTCTGGCAATAATGATGTCATCCTGCAGTCTTAGTCTGACAATGATGATGTCATCCTGCAGTCTCGGCCTCTGATGATTATGATGTCATCCTGCAGTGTATGGCTCTGATGATTATGATGTCATACTGCAGTCTTAGTCTCTGAAAATGTCATCCTGGGATCTCTTGTTTTTTCATGGCTATATTTTAGAGCTTATGTTTATGTTGCTTTGCGTAACAGTTCTGTAAAGCCCCCTTTAATGACAGTTAAACCCGGGTATTTGTGTTCACAGCAGATCCCAGCATTGGGCATAGAACTTTGTTTTCTGAGCTAGTCGATCTGGCCCTAATGTAAATGCAGGGACACAGATTAGACTCAGGATATCTTACGACTATTACTTGTTATAGGTTTTAGGTCCTACTTACCCACCCAGCCGCCAAAAGGAGGACGATGGGGGTGTAGGTCCTCCATAAGGACCAAGTGTGCATGTGGGGATATTTGCTTTATTCATTTTTGTTTTAGATTTTTTTTGAATGAGGTGGGTTCACCCATCCACCCTGGCCCCCCAGTGACAGCTACGCTTCATTATTCCTCGAAAAAGAGGCCTCTAAGGTGAGCAGAGTCATGTGACATGGAGACATGGGGGCGGGAACAGGGCCCGGACGGGGAGAGGGGGCCCCAGATATATGCCGACTGCCAAACAGAGAGTCTTCTAAAGAAATAATCTAAGCCTGTTTGCAATGACTTTGAATTTAATTGGCCGCATTAACGAGCGGCTGAATAAGCAGGTAAAGCGCTAAGCCGTTTAAATCACCCCGAAACGAATCGACAGGGAGACGATGTACGTGAGGCAGTGTGGCAGTTTGGCAGAGGAGGAGAGTCCTGTCAAAAAGCATCTTAGTCTGATCCACAGCAGCGGGAAATGGCAGGGTTTGAGAGAGACTCGGAGTGGGGTGTTTGCCACGGCAAACGGGCACAGGTACGTGGCCATACTGGGGGGGGTCCGAGTGTGGTGGGACACTCCAGGGGGAACAGTCCTTCCATTTGACATGGGAATGAAGTCACTCTGAATGGTGATGGGGGCGCCATGAGCCCTTGTGCGGATAGGGGCTCCCCCACGCACTGTCATGAATGGCCCCCCAGGGAAATGTGCCACCTCTCCATTGCTGAGAGAGCCTCTCTTCCCTGCCACGCGCTCTGTCACGCCTCTACAGCAGGTGCTGGCTTCTCTGGGGTTTTTTTTCTCCCTCTGTTTTCTCACCACCTGATTGGTCGTCAGCCTGAGAGCCTGCAGCCTCTTTCCAGCAGGCTCTCATGTGATGCCTGGGCCCCTTTCCAACCCAAGTCTTGATTCTGTCGATAAGAGCTAGCAGCTAATGGCTACGTGGCCGCTCACACTTGGGGGAAACCTGGTTTTCTTGTACACAGGATCTGTTGTCTTGATGATTGACCCCAGCCTTGCACCTGATATCCTCAGTAAGAGTAGGCAGGTTATTCGAGGAAGATTATGTCCGACGTTTTTGGGGATCGTGATCTTTGTTGGCCTCCTGAAGTCCTCTTTCCTGCGTGATACTTCTTGGCCAACCATAATGACCGGTTGCCAATGGCAGCACAGGTAGCTCTGTAAGGAAATGTCAGCCAGATGAATTAAAGGCAGAATGTGCCGGACCACTGTGTGTGGGAACCTCCGAGTTAAGTGGCCGCGTGAAAGTGCTCGAGGGTGCGGGGGCGGTGGCTGAATCATACCCCACTTCAATACATCAAACACCATTATTGATAAATCGCTCAGATGATAAAGTTGCCTCAGCACAAGGCGGAATTAGGTCTGGGGGTTTGGGGGGCAATTTGAAACAAGGCAGCAGCTTCAGCAAGGGGTTTGAGTTCGCTTTGCCCAACCTACAGGGAAACCGTATTCCTGGGAATATAATGGCAACCCTGATTTGTGCAACCAGTCCTAACACAGGTCAGATTTTAAAAAAAAAAAGCTCAACTATTGCTGGAAATATGGTGGCCTCTGACATATGACCTTTGACCCTGGATTGGGGACCCTCATGGTCGATCCCCTAGCAACCGAGCCTTTGAATTAATTAACCATGGACAGGGTACACAAGAACAACCCTGGGGGGCTAATTAGACTGCACAGCCCCTCCCTCAGTGACAGAAGGGGGCTTTTCTTTTGGGACGCAGTTCACACTTGGGGTCAGAAGGCTGGAGCAGGTCACCTGCTCGCTAATGGGCCAGCAAGACCTTGTTATCATGTCTGACCTGTGCTCAGCCTTTCATTTCCACCGTATGCAGGCACAGCTAAGAAAAAAATCCCCAGAAAATAATTTAATACCATATATCTGCACAGTGAAATATTTATCACCCTGAAGGTTGAGACTTATTAATGCAGTATAAGTCGCTGCAAAATTGAGTAGGTAAAAAATTTTTTTTGAATTCATTGCTACCCAAACTAGCATCCTGAGAGCGTAAACACAGCACTTGCAGCTGAGAGTTGCTTATGGAGGAGTTCATCTCCTGCCAGCTTGGTTTTTGTTTTTGCAGACGACCCCTCCTCCGTCGACTTCTCTTCTCGCCTCTTTTTTTGTCCTCCGTGGAATCAGCCCCACTGGTCTCACGGTTGATTCATTAATCTAGCAAATGCGAGCCAGTCGGGCGTATTTTAACGAGTGCAACTGGGCGGGGTCAGGATTCAGTCGCCGTGGCGATGACAGACCACCACGGTCCTGCATCCTGACTGGATCACTACGGCTCTCTAATAATAAAAAAAAAACGAACCCCGTGGATGCGAGGTCGGAACAAAACGCCTAAAACGCATTTATTTTTCTGGCAAAGGACAGCTTACTGCACTCACCGCCCAGACAATTAGTTACACAGTGAAATCAGGGGCTAGACACCCTTTCCAAGAATTACTGCAAAACAGAATCTTTCCCGATAGAAAGTTATTTTTAGGGGTGTTTGTTACACATGGTAATGTGGCATTTAAATGATTACTTTTTAATTTCACAGCCTGTAATGTCAGATTAGTGAGATTAGACCTCCATAAATCTGTGTCCTTTCTCCCTCTATCCGTGACCACAATGCTCTAATATGAGGAATAAACAATGTAAAGAAGCCTTTTTGCTTTTTTTGTGTACATTGCCATTACTTTAAAGACAACATCTAAAGGAGCCTTGGCTGTTATTAGCTTCTGTTTAATAATTAACACTCGTTCAAAGCTTGAGTTAATTTCCTGTCACGGAGAGGAGATGATAACGTACTGTGAGCCAAAGCATTGTGCTGGATTTCGAGAGGAGTTGCTAGAGGTTTCACGTGTCATTGTGGGCTTTCCCCCCCCCTCTGGTCCTTTGGCGAGATCATCAGCAGTCTGTCCACCAGTACTGGAGGTTATTTTTTTTTCCGGGGAAAGATCAGGCACTCGTCGGACACCACAGGGGAAGAGCTGTTCTGGCAAATACGAAGTCGGCTTTGCGGAATACGGGAACGTGCTTCGTCTTTCTTCCACGCAGCTCATAACGGAGGATCTAGACGATTGCCTCTGTGTCTCTATGTTTGTCATTTGAGTTTTAAAAAGAGGGTTTTGGATAGCGGCGGCATGCAACATGCATGTGAGGTGCTTCGCAGGGAGAGGATGATATTTCAGGAGGCGGCTGCGTGTTCTGGCAAGAAACGGGAAGGTGACAAGGACCTACATCACCAGAATCGGCGTCCCATCGAGCGTCCGCTGTCTGTCCCCCCCCCACCCCCTTGTCCCGACAGCATCCAGTAAACCGGAGCGAAGAAAGAGAAAGATAAATGAAAACATGATCAAAAACACAGTCGAAGAGAACAAGGGCCTCCCAGCTCGTTTGAATATTTATTAGTGAAAAGCAAATGAGTGTGAAGGAGCTGCTTGATGAGCTTGAGCTACAAACAGCAGGAGAAAGAGCAGCCTTTTGCGTCAAGAGGAGCGAGAGGAAGGCGTCCCACGAAGGGCACCAGCCGTATTCCAGACCCCTACCCGGAATGTTCCGTCTCTACGTGCCACTATTTTTCTTCTGCTTTTTCCAAGGCCTCGAAACCAATGGAGTGAAGCCACTTCCATCTCAGGTGCCATGAGAGTCAGCGATCCAAGGCTTAGCAGAACAAAACCCTGTGTGAAAGAAGCCAGACGTCTCCGACCCATGGGCAGATCATAGTCATGCCTCAGAGACCTCCACTTATTAAGAACACCACTGGGATGTCCTCCTGAGGTCTAAGTCTGGACTCTGTTGGAGGTAATTAATAAGTTCTCCGTGTGACCTTGTGCCTGTCTGGAGGTAAACTCCAGTTCGGTGGCGTCGATTCTGAGAGGTTCTGCTGTGAAGAATAGCTTTTGAAAAACATCACTTCAGTAGCACAGAGGAGGACGATTAAGTGTTAATGGGCAAACGGGGGGTGGAATTCCGTCAAGGTCATTTCGGAGCAGAAGCTGTAAGGCCACGGAAATAGGCAGAGAGCAGGCCGCAGAAAAACACCAGGAAAGGGTTGATGGGGGCTGGTGGAGGGGGCTCGGGGTTGGGGGCTCACAATCGGCAGGTAGGGGGCTCGCGATCGGTGGATGGCGGCTCACGGTCGGTCAATCACAGATGGCAGCTCACGGACAGTGGACCACAGATGGAGGCTCATGATTGGTGGATCACAGACGGTGGCTCACGGACAGTGGATCACAAATGGCAGCTCACGGATGCTGGATCACAGATGCAGTCGGTGGATGACAGACAGCGGATCTCAGACGCTGGCTCACAGATGGATCACAGATAGCTCATGGTCGGGTTGATCTCGGACAGCAGTTCACGGAGAGTGGATCACAGCTGGCGACTCACAGATGGTGGCTCGTCAACAGGGACTCATGATCGGGGGCTCAAAAACGGGCTCACGGACAGCCAATGATGTGTCTGTGTCTCGTCTTGCTCCGTTACCCATCATTCCTTACTCATTCCTGCCACACACCTCTCAGTTGGTTCCCTATTTCTGATGGAAAACCGGATGGATCCCGTTTCCTTGACGATGGATAAACATGCCCCCAGGTCTGTCCGACTGCCGGGACGGCAAGCGAGCCGCCTTATCAGCCGGTCCGGGGCCCATATGCACCCACATTAATCTCAGCGCCAGTTAATTAACTCCAGTGGCATCTCTTATCTGAGGGTTACGGGGAGCTAATGCTACAACGCCCCAGCTAAAAAAAAAAAAAAAAAGCTTTTTCTCGCATGCTGCTTTCCGGAATAAAAAAAAACATTGTCCCATTTCCCGATCCCAGGAGAACAGGAAGCCGGAATATAGTCGCACTGGGCTGGAGATAATCTGAGATTAAACGGGGGGCATCTTTCAAGCAGGAGCAGGCCGCTTCATCTGTCATTGCAGAAGGAAGATCCCCTTGGCCACATGACACCTGGAGGACAGCGCTGTCAGGCAGACCGTGGCCTGAAAGCCCTGAAATCGGCGGTCGATGTTCCAAGGTTTGAGAGATATGACCTGTTTCAGATTAAAGGCTACAGGCAGCCACAGAAAGCGCTGATGGTTCAGTACTTAACGTGCTCGACGTATCCTCACCCCTAGACACGCACTTCATCAGGCAGCATCAAATGAGTTTAGCATCAATGGCCACGTATCACAAGATTAAATCCCCTGCTAATGGCTGCCTCTCTCTCTCCCGCTCGCCCGCCCGCTCACTCACACACAGAGGTGCAGCGCTTTCTTTCGCTTCTACAGCCCGTGGCGTCGACATCGTGAAAACGCATCCCTCTTGTTCCCCACCTCCAGGTTGGCACCCCCTTTCCCTTTCTTGAACACAGTAGTGCCTCATTTTTCATTTCTCAGTTTTGCTGTTACTGTATAATGTATCACATTAAAAGTGTGTTAAAAAAAAAAGAAAGAAACTTGTTAAAGAGACAAGGGGAATCCCCAGCTGCGGATTGGCCAGGTTTTCGGTCTTCCGCAGTTACCCACAATGCATCCTGGTCCAAAAACGCATTTGTTCCACTGAAACTTGACAGCAGAATCTTTGGCTATGGTCAGACACAAAAGGGTGCGAGAGGCTTGACAGCTGAGCCGCGTTGGAAGTGTGAACCATGCACCTTGGAGTCTGTGTGAGGATGTCTGCCCGCTGGAGAACAAGAAGCTAAGCAGGCAGATATCAGACATGCATCTACGAGGAAGGAGAGCATTTGTACCCATCTGTGCGAGCAAGACTGAGAGGACGAGAGGAGCAGCCAAGCACAAATTCATGGTCTCCGTGGGGGAGCAGGAAACAAAAACACACGTTCTGTCGTTCCTTCAAATCCGGCGTATAAAAATGTGCAATTTCTGGACGACTCCTTATGCGGTACAGAAACTGGTCAAGCTGATTCTAGGCGCAGTCATCTTGAAATGAAACATCTGCCGTTCTGCTACCGGACGACCGCCATCGGTGGCAAAGATCTCAAGGCTGATAGCAGGCCGGGGGTGATGGGTTTGTTTTTATTGTGGGTACAACTCGGCCACATGAATCAAACTCATCTGCTGGCTCTCTCTTGGAGAACAACAGCAGGATCAAGATTCTCGAGGTTCTCGAGCGTACGGTCAGGACAAACATATCACCGAGGGGGTGATGAGCCCTCAAAGCCAGCACGATGACATCATAGTGATGGGGGCGGAGCCCTACTCGGAGTGCCACTTGCCACGCCCACAGACCAGACAGAGAGCATTTCTCCTTCTCTGCCACCAGATGGTGTGCAGGTTAAAGAACCAGATTCACATACAGTGCATACGGCCTGTCGCTCTCTGTGTCGGCCTGCCCTTCAGAAGCCGTGTATTCAAAACGCCTGTGATTAAAAATGTGTCACGTGTTCAAGTCCCAGGATCCTTAACCTTTAGCATCCAGATGATTTAAAGGATAAATGGAGAACCAGCTTCATAAGTCCCTTTGGGTATAATTATCCTCTCAGCAAACACGCAAACGGAAGCCAGGCGAAGCTCTCAGCATCAGGCAGCGAAACAAGCTCTGACACCGCGAAGGGCGTCTTATACAAACATGCGTTCCCCTCGTTCACGGCGCCTCCGTGATATATCAGAAACTTCGTCAGCTGAATGCGAATGAAATGTGAGGAAGAGTTTTTTTCCTCAGCTGCGGAAATAAATGGAGTAATTCTTGACATCTGAGAAACAATCAGGGGAAAAGGTGTAGAGAGAAGATTTACTGGAGCTGATTCTGTGATGTGGTCTCACCGGGTTGACCTCAGTGTGGTCCCGCCTCTTTTTCCTGAAGCAAAAGGAAGCACATGCCACAGTCATGTCCTGCATTACAGTATGACTGCACTGGCTTTCACTCATCATCAAATTCCTGCCTGCTTTACCCAGTCCATGGGGGCTTTGTCTTCCTCATTTATGATGAAGAAGTGCAGGGATGTCCTGCAGATTACGCTGTCTATCCACAGCAAATCTCTACACGCATTCTATTTTCCCATTAGGGTTGCAAAATTCTGGGAATATTCCGTTACATCCCATTTATTTCCGGTATTTCCAATGGAAAGTTTGGAATATTTTCAAAATTCCCCATCTTAACTTCCCATGGAATGGAAAGTTTCTGGAAAGTTTCCAGAAATTTACCACTCCTTTGTGGCCCTATTTCCCATCATGCTTTGCCAATATCCCTCCTTCTTGGTTTTTAGGGCAAAGAGTGAAATGGGCACAGCCAAAGAGGCTTTTCTCAGAGCCGGACAAAAGGGGATAAATAATTCAGCGTGAGTGTTTAGCCATTTTTCCAATAATAGTTAAAGGAAGAGCTTTTGTAAGCCCTCCTATAGCTAATCACAGGTATGTGTCCCCACAGATAGACACGCACACACATGCACACGCATGACAGCCCGAATCAGCTTTAATTCCACCTGGCAGCCGTGCATCTCTCTAATTAGCTGAGGGGCCCGATCAATAATTCACTGGAGCTTGAATAAATCCAGAGCTATCAGCGCCTGTTATGCAGGAGAAGGGGGCTGCAATCAGTGCCAGTTTCAGACCTGAATTCCCCTCTTCCCCCCCACGCGGTCTCTCCGCCCCCTCAGACTGAAAGCGTGTGCATGCATAGCATATGTATGGAATGTATATAGTACAGGATAGTAGAGTGTTAGTTAAGTATGCTTATTGGTTAGCCTGCTGTGGCGTGGTCTTTCCAGAGTGAGACAGGTGACTGTACAGGTGCGTTTTATGGCCCTCGGCCAGTTGAACTCCATAGCCGGTGATTTGCCGAGAAGGTCACGTGACCCTGCTTTCGAGTAGCGTTTGTTTTCCGCACACTCCCCACACCACAGGCCTTCTCCACACCGCGCCCATCGATCTGCCCCGGCTGTGTTTCGACCCTTACGGTGAAAGTGAAAGCCTCCCCCCTTTTCGATTTCTGGGCTGTATTTCTAGCACTCACGGTGAGCAGTCGGCATGACGATGAGGTGCTCGCCAGTGGGCGTCCGTGTGAGACACACGGGGGAAGGAGAGATACGATGAGCGACGCTTTGTGTAGATTCCCAATCTGGTAAGCTGGATGAGTTCTTTCTGTATGGCTGACTGTGGCCCCTCCGCCTGTCTCTAGTGCCCCCTGATGACCCGGTGATATCCGGCGCCCCCGTGGTGAGTCTGCGAGCGGGGGACCCCCTCAACCTAACCTGCCACGCCAACAACGCCAAGCCAGCAGCATCCATCATCTGGATCCGGGATGGCGAGGTGCTCAGTGGTGCCACCTACTCCAAGGTAAGCTTTGGTGGGGCAGAACAAAGAGGATTATGGGTGATTACATGGCAGGGGTAACAGACCCATGCTGCTTCATTGTGCTTCCCTACTGGCTCGTGAATGTCGGGTCTCGTTCCGGAAGCTTCCCTGGTGCCCACAGGAGCCCCATTTTGGACGTACCCAGCTGGCTCAGGTTCTGTCAAATCCAATAACCAGAGCAAAAGTGCCGGTCCCAGTGGGTGCGGCCAGCGTGCGATCGTCACGGCAGATTAGCGGTAAACACTCAGCCCAGAAGGTTTCTTTTTTGGCGGCTAAAGAGCTGACATTATGGTTCATTTCCAAGGTGAGACGATGCAAGCGGCAATCGCTTACACAGAGCGATGCGTTCCACAGGCCGAGAGGAGCTGGTCTTGAAACAGATTCCGCCAATGGACAAGATCCCCATATTCAGAACCGATACCGTGGCCCCGCATCCCCAAAAACACGTGCTCCATTGCTCACCCAGCCCCCCGCCGGCTCCCCCACCTGCCACCACCTCACCCAGGAGCAGCAGCTGATGATGTAGTTAACCTTCCCCCCCCGAATGTATAATCAGTGTCAATTTCCATATAAATGAATCGAGCATGAAAGTCTCTCTTTTTTTGCCGCTGATTTCTGTTCACCGGCGCTGATCCCATTAAAGACTTTTCGTCGTTTTCTAAAGGGGACAAATAACATTGATTGAGCTGGAATACGACAGTGAATCACTGGCAGGCCCGATTGCTCTGGGCCCCAAGAAAATGCAGAAATGCGTGTGATGTATGTATGTATATATTCATATTCGATATGGCTGCCACGTCCCATTTGCTCGCACGGTATTACATGCTCTGTAGTGCTCACCTCTACAAACGGTTTGCAGTATATATACATAATTATTAATGAAAATATAATTGAAGATGTCTCACTTGCAAATTACCTCCTGTGGAAGGAAAAGAACAGCCGGCACTCGGGCGAGATTTTAAATGCGTTCACAACCGCAGTGCCACTTACAGGCTAATTAACCTCCTTTTTTCCCTTCTGAAAATGTAAAGTATATGTTAGCAAAGCAAAAAGAGGATTTTATTGTTAATAAATCAGCCAGAGGGGGCTACTGGTTGTAAGAAACCGGAGAGGAGAGCCTGACTAGTGTACTCTGTGATCAGCAAGCTAATAAAGCAGCTGACTGTGCTCCTGCGGCTTCTCCTGCTAGCGACGCGGCCGACTGAGAGGCCTTTGTCGCTGTGAGTATTGTAGCCCTGCTTCATCTGCAAGGTTCAGTGGCCAGCTCATCCTTCTGTGTCTCAGTGGCTACCAGATGCTTTTCCAGAACAGTGGCTAGCCTGTTTTTCCAAATGACAGTGTCTAGCTAATGCTACCTTGTGACAGTGGCTAGCTAATGCTACCATTTTACAGTGGTTAGCTAATGCTACCTTGTGACAGTGGCTAGCTAATGCTAC
>JAODJU010000101.1:556866-568967 GCA_026776725.1 Gnathonemus echidnorhynchus | reverse complement strand
GTCCCCGACCCCCAGATTGTTCTCCCCCCCCCCCCCCTTCCCCACCTGACATGCTCTGGACTGGTTTATCAAGTTGGGCTAGAACTCCACCCTCATTGCCAGGGTACCGGCTTTCGCTGTGGGCCGTGCCTTGGGCGGCAACACGCTGTACCAGCTGCAGAAACGGCTTCTGGGTGGATGTTTTCTCTTCGGGGCCTTTTGACACGAGGCCTAAACCTTTTACATAATTAATTTTCAAACTGGCTGCACTCCGTGGGGCCTGTATCCTCAGCACTGACCTGCTGAATATCACTGGCTGCCTGAACTATAAGCTAACAGCAGTTAATCGTACACTAATTTCTCACCCCCGGTCACTCACATGCCCTGCAGGGGGCAGCCTCGGACCCCAGGAACACTCTCGCCTCCGATTCTTAATGCCCCGTGAAATCTTACGCCACTGCTATTACCAAAAGTTCCTCGAGGCCTTTCTGTACGAAAGGGCACGCATGCGATTCCACAGAATCAGAATATGTATTTTCCGAAGAATCTGGAGGCATGTTCCGCGTTCCAGATCTTTCAGTCGCTGTCACCTGTTGACTTCCTTCAGTGGCATAACTCTGTCACCAGCTTTGGGTCGTTTGCATTTATGTGCTGCGTGTACAAATGCTCCCATCCCGGAATGGTCTGGGGACAGTGGCCATCTTTACGAGATACGCACAAGCTGCTGTTGGTGTGGTTTTCTGTTTTAATTTTAGGCTGCTTTGCTTTCTCCTCATTAAATATTGACGCTTTCCACTTTTATGCATGAAACAGGATAGCTGGTTCATCTTAAACGGATGAAATTCCTGGACATCGACGGATAATTGGCTGCGTATCAAGCAAGCAGCAGCTCACGGTTAAAGAACGATGTCTGTCAAAACACTGACCCTAAATCATCTGTCACTGGAAGGCGTTAGCACACCTGCATGGATTTGTGCAATTAATCAGACATTAATCATCCACAGTGCATTCCCCTTGACAGTCCCCCCCACCCCACGCATACCTTGACGCTGGGCCAAAAAGGCTGACATCATCCCTGGGCCACAGTCCAGATGTTTAGAGCTGTCACAGCACAGAGCCGCATGCTGGGATTACAGCGCTACTGCACAATGGACGCCCTCCACCCCCAACATTAATCACAGGTGAGTGTCTTGCAGGCAAACTCCCCCCCCAGTGCCACTGCCCTAATCAGCCGCGATCGTTTTGCTGGCATGGTCCCAAAAGAGGCTGGCCCCCATATGTTTGTTTACAGCCTGTCGCCAAGCAACAGTTTCATATCCTCACTGCTGTTCAGATGCTAATCCACGGAACAAACAACGACGGACCTGCCAGGTTTCACATTAAAGGAAGGATCGCCGGGGCGATGACAGAAAGTTCTAGAAGCGGCTCTGGGTCCCAATTCTGAATGGCAGGATGCAATTACGCAGGAAGGGCTGCAAACTAGTGCGAAGGGCACTTTCGCGTTACGTAATTTCCCACTGAACCTTGTTCCTGCTGCCCTCGCTGTTAAAACACGGAGGAAAATCGTGGAGTTATACATCTCGCTGAGAGACGAGCCCCAAAGCGGTCTCACGCCGGGTGGATGTGTTTAAAACTGACCGTGTGGATCTGCATCATCATCAGCGTGTACGTTTGTACTGTAAACGGCCAAGTAAAAATTTTGGAGGGAAATTAAGATGAAGTGTTTCTTTGGATGTTTAAAAGATTTAAGTGAGAAGTTTAAAAGTGAGAAGACTTTGTGATTACTTTTCTTTTGTAGGCTTAAAGTTAGGGATTATTAATGTCTCTGTCTCTGTCTTTCTCTCACAAAAGAGGTCCCCACAATGTCTCTGTCTGTCTCTCACACAAGAGGTCCCCACAATGATAGCACTGGAAATCTATTGGGCATTTTTTGCTTGTTTATACATTCTGCTTTAAAAAGTTTACTGAAATACTAGGAGGCTACTAAAGTCACTAAATCTATTGGCTCATGATAATACTACAAGTATGTTACGGTCCATTTATGAACAATTTGGTGAAATTCGTGGATTCATTTATGGACCGTGGTTCAGAAGCACGTCCACGTTCCGGAAGAGGAGCTGCCTCCCAAAATGGCAAGTCGGGTGAAAACCGCGACCTTTGTTGGCTAATGCTAATGCTAATGTTAGCACTGTGAGGTTGTCAGGGATCTATTGGTGGAAGCGCTCTCACATCCCACCTGTGACATGACAGATGGGATCACAATTTGTACCCTTTGTACCCTCCTGCTCCCCCCCCCCCCCATAGCAGGCAGTTTTATACCCCCAGCAGGCAGCTTCAATGCCAGGCAGTGCGGCCCTTTACCTCCGATGTAGTGCAATGCGCCCCAGTGTGATTTATACACACATTTATAGATCTTTGGCTGGGGGAGGCCTGTGATATCAGTGGGTATAAATGTTAGATTCCACTCCTCTTCCGGGCAGGCGGTGGGGGGGGGGGGGGTGCTGGACATCCTGCTGGGACACTGCAGCGCATCAAACGGGCATTTTCCTCAAGTATGTGTGTTTTAAGCAGTATTTAATGCTGACTATCTGTCTCTCTGTCTCTGTCTGCCTCTCTCTCTCTCTCTCTCTCTCTCTGTCTCCCTTTCTGTCTGTCTTTCTGTGTCTGTCTGTTTGTTCATCTATTTCTCTATCTCTCTGCTTGTCTGTCTCTTTTTGTCTCCCTTTCTGTCTCTCTCTTGCTGTCTCTGCCTATGTCGCTGTCTGTCTCTCTTTCCATCTATCTCGCTCTGTCTCCCTGTTCGCTTGTCGGTCTCCCTGTCTGTCTGTCTCCCTGTTCGCCTGTCGGTCTCCCTGTCTGTCTGTCTCCCTGTTCGCCTGTCGGTCTCCCTGTCTGTCTGTCTCTCTGTTCGCCTGTCAGTTTTCCTGGATATCCCCCTGCCCTGCGTCCCCTTCCTCCTGGGATAGGTTCTCCCAGCTCTCCGCGACCCCGCACAGGATCAGCAGTCAGACAACCCTAACTGCTGCAGCCTTGTGAGAGGCGTTCAGGGCAGGGTCACTGCATTTCATTAAGTATCCACCTGCTATTTGCCTCCTTTCTGTTGTTGTCATTTTTGTTTTCCTGCTTGTTACGCTGCAGCGTTTGCTCTTAAAATAACACAAAGACGCGTTAAGAGCACAGAGGCATGTCTGTCACCCGCTTCCTCTGTTCATGATAAACTCACCCATGTTTCACCTGTTGAGCAACCCATAATTATAGAGGAAGCTGACAGGCTTTGAGGTCGGCTCTGAAATGGGCGCTTCCTGTACGGCCTGATTCCTGTAAACCTGAGGCGGAGGTCTGCACTCTTTCATACCCCAGTTTTTACAGGTAGCGTATCCTGCAAGGGAATGTCTGCAATACACCCTCGTCTTGGTCCGCTGAACATGTCATGCACTTGCAAAAAGTAAATCCGGGCTCATTTTAAAATTCACTCATTCACAACGGTATTTAATCGTTTGATCACAATGCGGGTCCCCTTCAGAATTCCCGATTCAAGCCTTCTTAAGGCCGGTTTGACACCCCTCTGCATGGCATGTAAACAGACCATCCCCAGAAGCGCGTCCGCAACTCATGGGGATGTGGGGCTTCTGGGACGGCAGGGTGGGGGGACAAGGCAGGAATGTGGCCAGTCCACCCGGTGCAGGCCGAAACCACACGTAAGCAGAGTATCTGCCCTGGATTTGGAGCTCGCCCAGAAGCACCACAGTGGCTCACAGCGGACTCCAGATGCATCTGCATTCCGTGGCCCTGTTGCAAAACTCACACACCGATGCAGTCACCGCAGACACGCCTTGCCACTTGTACACAATACCCTCTGACCCCTAGATCATCTAAAAAAAACTTTCCAAAACAGAAGCCGGTTCAAGTTTTGCAACCTTTAACTGCCAGTAATAATAATCATAATAATGATTATTATTATTCCTTAGTTCCATGCATACTCACTTATGTTTGCATAATTGCTGAACAAATCATTAGAATTCATTAGTTTCTCAAGCTCACAGGCGTATTTTTTTCCTGTGTGTAGGTCAGCTGGGCCGGTGTGAAGCCTCTACCTTAGCCCAGAACGTTGTGGGTTCAAACCCTGTAGCTGGCAGGGACATGATATGCTCTTGACCCAGGCCATGACCCCAGCTGCTCCAGCTGGTGAATCATGATTTCTGTATTTCACTCATACAACACAAAAGAGTTTTTTTGACATTTTTGCTTATATGGACATTGTCAGTAATCTGTACAGGGGCCAAGTTAGGCTACTCTGAAAGAAACAAAACTTTCCATTCATTAATGACTCAAGAAGTTTGGTGATTTTTTGGTGATTTTTAAATTATTATTGTTCCTTGATATTATTGTTGTTTGTTTGCTGCTGAACCAATTAAGCCAGGGGTGTCAAACTCCAGTCCTGGGAGGTATTCCACGAAGCAGGATTAAGGGAAAGTCTGACTTATTTCGACAAGTCTGGCTCATTTAAGTGGGAATTCCGTTCCATTAACGTGTCTTAGATGAATCCCTGCTGAGCTACCATGGTAACTTAGGCAAGTGAACAAGTTTGGTCCAGACCAGGTTAACTGTCTCACTTAGTTAAGCGTCTCAAAGAACGTCCAACGTGCGGAAACAGAGTTCAAAAAGATCGTTCCGTCGGACGAAATTCTGCACTCTCACTACTCATGTCATGTAGTAAATATAATAAAGGCTATAAAAATCACATCTCAGCATTCTAATTAATTCTAAAATAATTGAAATAAAAGCATATCCATATTACAAAGCTCAAACATGAAATGCAATGAAAAAAAAACCATTAAAATAATATGAACAGGAAGATATTTTTATATTTTGTTTAGTCACTGTGTACTTTGAAAGCTTATTAGTAAAACAGCATAGACAATATAGACTTAGGGGACGGCATGGTGGTGCAGTGGTTAGCACTGTTTTTTTTGTGTGTGTGTGTGTGTGTGTGTTCTATTTCTTTAATGTCTGGTTCTGTGTCTATGTAACACCGCTCTATGTGCCTCAAATTGCCCCTCGGGGACAAATAAAGTTTTTTGATTTAATTTGATTTGATTTGATCTGTTGCCTCATACTTCTGGGACCTGGGTTCGAGTCTCCGCCTGGGTCACGTGTGTGGAGTTTGCATGTTCTCCCTGTGTCGTCGTGGGGTTTCCTCCAGGTACTCCGGTTTCCCCCCACAGTCCAAAGACATGCAGAGGCTGATTGCAGTTCCTAAATTGCCCGTAGGTGTGCATGTGTGCGTGAATGGTGTGTGAGTGTGCTCTGTGATGGGCTGGCCCCCCGTCCAGGGTTGTTCCCTGCCTCGTGCCCATTGCTTCCGGGATAGGCTCCGGACCCCCCGCAATCCAGTAGGATAAGTGGGTTAGAAAATGGATGGATGAATATAGACTTATTTGTGCATTTCACACATTTGCCATTGAAAGTATTTTATGGAGATCAAATAATACAGAATAACATTTCACAGTTAGAATGACACATGAACTCAACCCAGAAGGTTCTCCAATGGTTATGGAGGTCGAACCAGGAACTTTCGTGGTGTGAAACAACAACAAAAACCACATTTACGTAACTTACGCATTTAGTCTGTCTGCAATTCATTGCCAAGCCAACTCCCTGGCTGTGTTTATGGCTACAGTATTGCCTTTTTTAGCGATTACATCTTTGTATTTTTCATACAGCTCCATCAGCAGCGTTTGCTCTGTAGCGGAAAAAAACACCGCTCTCATTTTACAGGCTTTCCGACTCATTTGGTCAATCTATCGTTCATCCATTCATTTGGGCTTCTTAAATATCGCGGGTGTGCGCACTAAGTGAGACTATGCAAGTCAGTCTTGTATGAGCCTTGACTAGTTAAAGCTGAACTGCGTTAGTGGAACGACATGAGGCTATGTTTAGAAATGGTACTAGTTTGAGTCTGACTTTTTCGGGAAAGTCTGGCTTTCTTTAGCCACTTTCATGGAATAGCCCCCTGGAGGGCCGGAGCCCTGTACATTTTTTGGGTTTCCCCTCATTTAACACACCTGATTCAACTCCTTGTGCTAATTACCACACAGCTCTTGAGCTGAATCGTTTGTGGTAACACAGGGAAAGAACTAAGCTACACAGGGTACAAGGTAGAACTGGCATCTTTACAGCTTGTTAAAAGTTTCCCACAAGAAGAAGCAACGGCGGAAACCATGTGATCTCTCCTGTATCTCTGCCAATTGAGCACAGGGTGCCAAGGGTCTTTTGAACTAACTGGAGCCAGCCGGACCTCAGTGAGGGTGACGAGGGCCCGGCTGGGCTGCTGCTGGGGGGTGATTATTGGACTCCATGTGGCTTCTTAGAAGGCCTGCACACTTTCGCTGAAGTGCTCGTCTCTCAGTTAGCCGATAGCCTTTGTTTGCATGCTTCAGTGAGTGTGGAGACATGCCTCTCGAGAGGGTCTGTGGTTTTGGCTGACCCCACCCCTAACCCCCGTCCCTCAAGATGCCCTGGCCACAGCCTGGCTGGTTAAGCCTGCTGCCACGCTTCCTGTCTGCCTATGTGTGTATCTACATTAGCCTCATACATTAATGGGTTAGTGTGTCTGAAGTGGCATCCCCCCCCCCCCCATGCTTTCTGTTGGAGAGGCACTGGCTGTTCTGCCCCTGCACTGGCTGCTCTGCCAATGTGCTGGCTGCTCTGCCAATGCACTGGCTGCTCTGCCCCTGCACTGGCTGCTCTGCCAATGCGCTGGCTGCTCTGCCCCTGCACTGGCTGCTCTGCC
Organism: Gnathonemus echidnorhynchus; assembly: GCA_026776725.1. Lineage (NCBI taxonomy): Eukaryota > Metazoa > Chordata > Actinopteri > Osteoglossiformes > Mormyridae > Gnathonemus > Gnathonemus echidnorhynchus. The sequence continues at coordinate 562,195 of JAODJU010000101.1, read as the reverse complement.
CCTGCACTGGCTGCTCTGCCCCTGCACTGGCTGCTATGCCCTTGCACTGGCTGTTCTGTTCTGGCACTGGTTGAATTATACCCACTGTCACACAGTTGAGCAAGTTGATATGGGCAGTCAGTACAGAGGCAGATATTTGGAAATTGAATAAAATGAAAACGAATAATACCTTATTTTCAGAGAGCAGAGTCTGACAGCTCACCTTATCAGCTGAGTCACTGTCAGGACAATGGGCCCTTTGTAGCAACAGGCTTGTTTCGTCAGGCTGTCCAAGTCACACGTCATGTCATAGGGGGAGCAGACCTGGAGATGAGGCAGCGTCGAGCTCTGAGGTGCCCCCCCCCCCCCCCCCCCCGACCGTTCAGCAGTCCCCGGGCTGGGTGCCATATTTCTGTTGGTCTCCTGCCTACCACCCAGTTTCAGTTCCTCCAGTGTGATTTTCATGGGTGTTTACCGGGGGGGGTTTGGCCCTGCTGAAAGCTGATTGGCCCCTGGATTACCGCTCTCCTGTCACTCACCCATTCAGACATATCATTGGCTAATAATACAGTTTATCCCTCTGTATAAATTATGGCCCCTCTTGTGCCCAACACCTTTAAAAAAAAACCTAGAATTCCCCTTGGATGTTTACTGCCACTCAAACCACACATTTGTCTGGTACCCCCTACTGGCCACAATCAGTCACTGCATTAGGGGCAGGGGGTGCCCCAGAAAAAAAAAAAAACCTGCTCCCTGGTGGGAGGGCAGTCTAGTATTAAACTGGATCTCTGGCCACGTGATTGGTGAGGGGAGCTGTCAGTCTGGAAGGATGCCACACAGAACAGCAGAGACCTGCATCGTGGCCTGTTCACACATCAATCTGACAAACTGCCTGCCAGGTCTGGTGTTTTTTTATAAATAAAATATATTCCGATTGGTGCTGATGCTTTCATTAGTGCTTTTTATAGGCCATTAAACCTAAGTGTCACTCTTTCCCACATATTGAGAAATGTGTGATAATTATCTGTGACGATTAGTCATCCTGGCCTGGTGCTCATCCGTCAGCTACCAGGACTCGACATGCTGTTACTGTGCGGTAATTTCCCCCTTATCTCCAGGACGCCCCCGAGCGAGGACACCTGCGTGGCTTTTCAGGCAGCCGTGCCGATGCCAGAGTCAGACTTGTAATCTGCCTTCGTTTCATTCACTTGTCACTCTATTCTATCACTTTGTTGTCTCTAAGCGGGGTTCCCCTCAGAGGAAACACGGCCATTTTCAAAGTGGACCAGGCTTCCGCTAGGAGTCAGCTGAGAATCGACTTGTTTTCCTAGAAGATGAAGAGGAGAGGGGGGTTCGAAAGGCATCAAAGAAGCGATGCAGATGCAGAGTGATCTGCTTCCTGCGATCGGGTCAGAAAATCAGCATGGATCTCTGCCAAACCAGGCCGCTGGTTAGGACCTGGGCTGACCCCACCCGCTCCATCAGGGAGGGGGGTGGTATCTGTTCTCCAGCCCCTGACCCCTGCCTCACCTCACATCCTGCATTTGTCATGGGGAACCTTTTGACAGGCGTCTTTATGTCGAACTTTAAACCTTAAATCTGTGAGTAGTAGCAATTTAAAGCCTGTCAGAGTGGGATTTATTGCAGGGTTTTTAAAATACTTTCTCAGAACAATTGGCTGACACACAGTCCCTCGAATCACCCCGAGCTCATCCTTGTCACGTTTACTTGCTTTTTTGGTGTTTACCTTCAAGCCTTGATCGTGCAGAAAGGCTTGTGGAAAGTTTCCGTTGCTGTGAGAAGTGACTGGTGCTTTTTCCAGGTCACCCCCGTGGGGTCGTAGTGCTTTTGCGCTGATGAATCATTTTAGCCAGAGAAACATAACTCGTCTGTAGTGCTGCATGAGAGCATCGCCTGTAAGTTCACCTCATGCCCTGAAGCAGAAGGTTGTCTGCACCTTTCAATAAATCGAGCAGAGCAAGTTAATGTATTTGTTCTGCATGCAGACTATCACAGCCTTAATGCAGTTTGGTTCCGTCCACCAATCACGATACATCCAAAGACCATGTGTGGTTTATATAGCAACTGCTTTCATTAACGACACTTTATTTTTTAGGGAAATTCTCTTTTCGTCTCCCCCATCTTTCTCTCCATGACCCACCTGTAGGTGAGAGTCAGCTTGGCAGCGAAGGGCAGCCACCTGCAGTCATTGTCATGGAGCTGGAGGTTTTGTGCCCTGCTGAAGGACCCACAGACGTGGCCATTCTGCCAAGATGGGTCTCGACCCCATGACCTTCTGTTCACAGGCAGAGAAGCTGAGCCACACGTTGAATCCACCGTTTCCAAATCACTACAAATTCTTCCCTGGGGGCGTCTTGGGTAATGTTCCCGCAGACACACAGTGTGGGATTTAGCAGGAATTCGCACACTACGCCTGGGCCAGATCGCACCGGTAAGGAGCATGCGAGCGAATCACACGTTAAGATGCTTCTGTGAAATGTGCCAGGTTACAAGGCCTCTCCTTGTTTTGTTGAAAAGCGAGCGGCTTTGTGCGGGTGAGGCGTGTGCCAATGTGTTCTCGTGCTGGCGTCCGCCCTCCTGACCGTTCCCAGAACGCGGCCGTGCATCACGCGACTAGAACGGCAGGTACCCATTCTTCATCCCCCGAGTTCGCTCTAGGGGCAACACATGCATGTGTTTATTTCGACAGAGCACATGATTGAAGGTTTTCCGTGGCGTGCCGATTTTTATTTATTTATTTTTTTTTGGTGGGTGGTTTTGTCAGCAGGTGTGGAGGCTGTATGCTATAATTCTTTTTTACCGTGGGGAAAACGAACCTGGATCTTGCCCTGCCAGTGAAGCCATGCCTGTGAAAATCTCACGGGCCCTGTAGCATGTCTGCTGATTTCCGGAGGGCTTGTTTGCTGACAGCTATGCTGATTTGCCTAACGTTTGCCTGTTGGTTTGTTTTCTTTGTCGGAGCCTCTCCCTGCTCCCCTCCTTGAAGTTCCTGGTCCTCACCATCAGAGCCATGCCAGCCTGTTATGTTCCTGGTTGCACTTCCTGAGCCCAAATACAAAGGCGATTATGGGCCGCAAGTGACTTTACCCCCCTGATGTGTGGGTCAGTTAGTTAGGCCACTGTTTTGTAATCATAATTGCATCCCACTCTTGGCAAAATAATCACATCCCCACTGGTCCTTAGAGGATGGCCCCACTTCTGAGGGGGCAGGGGTGTTGCAGAAATGGTCTCAAGCTTTGCACTCACCTGTGTATGTGAGAAGCAGCAATCCAATGCACATGTATTTATACAGATGGAAAATAAAGTTTTACTTGATTTTTCAGATCCTCTATTAACTCAGAAACAGTAAGTCAGGTGGAAGTGCAAGCCATGACTCTTCATCCGCCAGGTGACATTTTATTTAATAGAAGTGGGGGGCGATCACCTTCTGAGGAGGGGGGGCAGCTTACGGCAGCTTCTCCTGCTGTTTGGCTGCTTACTGTCCCCATTCTCGTCACGTGAACGTCGGAGCCCACCCGACACACTGGTTCACCCCCTCAATAACCCAACAGCCCCTCTGCTCACACCCCATGTCACTTTTTCTCACCACAGTGAGGTTAAATGAGCAGTATGACAATCCCACATCAATACTCTGAAGCTCTGATCTGATTCACTATCCACAACGGAGTACCAATACTATTGATGGCCAAATGAAGCTTCATGAACCACTTGCTGTATTTTCTGACTCCACTAGATGGTGCTCTCTGTTCAATAAAAGCCTCAAAGCATGCCTCAAAGCAAGCCAAGAGCACCATCTGGTGGGCTCAAAAAATACAGCAAATGGTTCATAAAGCTTCATTTGGCCATCACTATCCAATTCTGAATGTTTGAAGAACTCCCATCATTTATAAAAGTAATATATTTAAGAAAAATCCTTTACTGAGCATTGAGAAAAACTGGGTGTAGGTTTGACCAGCTTGAGACAGCTTTATATGAATCAAAAATATACTTTATTTTTTAAAAAGTTCTTTACATGTTTCCAATATGAAACGCAGCTTTGAGGCAGCTTACAGTCTGTGCTGACACCTCTGTAGCTGCGATTTTCTATTCTGGGGAAAATTTTCATAGGCAGGAGATGCGGAAATTTGTGCGTTTCTGTCACCATCCTGGAAATGAAGTCTTTGGAATGAACAAACGAGCGTGTCTGCATCCCAGCGCTACAAACCCTCTCCTAAGTAACTGCATATTGGCATGGTTCAGAGTAAATAAATGCCACAAAACCAAAATCTCATGTTAAAAAAAATCAAAGTGTAATGTAAGTACCTTGTAAACAAACCCTGCATGGGGAACAGGGCGCTTGTCTGATCCCCTGTCTCTAGGGCGACTCCCTGCTGTTCCATTTTTACCCAAAGAAAGAATAAAGACTAAAAATAAACACATCTTTGGTGATTTATCCGAGTGGATGAGACGCACGTGAGCGTGACATTGGAGCCAACGGCGGCGGAGTCTCGGGAATTAATTACAAACAGAGCCGCAGGAGGCTTTCCAGCCGGAAAGTAGCAGGGTGCGGCGTGTGCGTGAAATCGCCCACCGTTCCACGTTCGCCGCGGCTGAGTCGCCCTGCATCTGTCTGCTGGCACAGCGGGAAGCAGCTCCATTAGCATCGCCGCTACAGCTTAGCAACACTTGTGGAGAGCACATTTTTACGGGGGGTGTTTGACTGCCCTGCTTGGTTCGCTGGAGGAGTTTAATGTCTGTCTGAGGCCAGCATGCTGCCCAGAACGGTCTCAGTGTTGGACTGGGGGCCTCAGCCTGCCACGCCCATATCCAGGACAGGATGTGGAAGTGGTGCTAGAGGGTTCTGCAGCTGGCCGTAGATGTCCTGAGGGGATCGACCGGGAGGTCCGGCAGTCTCTGCTGTGTCCGGCAGCGCCCCCCGGTGGCTGATGTCCTCCTGTACCCAACAGGCCACCCTCTCTGCCGCCTCGATCTCCTGGGTGGTGGGGATGGAGTTCTTCCTGGGCCGGCCTTTGGGCTTGGTGGGGGCCGCATGGCCGCCTTTAAGCACCTGCGCACACGAGTAACAGCGGCAGCGATGTCAGAAACGAGGGGCGGGGTCAGTCACCGCATGTCCCGCCCACTGGAGTCTGCGACTTCCTACCCTTAAGTTTATACAGAATGTAAAGCGCACAATTTCCTGTCACCCCACAAAAAAGGTAGATGGGATCTGAACCTGTAAAATAGGGTGACGACATCCTAACCACTGCAATCCTGTCCTAACCACTGCAATCCCCTTCTGAAATATATGATAATCCACAAAGCACCACCCCCCCCCCCCCCCCCCCCCCCC
>JAODJU010000101.1:543039-555838 GCA_026776725.1 Gnathonemus echidnorhynchus | reverse complement strand
GCTCCCCCCCCCCCCCCCCCCCCCCCCCACTGCGTGACTTCCAGGCCAGCTGAAAACGAGAAGCGACTCCGTGTTGTGAGCAGATCTCCTTTCAGGCAGGGCCCCGAACAAACAGCCGCGGCTGCCTCGCTCCTCGTTCAGTGTTTACACTGCTTAGAATGTTCTAGCACTGACTTCATTAAGGTCAGGCTTGGGTTGCAATTAAAGTCAAGATGGCGGACACTTAAAAGAGACGGCTTAAGTGCCTCCTGTCACACGCTCAACGGGCAGAAGGGAGGGATCCCATATTACCGGAGGGATTTAGGTAGTTTAAAGGAGTAGAATAAGGGGTGACTTGGTGGCTCAGTGGGTTGTGGGTTTGAATCCCACTGTGCTATGTGTAGAGCCTGCGTGTTCTCTGTGTATCATTCAGGTTTTTCCAGCCGCCCCCCATGGTTCAAAGCCATGCAGTTAGGTTACTTAGGGCGACTGAACTGTGTGACTGTGTGTGAGTCCTGCGATAGGCTGGCATTCAATCCAGGATGTCCCCAAAGTAGTGTCCTACACCATGGTATAGGCTCCAGGCCCCCCAAGAAACCCAGCTAGAGGATGGCTCACCTGTCAGGCGTGGACAGGTACTTCTGCCTCTGGAACTTCCTCTCCAAGCCCACGAGCTGCCCCTCGGAGAAGATGGTGCGACAGCGGCGTGGCTGCCTGCCTCGGGGGGCGTCATGCTCCGATCCCAGTCTGCCCCTGAGCCCAGCAGATGGCTTAGCGGGACATGGCAGGAGCGGGCAGTCTCCGCGGAGCGAGGGGACACGGGACGTTTCAGACAGCAGGGGGAAGATTCGTGGGGAGGAGGAGTCTGAGAAGTGGTACAGGGGCGCCATCCGCTGGACGCCTAGTGTGGGGGCGCCCGGTGCTTTGCTCGCCTGGCAAATACCTGAAAAAACGTGGAGCTTGGAATCAGCCCAGCTGCATCCCAACTGCATCCATCAACGCCACACGGCTGCTCGACACCCAACACGTCCTTCGGATATTTCTCGCTATAAAACGTTTCTCATTTTTATACATTATTCAAAATTAAATTTGTATATTTTAACGCCACAAAGAATAGGGGAGATGCATGCAGTTTGAGGAAGATAAAACCACCGTGCTGCTCGCCGTGTGGCAAGAAATTCCCATGAAGGCTGAGTGCGTTAACACTTCCGTGCCGTTTGCTCGCTACATGTTAGCGCCGCGTCTCTAGGGGATCCTGTCATTTGTAAATGACAGATGCCGTTTCCAACTGAACACAAAACAAATGATGGCGTAGAAATGGAATTGCAGCTACGTGTGTTTCTTCAAGCACGTCTGCATTTGCTAGTCAGAATAAATAGCAGTGCAGACTCACGCCGCGGGGCTTTTTCAGCCCGATACCCTTGAAAGTACAGTATGTGCGAGTGTATCGCTCCCTAACCAGATCACACACTAACGAGCAGATTTGGCCGCACCTTCAAAAGTTTACTGGAAAAGCAATTTCAAAGATGCCTATATATCAAGAAAATTGAGCAAATATAATATATATAAGCAAATATAATAAAACAAATACAATGTACAGAAAATTTGTAACAATTACTTGTTTGTTTACATTAAAGCCAATTTATAGAAGGGGGTTTTCAAAGAGATTAAATAGGAATACAGGTGCTGTATCTGACACTTAACCGAAAGCAGGTGTTAAATGTATCGGAAGTTGTGCGTCCGCGTTTGCCTATAGGCCTACCAGTGGTCGCCGACCGTCCAATAGCAATCAACAGGTCAATTTCCAAGACATCTTCAGCCAACTAGCTGAACGGTGAATGATCAGACCATTACCTTGTAAAAGTGGCTCTCACTGCAAAACAGTTTTGGGACTGCAGTTCAATACAGTAATCGTCCATGATCGACAAATGACAAAGAATAATCCTCGGTAGGAGGCTGTGGACAGCAGAGGAAGATAACACCAGATCCTGACCTTTACAAAAGGCTTTAAACAAACAGGGGGTGCAGGTCCTGATTTCAGGTACAGACGGGCCACAATAATAACACGCTGGATGTACAAACCACCAAGGCTTTAGCAATTTACTGTGAAGTACACAAAAAATATACCATTCAAGCATATTCCTTATCCGTCATCAAACCAATTTTGCATTGGTGTAATTTCCATGATAGTTCTGTAATTACCTCCAAATCATAGTTGCTTGATAATTATAACAATAAACCAGCCCATACAATCGTCCTCATAGCAGGTTATCAACCTGCGGCTATCAGTAGATGTGTAAAGTGTAAAAGGGAATTGCGCTAGTTTAATATGGGTTTTCTGTACTGTCATATAATAATATCAAACTGTGTGTGTATAAATATATATTTATATTGTATATGCATGTATAAATATATATGTGTGTGTGTATACACACACACACACATATATATATATATATATGCGTGTGTATAAATATTTATATTGCTAATGTGTGTGTGTGTGTGTGTGTGTGTGTGTGTGTGTGTGTGTTATGTTTTTATATATAAGCTATAAAAAGTTCCTTTTAAATAATTCGGGCTTGACACCAGCGCGCCTGTGACACTCGCTATTCCGTATGAGCGCGTTACTATCAACGTTTCCTTTTCACTCATTTCGAGCACCGTGTGTCCGAACGGAGTTTTATGAATATTAACACTTTTGTAAATTGTGCATATAGGCCTATGTTTAAAGAGACCCCTGCTGGCACTCGCTATACTTCAGCGTGGCACGGAGACCCACACCGGACTTCGCTGGCCAAAGCCGAACTTGGTTTATGGTTACGGGTCGGGAAATAATATTGTCTTCAGGAAGAAAGACGTCTTTTCATCCATCACTGAGAAACAACGCGTCATCTGTACCAGAATGACTTTAATAAATGGGGAATTGGTCGTTCATATCCTCGCTATAGCCTCCCAATAACGGGCGCCTAACTGAACTCAGTAAAATTCCTGATTTTTCTGTATTTATACTGAGGACCTGTCATCTATTCGCTTCAAGTTACAGTGAAAAAATACACAATGCACGCTAATATAGGCTATCTGAAATTTTAAAATGCAAATCGGAAACGTGATATTACAAGTAACCTGATACCACATTTTCTGGTTTAATTGTGAGTTAGCAAACCCTTTTTCGGCGTATGGTGATAATGAGGCAATAATACGAAAAACTGTCCGAATGGGGAGCATTTCGTATTATTAGCATTAACTCTACAATCCTGCTAATTAAATTAATTCATTAAACATCCGAATAGATGGTAATGCGTGTGCATCCCGCTTACCTGTGTGAAAGGTTTGCGCAGAACGATGAAACTCGGGTTTTAGTCGCACGATGAAATATTGTCCCAGGGAGCCGAAGGACTGTTTCTCCAAGTTTTTGCGAGTCTCGTCGGAAAGGATTTCGTCTATCATGAAAGTCTTGTAGCGATGCCTGGGTACTCCGACTGACCCGGGGGGAGAGAGCGATGACTCCGTTTGGCACTGCATGGTCACCGGCGGAGCGCAAGCAGCGAGCGGCCGTGAAGCAGTTACATCGAGTCGCGTTTACTTTCAGCTTATTATTTCCAGACGAAATTCATTTGGCTTAGTGCTGAACTGCCCTGACACTCTTCGACTACCCATATGTCAGTGATCCGTTGCGTGTTCGTAAATAGTATATTATACCCGCATTGTCATCTCTCTCTCCCTCCCTCCCTCCCTCTCTCTCTCTCTCTCTCTCTCTCTCTCCCTCCCCTTAGCGTTTTTTGCAGATCATAAATTTCAAAAGTTTAAAAAGTTAACGATATAAATGCCATAACCTGCCCCTTATTTCCCTTAATAAATAACAATGTTAATCACAATCATGTCAATAAAAGCAACTTCGGTTGCCATTTTTATATTTAGAAAATACATTAAGGTGATTAAACTGGTTTCACCGGGTCTATAAGAATTGCTGCTTTTTTCCCTTACATTTTATGTATCGAGTATCGTCCTTTTCGCTATAGCCTATTTCTTGGCGCCATCAGCAGCGCTGCCACTCTATGTGATTTATGGGGCTTCTTTATAAGTCTGTTTGTGCATTTGTCATGTAAATCCGTCGTACTCGTTAAACTTAATATAGTCACGCAGTTGCGTATTCCAAGACGTTTTAGTGGTAATTTACCATAGCGGTACTTTATTAGGCTATTTAGACATGAAGAGAGATATTTCGTTTTATGAGATTTCATTTCCATTCTTGTTTCTTTGTAGTTTTGCCCCCTCTTTAATGTTTTTTTAATTATTATTATTCTTGATTTTTATGCCACATACGTGCTGGAACTCCTCATGATTCTCAAAAGCTTAAGATAAAACGCATTTCTAGGGACCATCCATTCTGCGTTTTATTAAAAGCATGGCCGCAATGTTTCTAAATAAGTTCAAAAATGTTTTCTTGTGGTATTTATGTTCATGTTTATGCATTTGTCCATCTGAAACGCATTGGCAGAGTGGAATTAACTTCAAAGCCTCTTTGCCAATTGGTACCAGCGCCGAGAGTAAACATGACGTGAAAGGCCACGGGTGGCTGGTTCTGCGGTCGCTGTAAAACGCTCAGGATGGCGGGGAGTCACCCGTGCTGAGGGACAGTTTGCAAAATCAACCTTTAAAAGCATAGCTTTTAGTTCCTTGATTATTTACAAGCAAGCATATTATGTTAAATTGAAAATTTTGAATTGTGTTAGATCGGTTTTTGCGTCACGCAGAATTTCAGCAGCCCAGTAAAAACGTGTACTTCCGAAAGGACCGATGGCCTTCTTATATCTTGGATATGATGTGAAGAATCAGCGCAGTTTGTTTGCTTAAGGAAAACGCAATGGTTGTGTGAGGGGTCCCCCGGAGAGCAGCACCTGGTTCGGGCGGGGAGCAGGGCGCAGCTGGCAGCCGTGCATGGGCGCAGCGTGGATGGAGACATGACAGGGCACGCCGATGATGGCAGTGCGCAAAAATGTTAATGTCACAACTCAATCAACTCCATTAACTGCACCGTGTCCTGTAAATATCCTCCAACAGACTTTTAATTAAGTTATAGTGGTCTCCGTTGAGAGCTGGGCTTATAAATTATACACCCGTGCCTTAATATAGGGTGTCGTGCAGATCAATGTGGTATCGGTGCAAGGCCGCAAATTATAAACTCAGAAAATCCGTGTAAGGTCCTGGCGGAGACCCACGCAAGGATCAACACCCTGTCTCGGGCAAATCGTCTTTAACAACACGCTGTGCAAGTTTCCCTTTATTTGAACTTGAGCTAACAAAAAAAAAAAAAAAAAAACACTCACACACGCAGCGTTACACGCAGCGTTAGCTGCAGATGCAGACTAAGCTTTCAACGAAGTGTTTTCTTTCCGCCATTACATTACCCGGAGAAAGCAAACTAGATGCATTTTGATTATTTAGTCTGCCAAAAATAATGCATAAAGTTAAGTGATCTGTCAGTCAAGATCACGCGCAGTCAGCTGACCGTCGCGCGACCGGTGTACGGCACCAGGTCAGAAGTTATGGAATCATAAAATGTGTATTTAGTATGAGGACAAAATCGTAATGACTTTTCGAAACGGAGAAATGAGGGAGCATTTAACAAAATGTATGTTTAGAACAAACTATGTTTGTTTTATTTTAGATGTTTTTCGCACTACATTTGTAGTCTTTCGGAGCGTTTCCGCTTTCATTTTCAGACGCTTTACGACAGTTCGTGTCGGAAGTCGGCCAGGATGCCGGCGTACATAGGAACAGCAGCGTGGCTGCTCAGAGCAGGACTTGGGCGCGGGGTGACGGCTTTTTCCGCATTTCCGTGGCTCCCCGTCGGCCGGACACGTCCCTTCCTAACGGGCGCATGGTGCTTGCCTTCAGTCAGCCTAGTACCGGCAAAAACAGCGACGCCCAGGCCGTCTGCTTTGGAGAACTCCTCGACCATCCGTATGAACATGACAGCTTCGTCAGCCGTCCTGTCTGAAGATATGACCCAGAGGCTGGTGTGGGTCGATCTGGAGGTAGTGGCCGGGTCTGCAGTCCTAGATCGGCAGCCTAGTCGTGACGGGGCGCCGTGGGCCTTGCTTCCTTGGGCCAGCCGGTTTGCATCCATCCATCTATGCATTTATTTATTTAATTAATCATGCATGCATGCATGCATGCATGCGTGCCTTCGTCTAGCTTATCCATTCATTCATCTATATAACAGTTTAATCGTAGTTTGAGAGAACTATCTTCATTTTTACTGCTGAGGCAGAACGAAACGCCAGATGATCGTCTTCCTGTTCTGCAGGAAAATAAAAAGGCCAAAACGTAGCAGTGTTACTCAGCTTTATTTTCTCTTTATTTGCCACGTCGCTGGTTTAGCGGCCCTAGATATGCTTGCCGCTGGTTTATTTGCACGCACGTCTTGCTCTAACCCGGTCGCGATGGCGGCAGAACTTGGCGTATTATCGCGCATCTGTACACTTTACCTATGCGTTAATGCGCTTTATTTTTCCTTCCTTCACTTAAGTAAATGAAGCCTTTTAATCAGCACGTAAGGCAACTTGCTTATTATATGTCGTCTGGTGTCAATGTTACTTTTTAATAATGTGTGGCGGAGTTAGTCGTCTAACGTTTTATGCACTGGCTATACAGTCAAGAACAGATTTAAGATTAAGATGAACTTTATTAATTCCAGTTGGAAATTCTTGATTCTTTATGTCTTGTGTTAAATTACCGTCCGCAAGTGTAGCGGCAGTCCGCCATATACATTATTTTAATGGATGTACACCGATGATTAGGGCTGGTTCAGAGAATAATGGAGTTATTTTTTCTGTAGATGACTGGCTTGGACATTGAAAAGGACAAAATCATCGAAATGGCCTGCATCATTACCGACTCGGACCTGAACGTTTTGGCTGAGGTGATAATCACGAGGCTTCTCTCACAAGCCCCTACGGTCGTTGTTACCAGTTTTTGTTGGTGGATTTTTTTATATATATATCTGTTGTTCGCTGTATCTTTTGACAGGGTCCCAATTTAATCATCAACCAGTCAGACGAACTCCTGGACAGCATGTCTGACTGGTGTAAGGAGCACCACGGAAAGGTAAAGCCACACCCCGTGTAGCTCCAGTGTTGGGGAAGTTACTCTCAAACGTAACTCATTACAGACTGAGGTGGAAAGTTCAGGTCCAGAAAGTACAAATCCAGACCGAGGATTTGTTTCAGTCAACCAATTGAGTATAAAGAGTCAGCGTATTCAACTAACTGTAATGGATTATTTTGTGAGTAAGCTCCCTAACACTGTCCTTCCCGAAGTGTAATAATCTCAGATGATGTTTACACTGGGTTGCTGTCTGACTTTGGGCTCGTCATCTTTTCCAGTCGGGATTGACGCAGGCTGTGAGGGACAGTAAGATATCCCTACAGCAGGCGGAGTACGAGTTCCTGTCCTTCGTACGGCAGCACACCCCACCTGGCCACTGTCCACTAGCGGGTGAGAAGGCGCCCCCCCTCCCAACCCATGTGACCACCTGTGCTATCACATGATTGGCTCATTAGTGTTGCTCAAGACAGCTGTTCATGTTGGCGAGCCCTGTTTGCCGAACCATGTCATTCCTGCGAAATCATTGTTCTGAGGACCCAGCAGTGCTGGGCATGATGTCATAGCTTCAGATGTTCTTACATGAGCGTAATATACATAGGCGGTCTGTACATGTTTGGTTTTTATGCTAGCCTTTGTAGCAAAGGATTGTGGCACCTGCCCACAGTAGCCATGTCCAAATTCAGGGGCTGCATCCTTCGGTCGGCGTAGGCGGAGTCCTTCGAAGGTCCGTGCAGTGAATCTTGAGAAGTTGGGCTGCGAAGGGTCCATCGGGAGCATCCTTTGCGGCCCAGCAAGAGGGGTGGGGCAGCCATTGAATTTGGACACAGCCAGTGCCTTATTGCACCTCACCATGTCTGGTTCTGCTCTTCCCCAGGAAACTCAGTGCATGCTGATAAGAAGTTCCTAGATAAATACATGCCCCAGTTCATGCACCACCTGCACTATCGCATCATCGACGTGAGCACCGTCAAGGAGCTGTGCAGGTAAGGGACACTGGCCAGCCTCTCAGGCTAATAGGGTTCATGGACGACTGCTCTCTTCTTAGATGCTAATGAAATCTTTAGCGTGATGCTAAAGGAACTTTTGAAACTACCGAAAAATGTTTTTATTCCTTAGTTTTCCAGGAGGCTCTAAAAAGTATTAGTATGTACATTCTGTCTTTTAATGTGACAATGTCTACCTCTTGTGACTGGCTGGTTCACACTGTTCACATAAAGGGGAGTGAATTGGATTCCAGGCAGGCAGTGAAGTTGTGGCACAATGATAAAAAGAACGGCCCTTAAGTATGACTCTGTTCCCTTCATTGGTACCAAAGAGCCGTTGAAAAGGACGAGATCGTACCCAGACGTGACATCACTAGATTGTGGGGATTTCCCCTTCAAAAACGTTTGAATTATATGGTTGATGTGGCCCCCTTGTTTCATAGTGGGGGGCCTCCAGTGCTTAATTTGTGCTGGATCCTGCCGGAATGCTTTCCAGGTTCTCTGTTTTTGAGACTCTGCGTTTCGGCACCTATTTGCGCTGATTTGGCAGCTGTCTATTTAAAAAAAAAAAAAAAAAAGAATAATAGTAATTGCATAAAATAACAAAGTAAAATGCAACGAATATTTTAATGTGCAGACCAATTTTCACACACTTTCATGTCCTTTTATTAGTTTAAATTTATTCTTTAAAATGCACGTTTCCAGCACCATGTCCTGTGCCCGTCCCAGGACCTGCACCTTACCTCCCCGCTCTCATATGCCCTTCACATTCCAGCACATTCTGATTTACAAATGAAGTACTGGGGGCCTCCCCAGTAGGTAGAGGGCCTGGGTCTGCTTCCACGCTGCTTCAGCCCTGGTCGGTGTGACCCGTCTCTCTCCTGTCTGTTCTCTAGACGCTGGTATCCCGTCGAGTACAAGCTGGCTCCTCAGAAAAGAGCCTCACACAGGTTTTTGTTTTTAACTTTGGATAAATGTCTTTATAGAAAACTGATGCAGAAGTAGCATCGCATAAATGTGCACTTGAGATCCATTACTTTGTCCAGCTTAGTGATTAAGTTCCTGTGCTGGGACCTGACACCCCTCAGAACATAGTGGTGTGTGGAGCAGTTTAAATGGGCATCTCCTTAGCCTTTAATATCTGAGAAAGTGCCTGTTTTGTCTCTTTGACACCTGTTGTTTTCATCTATACTCTTTTGAGATTTTTCAATTATGAACTTTAGCCACCAGATGGCAGTATAGCACAAGGCTTTGGACTTCAGTAGCATGCATAGGTTTGCATGCAGAGTGCATAGATTATATTTCATGAAATGTGTTTTGTGATATGTGTGTGATGCGTCTTTTTTTTTTTTTCTTTTTTTAGAGCTTTAGATGATATCCAGGAGAGCATTAAAGAGCTGCAGTATTACAAGGCCAATGTCTTCAAGACGGAAACTGAGGAAAAGAAGCGTAAAATCGTGGAAAATGGCGAGAACAAGAGCGTGAGCTAGGCTGTAGCTTTCTGAGCCGAAAACCCCAAAGTACTGATAGGTTTCCTTCATCTGTCAGGCCTAACTGTACAGTGTTCGCACAGCGTCGCAAATGGCGCCGTCCTCTGCAGTGTCCCGTATGCTTTATTCCCATGCGTTCCCGTTCACCCCCATCCGTGTTCTTTGGTTCCTCACGTCCGGGAGGCGGAGTCCCGCCTGCTCTGGAGGCCCCCGTTTGGATCGCATTCTGTTTTCTTTCCATTGGCTTGGAATGAACAAAAAAAAAAAAAAAGCTGTTCTGAAGTGCATCTGCCATGTGGGTTCTCAGCGTTTGTCCCCACAGGATGGGTCATTCTTTTTCTTTCACATTTTTAGGGGGGGGGAGGAGGAAAGCAAATAAATGTTAGTTTACATTTTCAAGCTATTCAGATGTGCTGGCTCTTCTGTTTAATCCCACTGTTGGTTAATTCTCGTACCATAATGCATATTAGTGCGATTAGACTAGGATCAATATATAAAATGTACGTAAGCCTGTAAACCAACAATCCTGTATTGGAGATGTGGATAGTCCTACTTTTTGGGTGTAATCCTGAAGGTAACACTTTGACGGGGCACAAATACTTAGTAATAACTCAGTTACTACTGAGGTACAAATTATGAACAAATATAGTTGCAACTTGAGATAAAAATGTGTTATTAATGAACAAACATGAGATCAGTGTTACACTTGTGTTATTCATTACTTCTTCCTTCAGTAGTTCACTAAGATTTACAGTATTAACAGATATAGTAACTCATATAGTAACTGCTTAGGATGAAAGATGCATCATGATTAATTAATGATGATATTAACAAATATGAGATCAGTATTACTAAGTTTGTGGTTAAATAATACAGAAGTAATCGTATAATACTATAATATATTTCCCCAAGTGTTACTATCTGCTATATTAACTATGTAATAATGATGATATATTTACACTCTACAAACACACTTCAAGTTCATACCTCTGCAGCAGGAAATATTTTTAAATGTTTATTAAATAACCAGGCTAGTATGTAATTGTTTAAGTAGCTATTTTTTTGTTTTTAAAATGGGGCCATTCACCATATCACATCAGAAATGAGTGTGCTTTTCCACCAGAAAATAATTCGGACTGATGAAAACAGGGAAGTTACCTAGTCATAAATAACTTTTTTTTTTTTCCTTTTATTGTTTACTCGGGTTAGATTTTTCAGCCACGCTTTACAAACTCAAAGCTCAGCAGAGCTCTGTGCTGACATGGAAACATTTCTGCGGATCACTTTGACGCCCACGGCATGCCGAGGTGTGACTGGATGCAGTGGCTGCATCGGGGGTGACGCGCATGGAGCCTCTTTTTGAAATCAAAGCTGCGCGTGGTTGGTAATTGGCCGAGGGTCACGTGACTTCCAGGGTCATGTGACGACTCCACAGGTGGGACGAGTGATCTGCAGCCCAGATTCGATTTAAGAGCAATTAGACGGAAGTTCCTTGGATCTAATTTGGGGGAGGGGGTTACCTAATAGGATCAGGGGAAATCACCTTTGGGGCTTGTATATATTTTAGAACCATTAGTGATTTGTTGAGATTAGCAATAAAAGAATCAAGCATGCATTAGGAGTTACGCCTAATGTATCAACACATGTTCCTTAAATTCCCTAATGCAAAAAGCCTTACATATGTTGCGGGTCACAGCAGCTTATACGCGAGTTCAGGAGGATTCCATCGTGACTGAGGTTTTTGAAGGACCATAAGCTTGTATTAAAGGTGTTAAATAAGCAGAGGACGCGGCGTGTAGACGCGATTAGCCGCCTTAGCGCGGGCGGCTTTGCTCCTCTGCTGAGTCGCGCCGGAGCGCCATTCCGGTGCCTTTGCATGTTCATCAACACAATTACAGTATTACCGCCGTCGGAAGACTGGCTTTATTACTGAGAAAGGGAACCAAAAAGTAATGGAGCGCTAAGTACCAGGCATGACGCGTGGATTTGAAAGATGACTGTAATTATGCTGTTTTTTTAATGCTTGTTTTGTTTGGGAGCGGTTATGCTTTTAAATTGAGGCATAATTTCTGTGTTTTATTGGCGCCGTTTGTGGGTTATTGGAAAGGTGCTGTTTAAACAGGATATCTACCCATTTGTTTAGGGGTGTGGTGAGCAGCAAGACATCAGAAGGGCCCAGTCTGTTAGAGGGGACACGCGCGGGAACGAACCACACCCAGACGGCACTGGAACGGGATTCAAACACACAATCCTGGAGGTGTGATAGTGGCATCAGCTTCACCTCCACCTCATTATGCTGTGATGTCTCCTCAGTGACATTTAGGCTGGATTCTGGATGATTCTATGGACCCAGACACCAATATCAGCTTTTTGCACCTGCGCCGTGGTACAGGAATGCAGGGTTTTGTCACCCTTGGTGACGGGTGACATCCCAGTGTCTCAGGGTGACTCACCCACACGGTCTCAGCCACCCGGTCTGGGAGGGGCTTTGAGAAGATTAGAAGGAAAATAAACCGCATGATGTAAACAAACTCCAACTGGAGGGGTGGCAGAACAGGCACTCAGGGGCGAGATAAAAGCATGTGAGCGTTCAGGTGGGGCTGCGGTCTGGCGCCCAACGTGGGAAACATCTCCTCACTTAACCGCCGGCACTATCAAAGCTGTCAGGATTATCCAGTCAGTCATTATCGCTCGTCATTCTGACCCAGTCCTGAGGAGCTTGCTTTGCGTGACAGAGTGTGATGCTTCTGTGGCCATTGGGGGGCGTGGCTGTGCCCTGGTGGTGTTACTCGTTGATTCAGTAGCTCCATTACTATCTATGCGCGTTTGTACCTGTGTCTGTTTGCAGGTCCAGGTTCGTTTAGACGGAAACTGCCTCTTTACAGCAGATGTTGAGAAAGACCGTCCCCCCTCACACACACACACACACACACACACAAACAAAAGTGCCCCCCCAGGCCTCCATTACAGAGACTTATGCAGCTCCTGAGTTGGGCAGGATACCCAGCTCTGCTCCTAATATGCTAGAGGGCTCCCTCTACTGTTGATGGTGGACCATGGCACATCATGCTGGATGTGCAGCACCTGCAACACATGTTGAGTCACTGTCCATTAGGGCATTAACGACTTCAGATTTTTCCAGATCGACTTATCCGTCAATGAAGTCGAGTCGACAAGTTGTTTGATGACGTCATCACAGAGACGCAGCGGAGGAACACAGGTGTCCAACAATGAGCA
>JAODJU010000101.1:495129-518126 GCA_026776725.1 Gnathonemus echidnorhynchus | reverse complement strand
CCCCCAGCCCCCAGTCAAACTTTAAGAGCTGGGCAGCTTCACAGATCGGGGGCACAGCGGGAGACTGACCTGTTTCCGGCAAAGGAATTCCCCGCACTGGAGGGGTTAGGGGATGGAAGTGTCAGCCATCTGTGAGGCGGCCTGCTCAGGGCTGTCCTGCGTGTCGCGTGTGACATGGGGGGAGGGGGGGGGGGGGGCACCGGGAGGGGTCGCCTTGGTTGCCTTGCATGTGTGCCTGTGACTGAGCCCCCCTGCCGGCTGGCCATCAGACTCATAACCACTGCGTAACACTCCGATGTGCAGTGTCCTCAGGTGTGCAGCCACCAACCTCCATTTAAAAGATTCACAAAGGCAGACACCCCCCTCCAAATAAGGCGAACATTATGGTTCGCTATCTAACACGTTGAGTACAGACCGCTCCCGTCTGCGGTCTGCCGTGTCCCTCTGTCTGCACGCGTCTGTCGCCTCAGACCGCTGTACCGCTCCCTGTTCAGCACAGTAATGTTACGGGGACGTCAGACGCTTTTTCTGTCGCCATGGGTTTTATTACTTACCCTCTTTTTATGTCAATTACAGACGCTGTTATACAAGAAATAAAGAATTAAAATCAGCCTGGCTTGCAGTATATTTACAAACAATGCACACTGCCGTGCAAACCCTGGGTCTCCTGACAGTATATAAATTGCCTCACGTCCTTTTTTATTTAAAGGACACACAAGTTTAGAATAAGCTTCACCGCGGTGTATATGTTCCTCTTTGCAGTGTAAAAGTACAGTGCTTTCATTCGGGACATAATCAACGGGCCATTGCGTTGATTTTAATGACTGTATTTATCTTTCTTTTCCGGCTCTTCACCTGTGCCCGGCTCCCTCGCAAACTGGCACGATTAATGAAACAAAACGATAAGAATAACTGATCTGGACCTACGATAAGGCTGCGATCGTGGAGGTAATACCCCAACTGGGATTTAAATGTCTCCCTCGATCAATTTCCCACACTGTCATGCTTTATGATCATTATAAAAAAGATAGCCATAATCTGAAATCGTAACATGATTTTAACTACTGTCGAGTTTAATTTAGGGGAAAGACACGGTACGCATCTTAAAAATGAACGCTTAAAAGCATGATTTGTTAAAAGAAAAAACACGTACGGAAATTACTGTATATGCACTGGGCAGGTTTCTTTTTGCAGTCGGTTCCGTTTCTTGTTTATTTTTGTCCTAGTCACCCAGGAATAAACCACAAAGGCCACAAAAGCGTTTTTGCCTTTTCTTTGTTTAAAGGGGCGCACAAAGGTTGTCGGATTAATATAACTCCTGCTGGTGAGGGGCGTTTTATTAAGAGCCGCCCGTCCCGTGTGGATAAAAAAAGGAAAAGCTGACGGTTCTGCTCGCATCGGTCCAGCATGGACTCTAGAGGGTCTCCTATCCTCAGCATCCACCTACTGCGACGGACGGACGGAGAAATGAGGACGGCGTGAGGAGATCCGCGCACAGCCGGACCGGGGACGCGCATCGCCGCCGAATCAGAGACAGCCGCAGTTTTTAATTCCCGGGGACAAGAGGGGGAAGACAGAAAAGCATCGGCACACCTTCTTTTTGTTATTTCTGATCGCAAGGACGGAGAGAGGTTGTAAGACGTGGGAGATAGTAAGATGTGAACATCTACTTCGTTCGTCTGCTCCGGCGTGACTGCATCTCACACTTTCGTGACTCTAATGAATGTAAAAGATCCCAGACGCCGTGCCATTTCTCTCCTTCGTGTGGGATTTTAAAACGCGTCCGGGGCCGTGATGTCTGCGATATTTCCTTCTTTGTTAGGTAAGTTTATTTTCCGCATAAAGCACATGAATAATGCTACATCCATTGTTCTTTGCGGAAGGGAAACACAGGTGACAAATGCACCCGCGACTCGCGATCACGCTCAGCTCTCACTGAGATTTAATTGCATTTTGCGGCGGATGAATGTCAATTTTCTGTTTTAAATTTATAAATTCCAGTGGTTACTCTGTACAAAGGGCAGTGTATCCCTCCAGTCATGCACTGCTATTGTCTCTGTCTCTTCAACCTACTACTGACTTGCCAGTCAGATTAAGACTTCAGACACGGCAGGGTTTTTAAACAACGCATGGAATATTTTAGTGTGATTTATCGGCATTTATCCTGAATTAAAAAGAGGGAAGTTCCGTCCCGTAAGGGAAAAAATCCAACAGGCTTCTGTATAGCAACGTTAAATCAGGGGTGCCTTGCCTTCTGTTATGATAGCCGTATTATAGCCACTGAAGGGTGTTCATTGCTGTGTCATTAAAAGACTGCCGGAAGACTGTTTGTTTTTAATTTAATTTTATTTATTTAAATGCACACGTTGTGTGACCCAAAGAGAACCAGTGGCCTTGAGTTTTTGAATGACCTGCGGAGGAGCGCGGGGCTCCTGACCGGTCGGGGCGCGGGGTCAAAGCCTGGGGTAAATGTGTTCAAAGGCGCATTGCTTAACCCTCGTCTTTGGGATTGCAAAGTTATGAGACGGCCAGCTGGCCTGGACTGCACGACGATCATCTTATATTGTCAAGTAAATAGCGTGTGTTATATATTACAGCAGATCTAAGCCTTTACACTCACGCTCCGTGTTTTGAATCGTGTTACAATCACTGCACCAAACTTTGCAGTTTCTTTTTTTCGTCACACGGCAAAACTGGCAGTATGATTTTAACACATTCACTTGAGCCGTCTTGTGTTGTCATATCTATTTGAAGTAAATCTGGACATTATAGCTAGTTTCATTCTTTACATAGTTTTATGCCGATCGCACGTTTAATTAAAACACACACACACACAATGTCACTTGTAGTACAGGTGATGGAATGCCGGCCACAATAAGGTTCGATCTAGCCGCGATAGTAGGGATAGTAGGCGGCTCGGATGCTCGGCAGTGCGCACTGCGCCGCCCTCCTGCGCCCCATCCCGCCGTGTCACCCGCGTACACGTCCTTGGGACGCCGCCGAAACCCCGCGCTCCAGTCCGGGACATCGCAAGGTCCATCGCGGCTAGCGGACAGCGGTGCTGAGTCCCCGCTGCCTAACGCAATGCCGTCCCCAATCATCAGCGTGCATCATTTTACAACTGGCAAAAAGACACCGCTGGTACCGTGACTAAATTAATTCACCCCCCCGCCCCGAGCCTGCGTGGGTGTTTTCGTTGTCATATCGAGCTCTCTCTCTCATCCTCCCGCTAACAAGCTTTTTGAAGATATTGATCTCCTTTGATCTGGACTGATGCTATCGGCAAGCTGTTCTCGTTTTGGAATCTCTGGTCGTGCAGCTTTCAATTTAGAATAACGTAAGACCGGTATGTTAAAGTTACTAATTTCTATTGCACTTCTAGAACTGACTACCGTCATACATAAACGCCACAATGGGAAATACATCAATGCCTACAAACTTGGACTCTCGGCAGCTTCTCAGGGCGCTGCACTGTTCAGTCGTGATGGGGCTCACATGTTAGTTCAGGATGAAATACTTTCCTTTCTCCCTTTGAGTGACTGATGATTTAACACGAGCGTTTTTTAAATTCCAACCCAGAGGTGTTGTGCCCTTGTCCGGCGAAGGGGGGGATGGGTGAACGCCTACATCTCCTTCTCCTATAGGCTGGAGGGCTGCATCACGGTGGGGGGGGGTTTATGGACCGGCGCCGGACGTAGGGGCTCTGACCTCCACTGTCCACATGCATATTGCATGCGCCGAGTAAATATTAAAATCTCCGCGAGTGCAGTCGAGTTCTCGACGCTCGAGGTGGATCGGGGGGCAGGTTAAGTGGTGCTTCTGCCTGCCTTCTATATTTAGTCTATAATCTCCGGAGACGTAGAAGGTCTGGGTCAATTTTGGAGGCGTCTCGGGCCTCCGATATCCGCAGGTCACGTGGTGACATCTCCCTGCGATCGGAGCTCGATGACCCTGGTCGAGCCGCAAAGGCGTCCTGATCATGCTGTCCGCCTGCCTCAATAACCCTGAAACGTCCGTGACTAACGTACATTTAACGTACGTGACGGTTTTCTCGAATAACCTCTCACTTGGTGCGATTTATTCTTCATTATTATTATTATTATTATTATTATTATTATTATTATTATTATTATTATTCGTTGTTGTTCTTCGTATTGTTCGCAACTTAGCAGGTTTTCATCCCATAACACAATGCACCGCTGGTACCGTCGATTCATTCTGCGTTAGATTATCTTGTTCGGCTGAACTCTCACTGAACCCCGAACCGCTTAGTTACAGTTCTGGGTAGGTTGAAGTGTCCAGCTGTTGTACCCTTGAGCTAGGTGGTTGGCAAGAATGGTTTCTATAAATAACTTCCTGTCTAAATCGGTATTCTGCTAAAATATGATCTACCCACTAAAACGCGCCACTAACTCGTTTGATCACTGCTTCCTGACGGTACAAATAATTTATAAATAACATCGTGGCTGTTATTTAGGCTATTTCGGATTCCGATCCGCATAATGTTTTGACGCGTGTAACCCCGTGGTCTCCTGCAATCCAATTTTACTATCCGTTTTGTATCTGCAATAGTGGACCTCAGTATTCGTAATCTTTCTTTTGGTATTTTTGGTCGGGCAGAGGCTGGGACATTCTTGTGGCGCAGGGCGAGGGAATTTTCAAGCCTCTTAATCCCTAAATGAGTCCCAGAGTGACACAAATGAGGACCAGATGCAGGAGTAAGCTGGTCGGGGGACTGCCGAAATATGCAGACGCTGACCGGCGTGGCCCAAGCCAGACTTTTTTATTTAATAAAGAGTGGCAGTTTTATACCACTTTGTGTTGCCTGTCCGCAAATTGACAGTAGACTTTGCGCCCAGCAGGTTATTGAAATTCATCTCAGCACCCACTGAACGATATTCCATCAGCTTTAAAACAAGCATTAATATATCTTAATGTTAAACAGGAAAAGAGGACCTCAACCCTTGTCTATTCTGTTTCTAATCTTTTAATTCAGTTTCCCATGAATCCTTAGTGCTTCAAAAAAATGTACCATTTAGCTTAGGATAAAACCCCTTTCCCAATGACGTTGCCACGCCGTGTACAATGTAAATAAAAACAGAATGCAACGATTTGGAAATCATATAAAGCCATGGTTAATAGAACAAAGACAACCTATCAAATGTTGAAGGTGAGAAATTGTATTGTTTAATAACAAATATATGCTCAATTAGAATTTGCCAGCAACACGTTTCAAAAAAGAGGGGCCAGGGGGCATGTTTACCGCTGCGTTGCATCACCTCTTCTTTTAACAGCTTTCTGTAAATGTCTGGGTACTGAGGAGACCAGTTGCTGGAGTTTTGAAAGCGAATTGTTGTCCCATTCTTGCCTGAAACAGAATTTCAGCTGTTCAACAGTTCAGGGTCGCCTTTGTCATACTTTTTGTTTCATGATGCGGTAAATGTTTTCAGTGGGTGACAGGTCTGGACTGCAAGCAGGCCAGTATAGCACCCGGACTCTTCTACTACGGAGCCGTGCTGTTGTACTGTAATACACACAGAATGTGTGTTGGCATTGAGTTGCTGAAATATACAAGGTCTTTCCTGAAAAATACCGCAGCATATGTTGCTCCAAAACATATGTGTGTGTGTGTGTGTATTGTATATATATATATATATATATATATGTGTGTGTGTGTGTGTGTGTGTGTATTGTCTATATATATATATATATATATATATATGTGTGTGTGTGTGTGTATATATATATATATACATATATATATATATCCCATATATGTATATATGTATCCTTCAGCATCAATGGTGCCTTTCACCCCAGCCATGGGTATTAACGCACCCCCATACCATCATGGATGCTGGGCTTTGTCTGTCTGCGGATGACAAGCTGGATGGTCCCTCTCCTCTTTAGCCCAGAGGACGCAGCGTCCATGTTTTCTAAAAAGAATTTGAGATTTTGATTTGTCAGACCAGATGATAAGCTTTTCATTTTGCCTCAGTCCATCTTGCATGAGCTTGGGCGCAGAGGAGCCATTTCTGGATCGTGTTTAGATCTGGTTTCTTCTTTGCATGGTAGAACCTCATCCTGCATTTGTGGATGCAGTGACAAACTGTGGTCACAGATAATGATTTTCAGAAGTGTCCATGCAGTGATATCCACCGTAGAATCATGTATGTTTGTAATGCAGTGCCATCTGACGTCCCAAAGGTCACGGCGATCCAAAATCCAACTCAGTCTGGCCTCTGCTGGTCCTCTGCTCTATGTCTGCCCACTCCCACCAGCGCCACGCCCAGCTGTTGACCTCAGCCTCCAAGCAGGTCAGGAAGCACTGGAGATGTCTAGCACAACCTCCACCACTGGGGCGACCTTCAGTACAAATGGGGCATTTCCAGACTTCCTGGTCGGATGTCTTGTTCAATTCTGAGGGACATCTTGGTTTCAGGCTGTAAGGTCTTTTTAACAGCTTGGCCCAGCTTCAGTAGAATATACCAGAAAGTCAGACCTTTTCAATCTTGTATTTTCACTTGTATTTTTTTTTTTTTTTATTCCGTTACCTCTTAGCTCGTCTCCATCACGCCAGTTACCTTGTATTGACATGTTTTATGATGAAAGGTCTTTATGGTCACTCCCCCCCCCCATCCCCATCTGTGGTTCTTTAAATCTCTCCCTCCAAATTACCAGCCTGCCTTTGAGCTCTCGCTGGCCTAATGAAAACCAGACTGCATGGCTGGGGATTCATTCTAAACAGGGACGTTCACCTTGACGGGTGATGGATGTTCCTGGATCGCTCGGGCCACGTTTCGAGCCTCGCTTGGACCCCTTCTACTTTCCGCCAACAGATATTCCATCCGGAACCATCCATCTGAGGCGAGGGCCGGCTCCGTACAGCCCCGCCGACCTGCTCACGGACTAGTGGCAGGTCCGAAGTTATGCAACGCCGTCGTCTCCGGACAGGAATGTGCTTTTACATGTTTCTGTTAGGAGCTAAAAACTGCAAACTTCCCTTTGTGCCGCCATTCCTCAATCCCACTTCTACATAAACATTTTGATCAGCAGAAAAAACTGCAAAAAGCTCAACCTGCTTTATAATGCACGATACTACAGGTCAGTTTGCGAAATAAATCGATTTGTACAAAATCCAAAATATGACGCTAGCGACGTGCTGCTGTCATTCTTTAATACCCGCTCATCAAATCCCGGTTTGTTTAAGCCAGAGCCTTCCCCACAATTTAGACTCTGATTGGCTGGAGCTGCGATCACATGGGTTGTGGGAGAACATGTAACAAGGACTGGAGTGGAACCCACAACCCTGGAGGTGTGAAACCCCAGTGCCTTACCGCCCGCGCGTGAAGCCTTTAACACACCCTCCATTTACGATGAAAGCCCCAGCCTTCCTGCCATCAGAATCCACTGAAATAATTAGGTGATACAGGGATACACCATGGCAGATGTTGGAGTCGCTCATGCATTGTAGGAGGGATATATCAGGTCTCTCAGCTTCACTCCGTAACCTTCACCACTTCCCGGCTCATTCATCCCAACCAATAGCCAGCACAGGCTGCACGACATCATCTCCGCTTAGATGAGTTCTATTCGCCGTGATTTGCCGACGCTAACTCTGATTGGATGGCCGGGGTGTCCACAGGTGATGCAGTGGCCTAGTAGACCTTTGACACTAAGCGCCTCTGTTGTACCGCTGATTAAGGTAATTTAAGCGAAATTCTTATGTAATAAAGTATTTATGTCAATATTAATAAGCTGCATAAGTCACTCTGGGCTAAAATTGCCTGCTTTGCGATTGAAGTAAATCGATAAACATACAAAATCATATTTCACTTTGGAAGTTGGCCCCTCCCCTGTTCTTCCAGATGACTGGTGCTCTGCCAGTCTCACGGCCTTCAGATGTCTCCCAGAGTAGCAGACGACACCAGCTCTCTATCTACAAAGATGAAAGGCGTTTGATGTCTTATCAGGCAGAGACGCGTCTATGTTTAGATCCCGGCTTCTGCTGGCGGTCCGCGAGAGCTTGCCGTGAACGCCACGCCATCCGTCGCCGTGACCCTCCCCAGAGAGCAGGAACAGCCGCCTCAGGTGCAGAACCAGAGCTGCTGCCCAGTTTGGTTTTAAGTGGTTAATGTCAGTTGGTGGCGGCCACTTGTGGCATGGAGGTAAATGACACCCGTTTTGTTTTATTTTGTTTTGTTTTGTTTTATCAGTCTCCTGGTATGGGCATCTCCTTCCCTTAACCAAGGTCCTGAATCTAACATTATGTAAGAAATATACAGGGATAAACAGGTACCCACACTTTGTGTGAAAATCCAGGCAAAGAAGTGTTGCAGGTTTTTTCCATTATTGAAATCTATTTTTGTGCTCGATGTTTTAATCAGAGGCAGCTACCCCAGAAGAGTGTAATCCTCTGGCAATGAAAGTCTTATTTATTGCGGTGTTATTAAATCATTAAATAGCCGGAATTTCTCAATCCAATCTGAAATTGTGCCTTGCGTAATTCCCCATGGCGTTGTTTACCATCTTTTGTATGAAATCACTGCTTTCCTCTGGCTTTAATTCCAATTCCATGCAGTATTTTTCACATTTTTCCTACTATTCTGGGTGAATTAATTAACGTGCACAGAGTGTCCCCGTCCAAGCTTCATGATCAGTCATGACGCCGTCGCTCACGTAGCGCTTGTTGTTCAGCATTTCTCCGTAATTAGACGTTTGGATTTTTTATCGTAATAAATATGCGCGTCTGCATGTTGGCACAGAGCCGCGCACCCGCTCTCCTGCCCGTGGCCGCGCCAAGCCGTTTTTTACGCGAGCAGATGGCACAGTCACCTTTGTTATCTTCACGGGTCATTAGTCTCATCTTCTGGTGGAAATGGATCTTCTCCGTGATGCTGCATGTTCACCGTGTGCTCTTTAATATTTCTGGCCGTCTACTTGGTGTAAAAAAAACCTCACCGCACGATTATCATTCAGAGCAGCTAACTTGGCAAACTTAAAGTGTCCATTGTGTTTTGATCTTCGGGAACTGATATTTATATATAAACTCCAGGCAGGAAATAGAACAAGCAGGGTGCTAGCTTTTGTTTGCATTGCCTAGTGAGGCAAACAAATGGCATTGATGTATTTATTTTAAAGTCTTTTTACCTGCGCATACATGTCACTGAAAGTTACCGTCGTTTGCATTTCTTTGTGCTTCTATTTTTATGCGGTGGGATATTTTCGTTGTGGCAAACCAGGTTAGGTGCGTTTCTCGAGCTCCTCCGCCAAATCGTTGGCCTTCATCCAGGTTTCAGATCTGCTGAATTCCCTAAAATGGAGTTATTTATGGCTAACGCTAGTATCCCCCCCCCCGCTGTGGTTTATCTTGCACACCCCCCCGTTCTATTTTTAGCATCTGTACCTGGGCCTCTCGGCCACCTGACAGCCCAGCCTGCGGACCAATTGTTGCTGAAATAACAAAAACGCACAGATCCGTGTCAGACGGTTGTCTCGGGATCGTGCGTGCTTTGAAACACTAAAAAGTACCCTCTGTAGAAAAACGTGGGCTTTAAAACGGAGTCACGCCGATAAAACGTGACTATGTGGAAAATAGTGACTATGTGGGCGTTTCCCCTTTATGTGCACATTCATCAAAAGAGGACAATATATTCCACCGTTTATCGATAAGCAGTATCGATCCTCGACCCGTCTTTGAATAGGGAGATCGTTTTGTTTCCTTTGGCTGATCCGGGATGGGAGCCCGGCCCATCACTCTGATTTGTCACCAGACGGGGGGCTTGGGAAGAGGCAGTCTGTGCGTTGACGTTTCGAGAAGACACCAGGAGCTCCCACCTTCCTTTGTCCGGCCTTGAAGCTCACTCCGAATCCTTCTGCACGGCTGCGAGCCAAGACGGACACCCCTATTATAGGAGGACGGCCAGGCTTGTTGATTAATCAAGTCGTCGTTCGGACAGAAAATGACGTCACCTGGCTTTTGCAGGTGTGAGTAATTCTCTGCGATTTTGGTCCCATTCCAGCCTGCAGCCGATTTTCCAGTCAGGTGACGTCATTTTCTCCATCAGATAGGAATTAAATACATTAAGAAAGGCACCGGGACACAGTCTGAAAAGCTGCAGACCCTCTCTCCCGTGCTTCCAGGCTTCAGCTCCCCCTGAGGGTGCTGTTATCCTGGGATGGCAGTCAGACGCTGCTTTATCCCAGTTCTGTTGCTCTATGGGTTCCCATTGGGTTAAACCAGGCAGTGAGTAATAGTGCAGCCTAATCCCACACCCAGTGGGCTTCAAAGGCTAATTTCTGTCATTCTTCACTCACATCCCTCTCCGGACCACTCTCTCCCTAGGTATCACTGAGAAGATGATGAAATAATAGTCCTAAAAATGTGTAACCCTACCTTATCTAACCATAAAATAAGCTAATGACTGCAACAACCATAAAACAATGACATGAAGTACATACGGGTTTCTCACTAAGAAAATATTTCTAATGTGGTGTGGTCATACTTGACCGTTTCTTGCGGTTCCCTTGGAGACGGTGCCGTTTCCTCGGATACTGTCTCACTCCCGATCTGGGCCGATAGATTGGTTTGGGATAGGCCTGTCGATGGGCTTACCAGATCCATCCCTGAAATTGAGTGGGTCGCTTCCCAACACAGGCGTCGATGTGCTGGTTTTGATCTTAGTCACACATTGTAACTCTGGGCTGCAGAGCAATTTATGACCCGGCGGGTCAGTTTGCGATATGTGAGAATGATCACGCTCACTTTTCACGTGATTTCCTCCTCTAGTTTGGAATCACGTTTTGGCCAGACACGCTAATTGAAATTGGCTGG
Source organism: Gnathonemus echidnorhynchus (assembly GCA_026776725.1). Taxonomy (NCBI): domain Eukaryota; kingdom Metazoa; phylum Chordata; class Actinopteri; order Osteoglossiformes; family Mormyridae; genus Gnathonemus; species Gnathonemus echidnorhynchus. The sequence continues at coordinate 507,292 of JAODJU010000101.1, read as the reverse complement.
AATAATCGTATTTCTGTTTTTTTAATTGTATTTGTAAGCCGGAAACATTGCCCCAAACTCAGAATAAGAATAGCGTTTGATTTTTGCTCTGGTTTCGGCTCAGAGTCATAACCATCAAATGTGGTTCCCTGGCCCGCAGCATGTGATAAATCATGGTCAAAGATGTTGAGGTGGCCCATAACAATTTGTTGTTATTTTAGCTCTAAAGTGTAACAGAATGAAAACAAAAGGGGCGGAGCCACTCTCTTTCATGCTGTCGAAGTGTCCATATGCCTTTCAGGTGAGGAATGAGGGATGATTAGCTTGGATCAGGTGCCTGCCGCACATTTCCGAGTCAAGCGGTTTCCACCTCGTCAGATCTCAGGTGCTTCCGGGCCGGAAAAGTGCAAGGCGGCAAACGAGCGTGAAAACAGATTCAGCGAAAAACAAAAACGTGTGCAAAAGCTTTTCGGCAATACATTCACCTGACATGTGAATAATCATGCCTTTGTCTTGCGCCCCCTACAGGATCCCCCTTGTTTTTACACTGCCTCCTCTAGACAACTTTAACTGGCTAAGCAGGTGTTAGACCTGGATGGATAGATATTTATCGTGATATAGGAATATGAGCGCAACATATAACTGTACCCAGCAGTCACACAGAGAGTGTATACCCACATACCCGCACACAGACACACACACGCACATAAATGCGCATTATATGAGCAAGCCTAGCACCTGCCGCACACTTGCGTTGTAGCTCGATTGGTCTGTATCGGCTGATTTACATGTAGAGGCACAGCTAACAAAGTTATATCATCAGGAAGTCCTTCCTAAGAAGGCTAATGCTTTTTTACCAGCCAATAGATTTCAATTAAAGAGTCGATGGCCATTGATTAAATGCCGAGGAGTCTTTATGGACGGTTTGAATGTGTGAGCTGGTTTGAATTGTGCTGATGTGCACGTTGGCGTCCGTGAGCAGTCACGTTTTGGCAAAAGGCCTTCGGTAGTCATGTGTTTTTTTTCCCCTGTAGAAATGCACCCTTTTTGACACTGATTTCCCAGAATTCCTAGCATGGGCCCATGATTTATCATGCATACATCCTGCCCCTGTGTCGCACATGGTAGAACAGTGGGATCTGCATGTTTTGGAAAGCAGCAGCCGTTTCGCTATTGATTTCCCGTTCTGACGGCTTTTCGTCAATGGCCTTAGCGGAAGAACTTCGCACAGTCGCACTGTGGATCTGAAAGCTTTCGGGTGTTTGCTGTGCTGAGGTGGGCAGTTTGGAAGCCTCTCCCCCCCCCCACACCAGCAAAGGAAGCGACAAACTCTGCAGCACTGGACCACCTCCTGTTTTCAGGAACTATCAGACTGGACTTTGAGATGATGCCCTTGGGTCTTGGAACGATAATGATGGTTCTATATGGAGTCCCTAGGGAGGGGACAGCATTCATGCAGGTGCTCTGGGGGGGGGCTGGTCTATTAAAGCGTTTTTATTCCTGGGGCACCATTCAGCCCAAACGGAGAGAATTTTATTGTTGGTGCCCGGTCTTTCTGCCATGTTCTGCTCTTTCTATGCACATCTGACTTGCCTGGGTGGGGGGGCATGATGGATGCCAACAGCCCCCCCCCACGTGTCTTGCTTGCAGACAGGAGTCTATATTTCTCCCTCATATCATCATTGTGGTTATTGTGTTTCCAGCAGAGAGGCAGCTCTCTCCAAATTGCTGGAATAAATATTGCAATATTGTGTGAGATAAAGAGTCAGGGTGGGGTCAAGGAGAAGCAAATGGGGGGGGGGGGCTGAAAGGAAACGAGAGCGGGATCGGTGATGAACGGCGCTGGTCATCCGGGCTGTGGGAGGTGAGGTGTCCACACCACGCCGTGCCATTACTCACCACGTTAGTTATGGTAAACGCTGTCCGGCGCCGTCTGTCTGTCCATCCATTTGCAGTAACCACGTGTGTTTGTGTGTGTGTGTGTGTGTGTGTGTGTGTGTGTGTGTGTGTGTGTGTGTGTTTTGCGCAGTGGTTGAAGGAGGCTCGGACTCGGAACCGCAGCTCATGACTCAGCACATCAAGTCGTCTGTGGCAGGCCAAGGGAGCCCTGCTGGGGCTTCAGATGCAGCGAGATGTGAATCCAGCAGGGCGGCAGCGGGCATGTGTGCAGGATGGAGAGGGGAAGAGAGAGAAGGAGAGAGCAGGGGCACATCTAGAGTATGGCCACGAGTGTGTGTGTGTGTGTGTGTGTGTGTGTGTGAGTGTGTGTGAGTGTGTGCACTGCCTGCATCCCCAACCTGCTCTTACCGATAGGTGCCAAGGTCACCTGGCTCAGCGGATATATGAATATGCAGAAGATATCTCTCTTTTTTCTGTGGTGTCTCCCTTTCTGCTGGGGGTGGGGGGGGGGATCAGTACCTTCCTCCGCCCCTCCGGGTCCCCTGTCCTGAGGACAGCCGGCTCCTCTGCAGGCCCCCGTGCCCCCCTGCACCTCCACCCTCAGCCATGACACCCACTTTTGCATCACTGCACGCCAGCCAGTTCCTCATGGAGGGGGTTGTCTAAAACCCCCTCACTAAGGTCAACCATGAACGACGACATTCTCACTTTGCAAAACATTTTACCATAGCAGTTCAGATAATACTGCCCTCTGCTGTGTGGGGGGGACATTTGCATGTAGATGGATGGATGGATGGACTGCATCTCACTACCCATCATGGCAGTTGCCACTGAAGATATTAGCAGACGGACAGCTGGGTCTCAGCTGGTTAACCCCCCCCCCCGCCTCAGTCTACCTTGCAGATACCAAAATCCTTTTCTTATTGCTTATTTCCACACTGGCTTGCAGGGCTACATTCCTGCCTTTTCATAACGCTGAATATTTACCACATGATGCTTACAATCACGTGGGCGTCGAATGCTTCAGCACCTCGCTGTCATCGCTATGACAACATACAGGTCACCGGCTATCCCACAGTAGCTCCCTGCCATAGCTGCCGATCACTCCCAGACTGGGATGTCTAGAGTCAAACCAGTCTACAGCTTCGCCTTTAGCAGCTGTACTGACTGCTAATTCATGCCACACATATTTTATAGTGGTTATTAATGATATTAACTCGAGTACATTCATGTCCGTACACATTCCTTCACTGTTGTAATCAAAGCCCAAGCGGCCCCATGTTTTGTAAGTTACACCTCAAATGCTAAATATCGCCAGCGTGACTCTCATCCTTCTTGTGCTTGTAATTTATCCATTTTCTGTAACTTCTTTTCCCGTTCAGGGCCTAGAGTGGGCACACGGCATTGGAACAACCCAGAATGGGGCGCCAACCCATCGCAGGACACACTCACACATGCAAACCCACAGGCAATTTGGCAACTCCAATTAGCCTCAGCACGATTTTGGACTGTGGGGGCGGGGGGGAACCAGAGGAAGCCCCACGGGGAGAAACTCCACGCACATGGACCCATGGCGGAGACTCAAACCCAGGTCCCAGAGGTGTGAGGCGACAGCGCTAACCACTGGACCACCATGCCGCCCCATCCTTGTAAATATATTCTCCAAAGGATCTTCAGAATGTTAGTCGCTATAAGGGCTCAGCCAAGCACTGTGTCCCTTCTACAGCTGGCTGGTCATGTGGGCGTCCGCTGAGCGGGGGCACCACGGCTCGAGCCGGGGGGGGGGGAGTAATTAGCCGCTGAACCGTCTGTGGACATCAACAGGCTGGGAGGAAGTGATAACGGGGGTCCCGGCTGGGAGGTGGGGGTTGTGCAGGTGAGACACGAGTGCAGAGACATCAACAGTAAGAGACAAGCCCAGGGAACTGTGGGAAATTCCACCAATGTGGGAGATACTGGCATCTAAGAGCAAAACCCGGCTGCGATTTCTGCTCCACCTTCTGAGTGCTCACTGACGGGCCAGAGACGTGCCATGAGAGTGAGGAAAGGCTAGGAATCCCCGAAATTCGCCGCTTGATGCACTTATCAGGGGTTTGCTGGGGGGGGGCAGCGCCTCTTAGTCACTGTGTCCCCCCGTCCTTGTCCCTGCCCTTGTCCCCATCCCGCAGCCTCTCCCGTAAAGGAATTCCTCTGGCATACGGACAACCATGTCTGTGACAAGGAGCTCTGGGCGCTTATGTCATGCTCGCCGCTGAGCTCGTCTTGCCTCAGAAAACAAAGGTCACTGTGATCGTGGCGGGCCAATCGGATTAATCCATTGGCTTCCAAAAATCCATTTTGCCTCATGCGTGAGAGACGGGTGATGGCGGTTTTTCAGGAATCGCAAAGTTGAGGTTTTGATGCTCAGGATGGAGTGTGTGTGTTTGTGTGTGAGCACAATGTCCCCACAACATAATGAAGGCCTGTTTTTTTCCCTTATAAAAATCTGTGACTGCAATGAAAAAAACTAAAAATGCAAAAACTCTTGTATTTTGCTTGGTTATGGTGCTTTCCATTTGCCTTGGGATCCGATTTTCGGATTACATCTGCGGTAACTCTCAGAAAACCAAGTCGGATGCATTCCATTTGCCACAGGAGTAGCAACACCATGGACCCATATGGAATAGCAAGATTTTTTGCTTAGCTAGACAACTTGTCGGATTTAAGGTACCTCAGTTTAAATGGCCTTTATCTTCGTTCACTTACAATTAGCCTGAACTACAATAAATCCGACAAATAATCCGACTAATCATGAAATCCAATTCTAGCCCGGTTAATTGCCATTGTTAGTAATATCAGTTGATAACACATTACGCACGGTGCTTTACGTATAAAACTCCGTAGCAACACGTCCACAGATAAGTTGGACGGTATAGTGTGTGCGACCAATTTAATGAGCCACAAATGAGAAGTAGTGCTTAAACAGGATAAAACTACAACTTTCCCTTCTGTTGATAAAGGGTGCAGCCATCTTGGATTCTGAACTCGGGATCCTCTGTGCTACTCCGAGATATTTCTTGGATCTCCGCGAAACCGGAGCGCACGTCATCACTTCCGGCTTCGAAACTCTGAATCCGACTCGGAATCCGAGTTCTGAGGGCAAATGGAACGCAAAATTACTTATGGTTATGGTTATGGCTGGGTAGGGGTGTTAGCGTTAGTTAGCGTTAGCATTATTCCCATAGAAATGAATGAGCAGTCCCCATAAAGATATGTTTACCCGACATGTGTGCTTGTGTGTGTGTGTGTTTTCCATGGGATGCCCCGGGGGGGGGGGGGGACAGGGGACGGAGGAGCTCGCCATGCCAACAGGGGAGCTGCCATGGGTGACATCATCTTAAGGACACCCACAGATTGAGCCCCTCCCTTAAGGCAGGCTCACGGGTGTCACGCATTTGTGCTGCAGACAAGAAATTCCATTTTCATCTTTCTCCTTCTATTCCTTCAGCCTCCTGCCCCCACCCCCCTGCTCTTGTTTGCTGCAGCAGAGACACATGGAAGTCACCAGGCCGTCTCCTGTCAGGTGTCGCCCCATCCATCATAATAAATGAGAGCCTTTTTACAATTAAAAGCACCCGGCGCCGTGGTTTATAATCGAGTTGACTGTGACTGTGCTTAGTGACCTGTGCAGGGGGGGGGGGGTCTGTCTCTTACTTCTCCCCTCCTCCTCTTACTAACACCGCTCTGCCCCACCCTCTCCAACCTCAGGTTGGGGGGAGCCTCCCTCTGTGCAGCCGAGAACTTAGCGAACTTGTGCGGAGTGTGCGACATGTTTCCTAATCCCTTTCTGTCTTGGAGGAATCAGCATTTGGTGCTGGTGTCTGTCAGCCTTTTGCCTGCAGTTGTGAGTAAGGAAGCAAAGCGTGTGGCACCTCGGGCCAAAGCCAGGCCGTGCTGGCCGGACGCTATGCGTGTGCGAATCCAGCGCAACTGCAAAGTCATGGAAACTGCGATAAGTCATGCGAGTGATTCAGAGGTGGCGCTTTGCCAATCTGCATGATTTTAGACTGCGGGAACCTGGAATAAAACACGGGGAGCTGGTGTTGGGAATCAGAGCCCCAACAAAGGAGTGTAAGGCCACTATTCTGCCCTCTGAGTCTGCTACCGGAGATGTGTGTCTGCTAATTAAACGGAAATATGCTTAACGCTAATGTCAGCGTGTATTAGCAGGGTAGAAACTTCATTTATGTGGAGAAGCGGAGGATTTCCTTTGAGGTTCACGTTCGCAACTTAACAGTATGCAATTTGGTGGTGTGCAGTAGACCAGAAAATTCAAGACTGTTAAATCTAATTTATCCTGCTTGTTATTTGAAAATAATAGAATGTACCGGAGACTTTATTATTCTGACATTCCCAAATAGCTCTCATATGAGCTCAGGAAAACACTGATACGTTCAGTGTCATTAAAACACACATTTGGCACTGGGAGCCGTCCCCGGCCAGCGGTGTGTGTGTGTGTGTGTGTGTGTGTGCGTGTGCATGTCAGCTGACATCAGTATATTGCAAATGGACAAATACTTGGTATTTTAAATTTACCAGAAAGTAGGTATTGCATATCCAGTATCTTTCAGTCATGTTCTTCATGAATCTTTAAATTGCTATTTTTTTCACTGAAGCCTTCCTGAAATGACAGGTGGTTCTCCCTTTTAATGGCCGCCAGTGTCCTGGTACCAAAATCACAGAAATGAAGGCCATCCCTTTAAATAATCTCCGGTCTGGCAGAGCTGGCCGGCGTCCAGGCTGCCATCTCTGATTCGACACTGTTGTGCGGCTGGATGAATGGATCGTTTAAGTCCAAGGACAAAAATTGCTGCTTTGCTTTTCGGGAGTGAAGATTTTGCTGGAAAACAGAAACCTGGGGAATTTCTGAGTATGGATGCGTTGCAGTCCAAAACACGAGGGTGACCAAATGGGGTTGTGGGGGAGGGGGGGGCATTTGGATGCTATTCGGGAAGCAGCACAATCTGCTTCCCCTGAAAAAGTGAGGGGCCTGTCCAGCAGGTCCTGACAGATTAACGCGCCTCACGTTCGGACTTGAGGGTGCACCAGCGCAATCTGGTGGCCGCCCACGCCTCGCTCCTCATGGCCCATCGAGGGCAGGGGGGGGGGGGCACATGGCCATCGGGCCTCGTGGGCCTGCAGCCCGGCCTTCCGGATGGCTCTGGTGATTGCCGGACTAAAGCCACGCTTCCGCGGCCACACGCTGGTGCTGTGCTGCAGGTTTCCTGCGGGTTGGATGCTGCTCAGGTCTCTGCATGCTTCTGACACAGAAAACAGATCACAGATCCCACTCTGACGTGTGCTTTGCCCCCTCCTTTCTAAATCCATCTTTTTTATCATTACAAATTTAGCAAACGCGAAATTTGTCGAAACTACACCAGCTGATAAAAGCTTCTCCTTCTAAAAAAACATTCCTGTTAAAAATTACTTTGTCATAATAAGGACAGAGACATTTAGGCCTAATTCGTTAACTAATTAGGTTACTACCTCAGTAATTAGGTCGAGAAAAAAAAGTTTGGGGATAATGATATAATTTTTATTTTCTGAGAGAAAAAATGCAGCAAATTTTAAAAATCTGATCCCATGTGTGTTCTCCTGTGTCTCGATCAGGGTCACTGGTTTTGACTGTCATACTTCTTGTGCCACAGGTTCACAGAATATTACTTGACATGTTTTTAATTTTTTTTTAAGATTCAGCTACCTTTGGCGGCTTGTTGCTGATATCAGACCCCTCCCGCTGTGCGCTCCTCACCATGGCCGGCCATTAGGGCGGCGGAAGCGAACACCCCGCTTCCTGATGTTAGTCGGCTCCAGCCGCCCGTCCCAGGGGGACCAGTGGTGCGTCGGCGGAGCCAGCCAGGCTGACAGCGTCCTGCCGGCGCTGAGACAGGGGCCAGACCATACGCGGCCTGGAGGTCCGTGTGTGAGTCCTTAGGGGAAATCATATCCCTGCCATCCATCCATCCTGCACAGACACTCAGAGAGACACCGTGAACAGGACAGCCTGTTGCAAGTGTGTCTTCTCGCTGAACCGTCACCACCGCGCGTCACGCGGTAGCTGATGACGATGTCGTTAGCATTAGCATGATTATTTTTATTGACGGGGATGGTAGTACCAGAACCAGCAGGGTCCGGTTGCGTGGTTCGGTGACAGCTGTTCGCTAGCCGTGTGGGCAGGTGGGGCCACGCCCGGTAGGTGTGTCACGTCTTGTCCCCCTGCTGGCTTTGGGGGGGTGGGGGTCTTTTTGCAGATGGATCCGACTTAGAAGCCCATGTGTACCTTTATCCTACGGCCACCCCCACCCTGGCAGAGCTTAGCCGGTCGGCCGTGATTGGACACGTGCCCGGGGGGAGGGGGGCGGCATTTGAGCGCCGTCGTGCCGTGCTGGCACTGGGACGGCGCTGCTCGCAAACGCGCAGCCAGCAGGACATCAGGAGGCCACAATGATGCTCTTCCGCACCACAGTAAACCCAGAGTGGCCTGGTCTAATTCAGGCCGCACGCAGACCCAGGATACAAGTGTAGGCTCTTAGAAATGGCCTCGGTGTGTCATTCGCAGTGAGAACGAAGAGTGAGGAGTGTATTCCACCGGCTCATCTTCATCTTGTTTGTTTTATTTCCCACCATTGTGCCAGAGTGGCGAGTGTGTTGACAAACATCCATGCTACGTTTAAGAAGGTGTCACTACAACAATTAAAATCATTCAGCTTAATGCGAGGGTGGTGGGGGTAGATATTAAAGAGAAAAAGAGACAATAAAGAGAATAATAAAGAAACGAGAGCCCATGAGGGAGAATGAGACAATCTGGGTGCCAGGGAGGGGGCAGGGAGGGGTCCAGGCTTTGCCACTGTTTGTTTGGGCTGAACACGGGACTGAACTGTCCCCCGCCCCCTCCCGGGACAGGGGTTTTATTCAAAAATCATGCAGCTTATCATTCACGTCTTCTTTTGTGTGTGTGGGGGGGTGCCTTTGTGGTGGTTAGAAAAAGTGTCTTAGCAGAAACACAACGTGAAATTTGACTGTGATTGATTTCCTAATTACGGAATTACTTAATAGGTTGTATTAACTGTGATAGGAAAATGGGCGATTAATTAAGGCTAATTGATTTAGTAATGCGCCAATGCAGTTATCTGTAGCATCTATAACACATTCTATGGTTAATGTTTTAATTATTTCCGAAAATGTACGTATAATGTAGGATGTATATCTTGTAAAAGATGGATAATTTAGATTTAATGTATTCATATCCTAATTAAACCTTGATATTGGAGGGTTTAGTGGCGCCCCCTGTAGGAGAGTGTAGATTTTGAGCCCCAGGCAGCACTGATCCTTGCGGCATGATGGCTGGACAGGGAGTCTGTTCCCATCCCTTCCCGCCTTCAGCCTCGGATCCGGACATTAATCATGGAGCGGTGAGGGAGAAGCCGGCCGGGCGCTGGGGCTGCCGTACTTGCACCTCGATGGCCCCCCACGCCTCTCCGCTCCCCGTCCTGACAGCTGATAAACAGAGAGGTTCAGCCTGCGGTCACGCTGTGAATCACACACCGGCGTCGGCGGTCTGGGGGCTCCGCGGAACGTTCCGGATGGAGAGCGCGGTAAACGCCCGAGTGAATTGCTGAAACCCACGATAGTAGCACCCGTAGTCAAGTAGGTCGGCTCTGCTGACATGTCACATGATCGGTCACGTGACCGCTGGGCTGGCTGGCGGTAGCCTGTGATTTAGCGCCAGTATCAAAGGGGGTGATTGGTGGCAGTCGGTCTGTATGAATCTCCCGTGTGATTGGTTAGCAGACGGGTTGGCCGCTCGGAGGCTGCTGGGTGAGGTCTCACTGGAGGATGGGAGGATCTGCAGCTAGTGACGTCAGCTGTCCCTCGGGGAGTGCACGTGCATGACCACCCCTGCAGGTGGGGCTCTTCCAGCGACCACATCATCTTCCGCCTTCCGTGTTAATCGCTCACACCAGCACTCCTGTGCGTGATCAGTCCCCCTCCAGACGAACATGAGCCAGATGTCCTCAGGATCCGACGCATGTCCTCGCTTGGGACAGATCCGGGACGGGGTCGAGACTCATGCTCCTTCCTGCAGTCTCCAGCGATCCTCTAAGCGGGGGGTGCTGATACAACCAAAGCAAACCGGGGTGAGGCGGGGAGGGATTAACAGAAGCCTCTGCCGCTTCAGAAATGAGCATTTTTGTAGTTCATTGATCAAACAGCTCCTTCAGTTTGTTACGTGAAGTTGATCGGCCAAATGAGAGTGGATTGCCCACTGACTCACAGCCACTCAGCCACTGCTGTAATTCGTAGCTCTGTCTAAATCACTCGTCTGCCCCACCCAATGCCCCCCACATCCTGCCACATCGCCCTCAGTGCAGGAGCGCTGCTCCTGTGTGAGTCTGAAGAGTGGGCTGATAGCGGAAGCGCTAAACCCTGATAGCGCTGTGCAGTTCACTGGTCTATCATTACAAAGCCCTATCAGCTGCCCCCCCCCCACCTCAGAGGAGGTATTGTCATCAGTAAAGCAATGGCACATTGATAACAAATGTTTGTGATGAATTGCTATTAGCTAGTCCAAAGTTAGCTGTGTGTGCTAATCCCAAGTTAGCCGTGTGTGCTAATCCCAAGTTAGCCGTGGGTGCTAATCCCAAGTTAGCCGTGTGTGCTAATCCCAAGTTAGCCATGCATGCTGGCTCCAAGTTACTAGTCTCTCTTCTCTCTGCCGGAGAATGGATATTTGGTGTTTTGTTTTGAGTTCCAGTTCTGGTTTTTATCAGCATGAGGCCCGTGAGCGTGTCAGGAAGACATCATATCTTACATGTGGATCCTGCCTGTCCCTCCTTGTCAAAACAAAGCATCTATCGCCATGCCGACACAGCTGACCCCGATGGAGGGAGGGGTTAGTGTGAGAGGGTGGGCTGGCATCGATAGTTTTAGCCACCCCCCCCCGGGCTCACAGGAGAATAACTGGTGTAAGAGGAGTCCTGGTACTGGGCCCCTGCTGGATCAGCAGCCCCCAGGAGCCTGTCTCGGGGGGTGCCGGGTCCTGCGGGGAAAGTAGGGAAGGTCCCTACCATGCTCTGTCATTAACTCACCATCCTTCCCTCCGTCGGAGCTTCTCGTGGAAGCTGTTCTTCTCCTCTTAGCCGAAGGTACATCACAGCGAGATGCTGAACCCCGTGAGGCCTGAGAGCAGCAGGGAGTGGACCGAGATGGATAGGACGAGGCTCTTGAGACACACCCCGCATACCGCGTTCTGGCTTCCATCAGATTTATAGCTGGGGAATTTCCCCTCTGGAGTTCGTTCTCTTGGACTGTCTGCCGAGTGGAACACATTGGTAGAAAGGGGGCAAACGATAGGAATAAGAGAAGAGCGGGGTTTAAAGGACAAAGAGGCGATCCAGTCCACAGCACGACAGCAGACACTCCGCAGATGCCGTCTGCAGCCGTCTCCTCCCCTCCGATTGGCCGATCTGCCTCCGGCAGTTAGCGCAGCTTGGGGGGGTGGGGGTGGGAGGGAGCTCTATGTCTCTTTGTTTGCCATGGAGATGCTCAAATGGGCTCCCAGTGAATGCTCAGCATGTGTCAAGGAGCAGAAACAGCCAGCTACATACGTGCCGGTGAATAGGGGAAGGTGCAGGCTGGCCGTTGTAAAGAAACGGAGGGTGTTATCCATTATGTATCATCACTGAGCTGCTTAATTCAGCGACTCAAGGACAGACCCTGAGTGAGCCCCGTTACTGAGTCACTTATCACCTGCGTTAGCTACCTGGCTACGTTGGTTTTTCGAGTGAATTGTTTGCTGCTGCCTGAATCCTATCACCATTTTCATATTAAGTGTCTGCATTAAATATTAAATGGCCGCTTTGGATTGTGCCTTGTCTTCTTACGGTGATTTCTGAATGAATTACCGCTTGGGGTGAGGGTGCCAGTAGAGGACCAGGATTTCAATGGGAGAAATAAGATTGATCTGATCAAACTGCACTTATGGTGCTCCTCCAGAAATCCCAGAAACCTTTCTGTGCACACACCCTGCAAACCCACGGGGAACACGGTCTTCTCTGAAGGACGGGAGTGTTTGTCATTTTAATCTGTCACCCCCCCCCCCACTCCATCAGAGGCAGAGCACTTAGCGTGTGCAGCGGTAAATAAGGCTCCGCGTCTGCCTGGCCACAGGACAAGTCCTTTCATTTAGCCCGGGGGGGGGGGGGGGTTCTCTCCTGGCTTAGAGGGAGCTGCTCTTTGATTACTC
>JAODJU010000101.1:483862-495089 GCA_026776725.1 Gnathonemus echidnorhynchus | reverse complement strand
GGGTCCACCAGCAAATTGAAATGGAGGACGAAGAGAGAGGCATTTGCATAATATGCTGGCAAGAAAAAAAGAGAGAGAGAGAGTGATGGGGAAAATGAGTGTGGTGGGGGCCTTTTGTGTTGGCCTTCAGGGTGTGATGCACTGCCTCTCTCTCAAGATGGCGACACTGGTCAGCAAGTGCGATGCCCTCGATTGCCGTCTGGTGGCATCGGGGGGTCGTCAATGATGGGTATGAATTCCAGAGGGGGAGTCGCTTTTATACTTTTCAGGGCAGTCGTTCCAGGAAGAGAAATGCAGCTTGGTATGCTGCTCTTCTGCTTCGTACCCATTCCCTCCTCCTTCCTCCTCCAGCTGATCCGCCCTGTGCCCTCTTCCTCCTTCACCTCACCTTCTCCGCAGCCACGCCTCCTTCCGCCTGCTCCCTCCTCGTCCCGCTCCTCACTCCGCTGACAGGCCGCCCCATCCAGAGAGCTGCTCTTCCCTCCCAGGTATTACATGGTCCCTGCGGGGGGCCTCTCCACACGTCAGGCTTCCCGTCGCTGTGTTGGAGATCACAGCCTCATCCACGCGGATGCGTCCCCAGGTGCCTGCATGTGGAGTCCCGCTCCAGGGGACACGGTCCCCCTGAAAGGATGTCCCTGTCATTTTCTCGCAGATGCTGGGAATTGGCTGCTGGGTTCACAGCTTCCCGCTTTGAGCCTGGAAACTCATTCTACAGCCCCGGAGCAGTTAGTCCATATCTCAGTGAAATCCTCCTGCAAAATCAGGCCCCAGGAACAGTTATCCATACATTCATGGTCCCACAGTGCCATGTGCAAGCGCCTGTGACCATTTCCATTGGCCGCCTACTCAATCCCATTTTTCTGTCACACCGGGCTACTTCCTATGATCATGACCAGCGGTGCAGAGACTTAAGCAAAGCATTATGGGAGCTTCGACTAGTGAGTCACAGGTATTTCCGTCCAGCTGCGGGTGCAAAGCTGATTACGTGGAGGAGGTGGGCAAAGAGGTGGATAGCAATGGAACCTTGAGCCAGAAAGGGCCAAGCTAGCATTCCCAAGATCGCCCCCCGCTGGATAAGCACCGTCAGCGCAGGCCCCACTCGGTGGGGACGAGAGATTTTTACTAAAACTTGAATTTGTGTCCATTTTTATTTACTTGCGATACTTGGGATGAATCTGCTCAGTCACGTCGCTAATAATCCGACGGTTTGACCGGGGAATTTCTGGTGACGTTTACGTAGGTGGAAAGCTGTTTATTAACAGCCACTGACAGCTGTGTGTCTAAAAGCGAGGCGTGACGATGAACCTCAAGGCTAACAGGATGTGGGCGACTGCTCAGGGTTCCAGGCTGTTCAGTGACTAATATACTTCTGGTTTTCCGTGAATCTCCTTGTTTGGCCCTTACTGAGCCAAGGCCCTACAGACCATAGAGACTGGGAACCACTATAAAACCACAGAATGGCACCTTCCCAGAATCCCCAGCTTCTGTTTGGGGGGGCACGGGTTTAACCCTTCAACTCACACAAGGGGTGGGGATCACTGGGGATCGATGTGGTCCGCTTGTGTTTTATGTGGTGCTCTGCAACGACCAGCCACTGTTTGCAGGTGGGACACTGCGGAGGGTGATTCCTGGGGTTCGATACGTTTGTTATTCGTACCCTTAGAGCGTCGCTCATGTAAATCATAGCAGTCACCAGGGGTGAAACAGTATAATGTGCATGCTCAGAAAATAACATTTCGTTATTGGGGGGGGGTAGGGAAACCCAATATTTGACTTTAGAGTAAACAGCGTGGGTGTGGTGTGGTTGGCATTTCCTGTTTTCAGTTAAGAGCTGTTTGGGATGGGTGTTTTATAGTGTGACGGATCCCAGTTGAAGCATTTTGGACCATCTCTCCCCACAGCAACGCCTGGGCAGAAGCAGGGCGGGGTGGGGGGGACGAATCAAAGGCCTCCCCAAGTGCTGGGAGCACTAAGCAGACCCAGATGGCCCGAAACCGAAGCACTCCAGCTGTGCGCCCCCCCATTTACTGCTCAGGAAAATACAGACTCTGCAGACTGAGCTTTTCAATTAGTCCACTTTTACGCACCACTATGTTCGGCTTTTTATTCGTCCTTTTACTGCTTTGATGCAAACCAGAGCCGCCGACGTTTTTAAGAACCTCCTGAGTATTAAATGTCATTTAATAAAAAGCCGATGGAAAGGCGCTTAGCGTCCCGTTTTAACATTTCACCTGTTAGTGAGGCGTTTCTCTCCGAGAAACGTGAAGACGGGTTTTACGTTAACTATTCATGTTTTATTTTTTTTATTTGTTTCACATCATGGGCATTACGGATAGTGAAGGTGAATAGTGGGTGTTGCGAATAGTGAATGGTACCAGAACAACGTGCAAGTCAAAGAAGTGTAATGTGAATGATTACGAAATATGGGTGGCCCAAGGAGATCGGCTTAGCCTCCTGAGAATGATGGCTGAGATCCTGAGTGTTTGGATGGGCCTTGCAGGGCAGAACAGAAAGCATTCAGGTATGTCAGAGTTACCTTAGTGGTGTGTCAGAGCCTCTGGCTGAAATCGAGCAGGAAGCCAAATTTCCCACCATCTTCCGCACTTGGGGACATTTTTCGGCCTCTTCTGCTCAACAAAACCACGTTTCATTCATAACCTGTCGTCATGATATCTTTGCGACAGGAAGGGCCCCACCTCTCGCTCATGGGCTTTTCCCGAAGCTTCCTTTAGACAGAGACGGGTCTGGCATGCGCAAAGCCCGATGACGCCGGCCGTATTGCGTGTTGTCGCAGTGTTGCGCGGCTAGGGCTGCGGGAGGGCTGCAGGTTACAATGTGCCATGGTGTTGAAGCAGCAACGCAGGGCTGGAGTGAATGTCCCCGGGGCGAGGAGGTGCGGCCTACTGTATTTACACTCCGTCCATCACCAGCCGTCACTGATCTACCGGAAAATCCCTGGCTTAGGTCCCGAGAGCAGGCCTGCGGCATTTTGGCCACGGGTCGCACTCTCTGGCAGACATGTGCTTCCTTCTCTCTCTCTCTCTCTCCCCCTCTATGGGGCCCAGCTTGCCCTCAGGCCTCCAGACTGGTTTTGGACATAACCAACAAGCGGGGACCACGCACTAGCTGCCAAGCCCTCGGCCCCGGGGCCCCTCCGAGGGACGCGGCGCCGCCAGACGGCTTCGCCTCAGCCGGCCAGCACTTCCACGAGGAGCCTTTAATGCCCCATAAAACGGGGGAAAGATCAAAGTTGCGGGACCGCCTTTGTTTGTGTTTTCCTCTCCATAAATAGCCATGAAAGCTTTAAGGCTTTTCGAGGCTTCCATTGTACTCCAGTCTGAAATAGGTTTATTCTGCACGGCGTTGTAAACACAGGGAATGTAAGAGGGCGCACTGCAGGTGATTAAAAATACCCCAATTAGTTTTAATTGCATTTCACCATGAGAGTCTTGCTGGATGCGAGGTGGAGTGTTTTCGGCGTGTTGACACCGACGAGAGGCACCCTTCATTGAATTAGAAGGGGGTGAATACTGAACAGGCCCCACCCCAAATGGACACCATCCAAAGGACCTTTGATGGAGGAGCAGGGATCAGAGTTCGCCCAGGGAGCTGAGGGTGGTTTTGACATTGGCATTTACGTTCATTTTTTTAGCTGACGTATTCGTCCAAAGTGACATACAAGCCTACAGCTGTCAAGGAGCAAACTAGGCATAAGGCTAGGTTGAGCTTCCAATGAGAGACCAATAACAGTAACAAGAGTTAGCAACATAGGTGAGAGATACACAAAACGTAAAGGTGTGACATCATAGGCTAAGGGGGTTGGTTTTGATCGGGTCTATCTATGCGCAGTGGTCTTAGCACAGTGGCTTTTCAAATACTCCTTTAGGCGGTGGCCTTGAAATACAGCTTTCTGCATCTGGAGACAACTGAAGCATCCCAGTCACATCGATTCAATTCAGGTGTCAAGCAAGCTTTCGCCGAGGATCATGTCAGCCCCGTAGCGATGCTTTGTCGAGTGGTTCGGTGACGACAGCGTTTAGACAGGATATCGACATAGAAGGGACCTACAAAAACACCCGAGTCTTCAGACGAGACACATTTTCTCTTTACGCCGTTCTCCGTATCTCTGGATTTAGCTGTGCCGGTACCTGGTGCTGATTTTTCTCCCAACCGCTTATGGACCTTGATGGGAAGAGAAACTCCTTCCTTTGTACAATAGCCGGGCTCTTCCAGGCCTCTGGTCAGGGCATTTCATGGGAGTCTTAGCAACAGTGTTGAGCATTTCAGGTCCAGAAAGTACAAATCGAGACAAAGTTTTTGTTTCTACCCACCAGTTCAGCATAAAGAGTCATAGTCACAGAGTATTAAACTGGTTGGTAGAAACAAAATCTTGGTCTGGATTTGCAGGTTCTGGACCTGAAATACCCAACACTGTCGGTAAGACTTGCATGAAACACCCTGATTAAGCGGTGGAGCAAGAAAGTTGAAACCATGATTTACACACATTGGAGCAGATAATAGTTGCATTAAGCGACAGAGAAAGAGCATTGACACATAATCAGAGAGAGTAGGAATTGCGATAATTGTGTTGCGTAAAAACATATTGCACCAGGAGATATAAATTAAGCCCGTAAATTAGCCCAGGATTCTGTGCAGCTGCGAAGGAGTCCGAAAGTGCTCAGTAGAAAGCCCAGAGCTACAGATACGGGTCGATCCGTAGAAGCTGAAGAGCTCAGCACAGCTTCCCTGCAATTAGGATGCAGCCAGGAGGTCAGGGCTGAAGAGGAGCCGGAGGAGGTGACATTGGAGTTGCATCTTGAAGAGCAGGAGAGGTTTTACAGTCCTGGGGATCCGGGGAAGCTTGCAGTCAGAAAGAGCAGTGTCATGTCACAGGGAAACATCGATGCAGATTTTAATGCGAGGTAATAGGATCTGGACCTGACGCGTTAGCAGAATACTGTAATAGCAACACGCTCGATCAGTCAGTCTCTCTCAGGTTGGTGCAGGGACCTCAGCTTCCTTGTCGACTCACATCTGTGGTGAATCCAGATATGAAGATGAGCTTTAAATCATACCTAATGTTCCATTTCTCTCACCATCAAGCCCCCGATGGGTGTCGCTGGGCGGGAATCAGTGAAGGTCACCTCCATCTCCCTGTTGAAGAAATCACTCGTAACTTTCGCTTGATAAATTAGCTGTAAGGTGGCGGCTTTCCATGAAACGTGATTGATGAAGATGTCCATGAATTATCAGTGGCTAGTTGTAGCGGTCATAGCGAGGACAAGGTTGGCGAGTATGATCTACACTGGGATGACCCTGAGGTAGACGCAGATATTTTTGATGTTCTACAGGAAGAATCTTAGCCTTTATCCCGGTCATTCCAGCCAGATCAGTGAGGATCAGTCAGCTCTGGGGAGCTCAAGTTCTTTGTAATATAGAAAGTTGAGATTGTTAGACCTTCAGTAGATGTGAAAGAGGACAGAAACTGAGGACTGTTTGGCCAGGATGTCGATGAGTCAAGATCATATCATGTGCGTGCAGTGCCAGAGATGCTGTGCTCTTTGTTTACACTCAAAGAGTAATTGGATCATAGCCTAATCACTTAATTGGATCAATTAGTGTGTGAATTTAATACATTAGATCCTGCACTCCAGGTGCTCTGTGTTTGAAACTTTCAGAGAGACCTGTACACTCCGAATGATGGCAGGCACTGTGGTTCCTGGGGGCCAGGGGCTGAACTCCAGATGAGGTGGGACATCCATAGTAGCTTTTCTCCTATGCATCTGGAGCTTCAGGAGGATACTCATTATTTGTAGTTGATGATAAAGAGGGATTATTCAAACATTGTGAACAGGGGACTTCTTCCAAGACATAGATCTGTATGTAGTCAGGCTTGAACCTTGGAAGTTGATAGGTTAGCATCTTTTGCATGGTAAAGCTTGGCTTATTTAGACTTAGATATATGCTGAATGTTGGTCCATTGTGGTTAAAAAGTATTGTGTTGTGGTTACCTGCTGGGGTTTTGTTTATGATTTCTGCGTAAGACGTGGCTGGGATTTGAATGTTTTCGGTATAGGACCATGATGCTGATGCAATATCTAGGAATAACCAGGCCTGAGGAAGCTGTGATGAAATTGTGGGGGCCTAGGCAAGCAAAAGGCAGCCAGTACTGTCAATAATACTGGAGGCCAAACCATTATCCATCTGTGGAAACTGTGTCTGTGAGGCCTTCATAAATGCAGGAGAACCTCAATTTCTTCAGGCCTTTAGGGTCTATGAAAGTGCCAGGAGATGTCGATGTGTGATAAGCTTCCCCACCCACGTCTCCGTACAGCCCTTCTGCTTGTCTGATGTTTCTCCAAGTCGAGAGCCTCGCTAACAGTATTTCGCTGTTGAGCGATTTGTAAAATGCTGAGTTGTATTCTCAGTTTAGGCTTTTGAATATTCTAGGGTTCTGGTCCATTTTAGCATGTCTAAGTCGCAGTGTGTCCACTCTCGGGGGGTGAACCGACAGAGTTAGATGTCAAGTAAAGGTCAAAGTCAGTGTGTAAGGCAAGGGGACACCTTGACCGGCCCGCATATATGCACATATGGACAACCGTATGAGCATTTCCAGCAACTGCACTCAATTACGCGACCTGCTGTGATGGCCGATGGAAGACCAAGTCACCTGATCGCCTTAAAGTGTGTTCCACATCCCTGTCTTTGCTTATCCACCCTCTGATTCATGCTCTGGTATTTTCCAGAACACTTCAAGGGCACAGCATGGAAGTGAGCAAGTGAAATTCAAAGTTCTGAGTGTCGCGTTTGGGCTGTCCTGGGAGTTCTGGGTCAGTGGCTTCATTGGTGATGGGCGAGTTGGAGACAGTGATATGCCGACGGGGATCTTCGGCCTGACCTCGGGCAATCGGAAGGGCGCTGGATCAGCTCATTCCACTAGCCATCCCATAATAAGATTGCGGGAAATCTCGGGAAGGAGAGTCGCCGGAGCGCAAGTGCCTCTGGGGATTTCATCAAGGAAATCGGCTCCTACGCCAGTCAGAGCTCGTGTCAGCCGACCCTCCAGGCTTTTTTTCTTATCAGCTATCACTGTCCTCCCTCATCTTCTGCCACATACCCAGTGATCAGAGTGATGTCGATGCAACAGTGTGATGTTGACGCCTCAGCACGTCCACAAAAGCCCTTTAGTATCTTTTTCTGCCCAATGCCGTAAGACTCTTACCATCTGATGGATCAGGAAGGTACCAGCGGATTTGCAAAGCTGCTCATGCTGGAAGAATTTTAAATGTGTTTCTCAACGACGAGACCTGCCCTCAGCTAGGGTAGGATGATGTGGTTTCTTGTCCTATTTGTTAGCTAGGTTCTCTTGCATTGCTATCCTCTAGGAAGGAAACATTTCTATTGCGGTTTTGACTCATGATCTACATGCAGCAGAGGTATTGTGGCTGCTGAAGCTCTACCCAGCATTCTGTGCTCTTGGCCACGCCCCCTTCATGTCCTGTACATGGCTGAGGTCTTCTACAGGCCTCTAAATGTAGTTAATGGATAGCGAAAGCTACTCTTATCCTAACAGGCTTCTGCAAAAAGGAGTTTCTACCCGGGGGCAGTGATTTGCGGATTCCGTCTCATGCCCAATACTGCCCCTCACCCTCCCATTCCAGCAAACATGCACAAACAACCTGCCGGTCCATCTGTTCCAGGGCTGAGCGTGGGGCGCGGGGCGTGAGCAAGTGGCAGGGATGGCCGGGCAGTCGGACTCAGCGCGGCCCCCGGGACCCAGCATAGCCAAGCCCAAAGATAAACGATTTGGCCGGCGTGAGCCAAAAATCTAACGAAGCGGAGAGCCCCCAAAGCCGTGTGCGGGATGTGGGGGGGGGGTTTGTTTGTTCTGAATGAGACTACCAGCTAGACCTTGGGGGGGGGGGGGTTACAAGACAGCAGTATCATAGCTGTGTGGAAATAAAGGAACATGTGTGACACACCAGGAGAAAAAGGTGAAAATGGCCAGCAGGTGGTGTAGTGGTAAAGCACATGGGATTGTAGCTTATGACTGATAACTGATTCGAGATCCCAGGAGGGACCCTATTGCTGGCCACTTGACAGAGGTACTTGGCCTAGCTTTCTCCACCAAATAATGTTTCTATTTGTGTAAATAAACAGAATCAAAGCACCCCCGAAAAAACCTAAAGGTAGATGGTACCTCGTGTGTGTTTGTGCTTGTGTGAAACGATACTAGCGCAGCATTAACCCAGCTGCCAGATAAGGGTGGCTCAGTTTGGCAGCCATTTACCAAGCTTAGAAATGGGACCCCTCCCATCAGCAAACCCCCAGCACTAATGTGGGAGTGTGTGGTGCAGAACCAAAGATCTTATTGTTGCTGTTGTTGTGGTTGTTTATTATTGTTGTTGTTGTTGTTCTGTTGTTGCTGTTGTTGTGTTGGTGTTATTATTGTCATTATTGTTGTTATTGTTAGTATTATTATTTATCTATTGTGCTGTTTTGTCAGTGTTTAGTATTCTCCCATGATATTAATTGCAGTGGTGGGTATTTCTGCCCAGGCATACGGCATTACCTCACTCTCACATGACACCCGTGATGAATGCCGTCAGATTTTCCCGCTACACCCAGAGCCACGAATGGCTGCCTGCTGATCCCACCCTCATAGCTTCTGTTGCAATTTCTGCTTGTGCTGCTGCTGCTCTGTCTATCTGACCTCGCAGTTTGCAATGTGCTATTGGTTAGAGTTTGGAGCTGCTGACTGAAAAGTGGCTGAACTCACAGAATTACCGATCCCTCAAATTCTATGTGTACAGTTACTGATCTCTCATATTCCGTTTGTACAGTTACTGTTCAGTTACTGATCTCTCTCATTGTTTTTACAGTTACTGTTCAGTTACTGATCTCGCTCATTCTGTTTGTACTGTTGCTGATCAGTTACTGATCGCTCACATTTTGTTTGTACAGTTACTGTTCAGTTACTGATCTCTCTCATTCTGTTTCTACAGATACTGATCCCTCTGATTATTTTCATGCTGGCCTGTCTGATCAGTCTCATTCTCTCCCCCCTCCCCACTCCAGTCCTCCTCAGCCTGCTGGCAGCGCATGCCCAGACGGAGATGAAGCGCGTGGTGGGGGACAACGCCACGCTGCCCTGCCACCACCAGTTCTGGCAGGCCGACGCCCACATGCTGGACATCGAGTGGCTGCTGCAGAAGCCGAGCTCTAAGCAGAATGTGGTGAGGGATGGGGGGGGGTCTTTTACTGTCACCACCTCTCTCTCCCCATGCTGGGCCTCCTGCACTCTCCCTTAAACCTTCAGCCATGGATTATTTTTCATGATTCAGGATGGCCTCCTTAGACACAGAGATATTTACGGGAGTAAATTACACTGATTTGCTACTGACTAACAGCAGACTGGAGCAGCTCTGTCAGGCCTTAGCCAGAGAGGGGTCCTCTGATTGGCTCTAGATTGAAATAACCCCAGTGCAATAATAGTAGCTCCATTAGAGTCCTCCTTCATGTTCTGAGGGATTATTGGTTTCACCCAGCAGTGATGCTGGCATTGAGAACTGTCACATGACTCCACCTTTGCACGTAGACGCTTTCAGTTTAATCTCAGCGCATGGTTCTGGTCCATCCTGTGAAAAAGACTCCATCTGTTACCATACCTCCCACCACCAGTGTTGGTTTTTTGAAGGGGGGGGCAACTGGTCGCTAAAATGTATTTATCAGAGGCCCAGCGGGTGTGTAAGCAGCTTTTAATTGCGATCTCTTAGCAGTGTGCCGCATCTTCGCGGAGGGAGCGGACCGCCCAACCTTCAGGGTCGCGTTAATCTGTTTTATTATTTTGTTCCTGTTGCGTGTTACTAAACGATCATTGGGCAGGAGAACTCCGTCTCCCTGCAGAACGTAACGGTGGGTTAAACAGCCGACGACCTTCTGAAAAGACACAAACGCGCCCCCATAACAAAACTGATCTCTGGATGTAAAGAGAACAGGAGCGGATGGAACAGGAGAAAATCCAGCTTTGATAGCCCCCGGTGCAATAAGGGGCTTTATTTTAAATTGGCAGCATGAGTTTGTTAATTAAAAGCAAACATCTGAGAGTTTGATGGAGGGACACGGGAGACCGTGTCGTAGAATGTATAAGTCATCCTTTCATTCTGCAGTAAGGTATCTTGGGGAGATGACCTGTGCTCGCTCTCTCTCTCTCTCTCTCTCTCTCTCTCTCCTTTTCTCTCTCTTGCTCTCTCTCTCACACACACACACATACACATGCACACACAGGACAGGCTGCGTGCTTATGCTGAAAAACACACTCAACAGAGCTAAAAGGGGGCAGCATAGCTCAGCCAGCTAAGTCTCCATGCCTGTGATCGGAAGGTTGCCGGTTCGAGAGCAGCCCCGGCAAGATACTCACATCCGTGGGCCCTTCGGCAAGGCCCTTAACCCCCTGCTTTGCTGCCAAACTTGCTCTCACCTATAAATGTGCCTGCGTGTCATAAAGAACAAGACGGGGAAGCATAAAGAGAATTTTCCCATGAGGGATCAATAAAGTGTCATTATTATAATGAAATTAAATGTGCGGGTACGTAGGAATTTTTTACTTTTCACCTATCGCATTATGCTGAGACATAGATAGGTGAGAATGAAGACTGGGATCTGAGCACAGGCTCAGTCATTTATCTAGCGCCCCCTGGAGCCCCAGGGCCTAACAGCAATGTGACTGTTTTGCCAGGCATGGAATGTGAGTTGCAGTGCTCCCATTTAGGTTTCCGGAGGGCCCCTTCCCGCGGACCTTCTGCCCGGCGGCGTCACTGGCGCGGCTGGCTGGGTCCGAGGGAGGACCTTCTCTCACCCGTGCTGTTAACCTGTCCTCACCAGGTGATCACCTACTTCGGGGGCAGGGTGTACGAGATGCCGGAGGGGGCTCCGGGGCGCCTCTCCTTCGCCGGGGACTACCTGAAGGGGGACGCCTCCCTGCTGATCAGCGACCTGGCCCTCACCGACTCGGGGGAGTACTTCTGCAAGGTCAAGAGTGGCGGGAAATACCACTGGAATACAGTCACCCTCTTAGTGCTGGGTGAGTCGCACCAGCAGGGGGCACCCTTTCTCGTTTCCGCGTTATAGTCCAGTAAGGCAGAGGATTCATCATCATCATCATCATCATCATCTTTATTTATAAAGCACTTTAAAACAACCACAGCTGACACAAAGTGCTGTA
>JAODJU010000101.1:465830-483623 GCA_026776725.1 Gnathonemus echidnorhynchus | reverse complement strand
CTCTAACCCTCCCCCCCCCCCCCCCCCCCGCTATAAAGATATCTCAACAAATCCACGCATATATTATTTCAAACAGGTGACACCTTCGATTGGGGGCGTTGCATTTGTCTTGTTTGGCATAGCGATAAGGCACTGGCAGGGATCCAGGGCCAGCGACTGTGACAGTACCGGCAGATTAAAGAGTTCCCGCTTCCCTGCAGGCCTTCCATCGCATCCCCTGCAGAGCCGGCCTGCAACAATCCGGAGTGTGTGTGTGTGTGTGGGGGGCGGGGGGGCATCACTTTGGGGATGATGCAATGTGATGATGATGATGTGTCAGCGGTTCACGTAGCAATTCAGGTGGCGACCAAAACGGTCAGCGATGGAATCATTTCGTGGGCCTTGGCTGTATGGTTGCACTCAGAATAACAGTAGCCGTTTCACCTGTTTTTATCCACGTAAAGTTTAAAATACAGTTCTTCCCTTAAAGGGACTGACCCCCCCCCAAATAGTATCTTCTTGATTACTCTGCCTGCTAAACAGTGTAATGCTAATCGTCATGGTTAGCCCTCCTTAGCCCGCCAGAATAATTGCGTAAAGCTAATTAGCTTGATTAGCGCTCATTAGCCTTCCAGTTTAAAACAGTGTAAAGCGAATCAGCTTGCTTAGCACCCACTAGCTTTCCAGCTAAACAATGTAATGCTAATTGGCTTGGTTAGCCGTCATTAGCCCACAAGCTAAATAGTGTAATGCTAATCAGCTTGGTTAGCGCTCATTACCCCACCAGCTAAACAGTGTAATGTTATTCAGCCTAGTTAGCCCTCGCTAGCCAACCAGCTAAATAGCGTTATGCTAATCAGCTTGGTTAGCATTTGCTAGCTTTCCGGCTAAACAGCGTAATGCTAATTGGCTCGGTTAGCCCTCACTAGCCTGCCAACTAGACAGCGGCTCCTCTCTCTCTCCCCCACAGTAAAGCCATCCAAGCCTCGCTGCTGGATGGAGGGGCGTCTCCTGCAGGGCAGCGACGTGAGGCTGAGCTGCCGCTCCGCCGATGGCTCTGAACCCATCCGTTACAGATGGGATCGGCTGCTGGACAAGGGCAAGAACGTGGGCAGGCTGCCCCCACTGGCACTCATGGGTAATCTGCTCCGGCCGCCTATCTATGCCAGCCTGCCTCAGGGCACACATGCACACTTGTTTATAAAGAGACACATAAGCTCCACACACACATGGCAAAGGTGGGATTCAGATGACCAAGTAACAAAAGAGAAGTAGAAGTACAATCAGACGTCAGAGAAATTGGAAGCTTGGTGGGGAGATTGTGCCTTTTAACTTGGCCAATAAAAAATCTGGCGCTGGACATGATTGACATGGATGATGCTTGAAGTGCCGCCTCTCTGATGGGCATCTCTCATCTCCCAGTGTGACCTTCTGGTTGTTCTTTCTACACTCCATCCCTCATTCTTAGTCACATCACGACCTCCGCCACTTTACAATCCTTCTGAAAATCTAATCTAAGCATCGCCCATCGATTAATCTTGCTGGTGCCGACGCCCCGGGCCGTGATGGTCGATCTGGGTCTGGTGTCCCGTCAGCCGCTAGGGGGCGTGTTTCTGTTGTGGGGGATTCCACTTCCCTATCCCTTCATGGGCAGATCTGAAGAACCCTGAGATCATCACGCTGAGGAACCTGACACAGGACAGCACTGGCACGTACCGCTGCACGGCCAGCAACGACGTGGGCGAGGAGAACTGCCTCATCGAGGTCAAGATGCACTGTGAGAGCGCCACCGTCAGGCCCGTCTGTGCAGCGCGTGCACCCACCCCAAGAATACACGCGGTCAAGCATGCACGCATATGCCCGTAGACACACACACACACACACACACTTTATGCCCCTGGTTTTGCTCAAACCCTCATCTTGTAAAGTGGAAACATAAGAGTTTGGTGATTATTCACTATTGCTGTACAGATTAAACGATTAAACTCAAAACATCTTTTTATTAGGCACAGATCGGATTACGGCAAATGTTAGAAATATAGGTATTTTTGCAAAAATAGGTTTACAGCATGTATACACACATCATTTAGGAATTTAAATGTCTGTCTGTGTGTGCACCTACGAGTGTGTCTTATTATCATGCCCCCGCCCCCCCCCGTCCCAGATGTGCGCGGCGTGGGCGTGGTCGCAGGTGCCGTGGTGGGCGTGTCCTTTGGGGTCCTTCTCATCATCCTCATCATTTGGCTGGTCTTCCGCAAGAAGGAGAAGAAGAAATACGAGGAGGACGAGACCCCCAATGAGATTAGGTAGGTGCTGCCCCTTAGTGGGGGGGAGGAGCAAGAGCGGCTGGATCCGGCTTAACGCAGTGTCAGTCTGGTTTTCATTTGTATATCTGTGACTGTGTACACCTGCATGAGAGTCATTCATTATGCATGCAGGAGTTGCCTCAGTCAGGCTGGGCCTTTCAGCCTGTGACACTGTTTATCGAGTAACACTGGACACACTGCAAAAAACAAGCTCACTGGGGACTGACTGTGTCGCCACTGACATGCTGAGGAAACGTGACGTGAGTCTGTGAGCAGTGTACGTGTACATGTATGTGTGTAGCAGGACACAGCCATGTGCGGGCACACGTGTTTCCATCTGTGTGAGAGCATACGTGTAATAACAGGGGGTTGTGAGGGTACGCATGTAAAAGCACACGGCAGTGCAAAAGCACGCGTGTGACATCATGCGACTGTGTGAGGGTATGTGTGTAACAGCATAGACATGTGTGGGCACACACGTGTAATAACATACACCTGTGTGAGGGCACGCATGTAACAGCACATGGCTATGTAAGGGCACGCGTGTAACAGAACGCAGCTGTGAGAGGGTACACGTGTAACAGCATACAGCTGTGTGAGGGCACGTGTGTAACACCACGCAGCTATGCAAGGGCAGCACGCAGCCGCGTGAGGGAACACATGTAACAGCACGCGGCCGTGTAAGGGCACGTGTGTGACAGCACACGGCTGCTGCACATGCCCCACGGCTGCGCTCTGTGTCCCGCTCAGGGAGGACGCCGAGGCCCCCAAGGCGAAGCTGGTGAAGCCGCACTCGCTGCCCTCGTCGCGCTCTGGCAGCTCCCGCTCCGGGACGTCCTCCACGCAGTCCATGGTGCCCAGCAGCGGGCCGCACGTGCCCCCCCAGCGGCCCTGCCTCCCCGTGGTGGCCGCGCTGCGGGAAAACGGCCGGACGACCGCCGGGCTGCCCCCCTCCCCGCCAGCCTACTCACGCACCCCTCCCAGGGCCTCCGAGCTGGCCAATCCCCGGCTCAGTCCCGGGAACCTGGTTCGCATGGGCGCCACCCCCGTCATGATCCCTGCCCAAACCAAGGCCTTTCAGACTGTGTAGAAGGGCTCCCCCCAGTGGCAGCGTGCGGGAAAGATGCAGACAGGAAGTAGCAGACTTTCACATAAGCAGCATCCAGCTGCAGATATCATAATGGATATAACTTAAAAGAATTAATAATCAAACAGCGTTTAAATGAATGCGTATTAACAAAGGAGATCTAAAGTTCCTGTCCCTCCTGATTGAAAAAACTTAAGCCCAAGGGTAAACATTGTTCTGTTTTTATTTGTATTTATCTAGAGATGTGGGTGCAAAGAGACAGAAGCAGATAAATGGAGTTTATTTCATTTCAAAACACACAGAGCTTGTTGCTGACTGAAGAGGTGATTTGACGTTACAGAGACAGTGTCTGTGGTCAAAAGGCCCACGTTGCTTCAGAGGGCTTGTCCTTCACCCTTCAGCATGTGTCCCGTGTAGAGAGCCCCCACGGGCACGCCCAGGTTAGGCGTCAGACGCTATGCACACATTTCAGCTCCAAAAAGCTTGCTAAGAAGTCTGAGCCTAAGACTTATCACCAACAGCAAGAGCTTGGCATTCCTGTGAGGTTACTCCTCATTCGACAGTGAGGTTACTCCTCATTCAACAGGGAGGTTACTCCTCATTTAACAGTGTGGTTACTCCTCATTTAAGAGTGAGGTTACTCCTCATTCGACAGTGAGGTTACTACTCATTTAACAGTGAGGTTACTCCTCATTTAACAGTGTGGTTACTATTCATTCAACAGTGTGGTTACTCCTCATTTAACAGTGTGGTTACTCCTCATTTAAGAGTGAGGTTACTCCACATTAAATAGTGTGGTTACTCCTCGTTCGACAGTGAGGTTACTCCTCATTTAACAGTGAGGTTACTCTTTATTCAACATTGTGGTTACTCGTCATTTAACAATGTTATTACTCCTCATTTAATAGTATGGTTACCCCTCATTTGACAATGAGGTTACTCCTGAGACAGAAGGTGTGGTGATTCCTGGAGCATTTGAAAGGATGAAATAGCTAAAATATTTTGCACATCGTGACTCCCAACAATTAAAGAGTCACACATTTTGCCCTTTGATGGGACACTTGACCTCGGACACTCCAGCAGAAACACACCCCCCCCCCCCCCCCAGCATAAACGGCCAGCGAGTTTGACGAAGAGGTCACCAATTTTAAATTACAATTAACTGATTTATCTAGTGCTGTGATTCAATGCAACCTAAGGTGGAGGGAATGGTAATGTTTTATGGGTGCACCCTGGAATTCAAACCCACAACCTCTACATACCTGCATACATTACCAGCAGCTCCAGCTGGCTGTACCTAAACTTAAAGGACCCCCCACAAAGTACGTTGCATAAAAGTACACATACAGGACCTTAGAGGACCTTATTAAACTTTAAATGTATGTTAACAAGGATGGGTCACATTTATACTCCCCAATTTGTTTAGCGAAAAAGCCTCCATAGCTGTGCACATCTGGACACTAGGTGGCGCCATGGCACGCCACGCTAAGAAGACACTAAGGGCCACCAGGACGTCTGCCTTATTACCGCTGGGATTTCCTGCGGGGACGCATCGCCTATGGCAAACGCGCTGTTTCTCACCACCAAATGGACAGCGTTGATACCACACATGGCCATTGGGTGGCGCTGTGCTGGACGAAGCTGAATAATGGCCACTCTGAGAGTGCAGGCTTACAACAGCCCTATTCTCAGTGCGCTGTTTCCAACCTCAGCTTTTGGTAAATATCTCAATGTAATTTTAATTCTATAAATAAATGAACCTTTCTGACAGTGTGGTGTAAGAAATAAGTTGAACTGGAGGCCTGTTCTGTGTGCCTTTGAAACCAATTTCTTGCATATGGGGTTACTTGTTAATCCTTACGGCACATGTAAATAGCCAGCTGACTGTACAGAATATTAACAGAACCAAATAGAAAAACAGTGAAGATGGGAGTTGAAATATCGGTCGGGTATTTTTGGAAATTTTCACCAGAGCAAAGCGCAAAGACAGAGGACAGTGCAGCGGTTAAGGACGCCGCCGATTCAGGTGCCGGTATGGGACCTGCTCTTTGTCCCTCCAACAACTTGCTTAACCTGAATAGCTATTCCAGTCTAAATTGAGAAACATGAATTTATCAGCATCTCGCTTGTTCATATATGTGCTTCGTTTGCATGTGTAACTCACAGATAATGTATTCTTATTTTATGCAGCCAGGTTAAAGAAACTGTGACTATAGATTTTCATTTTCTTTTCCAGTGTGTTATTACTGATTGTCATGCAAAATAACGGATTTTGATGGAGTGCCGTTAAGATGCGCACGTATGTTGTATCCCTGTCCAGGGGGCCCGGACGGCAACCTTAAAAAAATCAAGGCTGCAACCGCTGTTCTCCTCTTTTTCAACGGTTCCTCTTTCATGATAGTGGAACTTTTGAATGCCACGGCATAAAACGGAAATATTTTATTTTTTTGTTTTGCGCCCTAAAGTGAAAACACGGATCGCTTATCAAGAGAGGTCCAGGTCAGCTGATGGTGTAAAGGGCTTAAGGACCCGGGGAAAAAAGCAGCTCAACTGCTCTGGAGACCCTCACTTTCTCCCGGCGGGGATGTTAAACCACTAAAGCAGGAAAATTCGAAGGGATCGTGGAAGAGGGACATCTTGTATTTCCACGAGCATTTGAAACAAGCTCTTCAGTTTACAATGCATATTAAGCAGATGAGTGAATGTGGAATTATAATCTACTTGGACCTTAAACACAAGCGTGACGATCTAAGCAATATCACAAGGTTCAATTCAGTGAACAGAGCGAACCTTGATTCACGAAAACATTTTAATGTCCATTTTCGCAGTCAAAGGTTCACGCCTCTGAAATAACACGTAGAGCAAACGCTCCGCTCCTCTGGCGCCCTTCTTCCTACGAAAGGGACGTGTCCTTGTGTTTTATGGCGTGCCTGACGGGCCTTATCTAATTATTATACAAGAACCACATTAAGCAGATTGTTTGAGATGAACCTCTCTCCAATGGACTCGCAGAGTGGAGGCATTTTCTCCATGACCTGCTCTGCATACGCTCACCGACTGAGGTGCACCAAACGCCGACTCGGCCATTTCACTGGAGATTTTTCCTATCTCGTTATATTAGGCCTGTGTGCTCATATGCGGGTCGGCATAACATATCAAATTATGAATAAATATTGTAGGAAGTTATAAGTGGTTGTTCCTTTGTTTTTTTGTTTCGTTTCTCATTTTCCCAGGTTTATTTTTCATAGGCCTATCTATTTTTGCGTTCAGTTATTTCATTACAGACTTTATTCCAACCGCCTGTTTCTTGATTGTATTGTCAGAAAGACTATTATAAAGGGAAACGCCGAACATTTCTCACCTTCTCACGATCATTTTGCAGTACTGGATTGACCGGAAACACTATGTAAATATACCATTCGCTGGTGAAACTGTATATTTGTAAAATATTAAACATTGTTTTTCTTTGTAATAAAATATTCAACGTGTAAGCATCTAGTCCCTTTCATTGTGCGAATACATCGGACTGATGTGCTTTCTTCTGGTTTAAATGCATGATAAGGTGCAGAATTACTAGTTAATGTGTTTACAAGATGTTTTATTCCTATAATAGTATTCTATGTATTATAGTTATGTTTTACCGAACTAAGCAAATCGAGAAGTAAAAGGAGATTAAAAAAAGCCGGCTGTGGACGAATAAAATGAAGCGCATAGCAATGCGGCGTTTGAGAGGAAAAACAGGCAGTAAGGTTACGCGGCCACAATGAATACGGCAATGTCGTTTTATTTTACACTTAATCCATAGTATTATAGGCTAAACTTCAGTAAGTCGATTTCAGTGATTTGTGGGTATCTTTGTTTAGAAATCCAGATTGTTCAGATGCTCTACTTATTGTCTGGGAGATTGAGTGACGGGATGGGTGGAGGTGTGATGTCTCCCTCAAGCGGTACATTTTCATCATGACTAACAAACTCCGAAAAACAAACAGGCCTACATACAAACACACGCGCGTTATATTAATTACTGCTTTCTGCCTTATGTCATTAAATAAGTGTCAAGAACAATCGATTTAAAAATTAGACTTCACCCACAACTGGAAGCCACGGAACTACCTCTTACAAGAAATACAAGTCAACAATTTACGTGGTATTGAATGCGTATCGCGTAATTTTGATTCGATTTTTCTTTTTACAGAATTTGTAGTGTACAATTCGCAGCATCTAATGACTAAGGAACTAAATATTCATTAGGACAAGATATCTCTTGCTCTGCTTGATGCCAACAGAATGTTTGAAATGCAAGACTACATATATACGCCTAATTATGTAGGCCTAATTTACATGATGCAATAATTATATTACTGCTTAAGACATACACGACAGTGAATTACACTGTTTAGTCTGTTCCAGGAAAAAAAAATGCTAACAGATGCATTTCCCAGAGGTACGCAGCCAAATTGGCCCGTGATGAAATTAATATTCCCCCACTAAGATAATGTTTAGTTGGAGCTTGTCGGGTCGCATCCGGAGGAGAGCAAATTGATTACACTGCAACTGACGACAGCGTTGTTGCTTTACGACCCGGCTAAGTAATTAATAGCGCACATTTGCGGATGAAAACGGTGGGAAGAAAAAGGTAAAGGTAAAGGTAGTAGCGAGTCAGGCAAACTTAAGGACCACGTCTCGGATTATCCTGAAATCCATCGCTGATCCCCTTAAAATAGCGTACTTTAAAAGAAAAAAAAAACCTTGCTTGCTTTAGCCAACACGTTCCGCGCACGCTGTCTTGCTTAACTATAAACAGATAATTCCTCATATTTTCTTGATCTTATATTAATTGTTTGAGAAATTTTCTGCCCACCGTTAGAGACTGCGTGTCCACTTTTCCAAAGGAGACAATTTCCTAACTGTGACTGAGACTGCAGTCATTTCTGAACACACGGTGTCTTGGAAAAACGCAGGCCCGTTCTCTAGCACTGGAAACAGGTCTAGGAGCACCACCCATCTCTATACACTCCATCCCCGCCCTCCGGCAGCCTCCCTCCACCTTCCGCCGCCGTGCACTGCAGGACTCCGATAACCCATCCCTGCATCCCTGATACTCCAGCGGAAGGACCCGGCGTCAGCTGCATAGCCTACAGCGGGCGGTGGGGGCGCAAAGGGAGACAATACCTCGTTTCAGAGGCATCCCGTCCGCTTAAGCGGGGTAACTCTGTCCGCGATCGTTAAGCTGCCTCAAAGTTTGCCCCGCAGCACACACCCCCAACGTTTTATTATTTACACACGTGGAGGGGAAAATGGCTTTCGCGAACCCGGGACACATTATCCCACAAGTGAAGCTGGAGGAGGCGACGGACGACAGTTCACTCCAAAGCATCGCTCAGCGGCCTTTGCAGCCGGGGCAGCCGCGAAGCAAGCCCTCTTCCCCGGCAAGCATGAGGAGACATCACCGGTAAGGGATCTGCGCTGCTTCCTAGACTTACGCTCAATGACATTTGCACGCATCCAAGGTTGAAGAGGCGATGCTGATCGTAAACACTGCCCGGGCGATTGCACTATTATCCCTGCTGGTAACTAACAATTTTCAAATATTTCGGAATACGACCGACTGGAACACGCCACCTGCTATATGTGGTATAGTTAGGAATTTCCTGGGATTTCCGATATGATGAATCCGGGATGGCCTGTAGGCGCACCGGCATTGGAGATGTTGACATAATACGGCCGCTTTTGACAGCGGCGTCCGCAACAATGTGCGTAAATGTCATGTCGGGTAAGTAGGGAAACGCTCGCTGCTTGTTCCGTGGACGTACGGGTCGGCAGTCCTTCCTGTTTGTTGCGAACATCTAACGACTGTAGTAAACGCACATCTCTACGCAGTCTTCAGTGGTAATAAATAAAACACAAAACAACCAGTGTATTTAAGTGGGATATTTGTTATTTAAATGTATATAAAGGGTCTAGCCTTAAGACTTTTTAGCCGGTAACTTTTCAGTGGCAGTGTTAATATACGTTGAAGACATTGCGCAAAAGGGATAATTATTAAAGGAATCCCGGGACCGTCAGCCCGGGTCTCGCAGCAGAAAAAGCCGCAGGGATTTCTGTCGGTAATCCCTCCTTGGAATCACGGTGCCTGATACCTAATTGGCGAAAGATACCTATCGTCACCCGTTAATAATAATGTGTACAACCACTGCTTATATTAAAGTTAATTACCATCCTCACTGGTACATTGAAACGAACATTACTCTAGTTGCTTAGGGAGCAGAAAAAATAACTTCGTGTGACATTTTGCAGGCTTTACACGCCTGGCAGAGTTCATTTCACGGTAACTTTCCCGTGTTGCGAATCAGCACTGTGGCTGATTAATCTTTCCGTCTCGTGTCTTGCGATGAATCCGAGCCAGACCAAGTTATTTATCAGGTGAAGTCTGGACCGATAAACAATCACCAAGCCACTATGCAGCCCGACGTTCCGGCCACATTTTTCGCTTTGTTGCGTAAAAATTTTTGCCTTCGTTTGACTTAAATTAAGCCTAATTGTATGGTCAACAAACAACGGCAGCATGACACCACGTTGGGAAATGCGTGTTTTATTGGTTGATTGAATGGTTTATATAGCGTTTGTCACTAAGTTACAATGGGGCCGCGTTGCAGCATTAAGAAAACGTTTGGTCCATGAGATTCTCAGTGAGACAAGAGAAGGTGACGTGTGTGGTGATGGCGAAGTTTCGGTCTGATCACACACGCTTTAAAAATGTAAGTTTATTTTTAAAAAGCGATGACGAAGCATGATTCGTGACGTGAGGTTGGCAGTCGGCGACCCTGACGGGAGGATCTCTCTCCATCGTTATCTGGTCGATCTTCTCCGGGGTACGAGCGATGCAGACATGCGTCTGTCATCCAAGTTTCACGACGTGATTGCAAAAAAAAAAAAAAAAAAAAACCCAGAAAACAAGCATTTTAGAACTTTAGAAATGATCTAATGCGGATGGAGAAACAAACTCCAGCGGCTGATTCAAGTACCGCCTCAGCACTTACAAGCTTAACAAATACATTAAAGTGTGAAATCCAAGACGGTACTGTCTGCCTTGGAGGAAAAGAATAGCATTTATTCTAAAAGCTTACTGTCGGGCCATGTGAATATTTTTATAGGCCCTACTATTAACATACGGGGGGGGGGGGGTTGGGTTAATGTGTTACAGCGTCCACCACAGAAAACGTGGAATGGGACGGTAATGTGCAT
Organism: Gnathonemus echidnorhynchus; assembly: GCA_026776725.1. NCBI lineage: Eukaryota > Metazoa > Chordata > Actinopteri > Osteoglossiformes > Mormyridae > Gnathonemus > Gnathonemus echidnorhynchus. Next base: position 473,006 of record JAODJU010000101.1, on the reverse strand, counting down.
GCATTTTAAATGTGATTACAGTAAATTCGATGACTCTCTCTTTGTGTGTACCAGACATGGAGGGAATTGGATTTCTGGAGCATCACCACACAACAAGGACCCTTATTCCTTAGAGATGTACACGTGTGTATAATATAAACGTCCATGTTTTAATGCAGTATTTCCCTGGAATGGTGTTTGGGTATTTCTGCATAGTGACTCAGAGATTTAGTGAAGCGTGACCGTACATTATGTGGGGTTTTTGGTGGCCGCGGCTCGCGCCGTGTGTCAGGACTCCGCCGATCGGGGCTTTGCTTTGTTCCAGGCACTGCAGGTTTCCAGCGGTCGAGGAAAACCGTCCCTATTCTTGGCACTGTGGCCCATTTGAATCTCCAGCCAGCTTGTGCGCCCGGATTAGACGCAGTAAAAGCCGCCTTCCCGTGAACTAAGTCGGGTCAGCGCCGCTCCGCTTCACCGCTCACGACCTCCGCTGCGCCGGCCGGATTCAACGCTTCGTTGGTTCGGTTGCCCGTGTCACATTCCGCAGGGTGTGCCGGTCGCGCTTCAGCCGAGACACCCCTGTGGTTTTTATTGAGTTAATGTAGCCGGATTTTTATGAATATCAATAGTGTGGCTAGCAGGAAAGCCGCCGTGGTGAGTGGCGGGAGATGGACTGTACCACTGGTGCCCGGTACATTGATCGGTCCTGATGGCTGATACCAGCATGGGCCATAGCTGGGAGGATGTCAGAGGAGTATGCAGAAGCGTGGAGGGAGATGAAATTCTTCCTGTACGTGGATGGCTGGTTGTTTAAGGGAATAACCAAGTTTTTTTGCAGCCGTGTGTGTGTGTGTGTGTGTGTGTAGAGGGTTATTTGGATGGCATTCTGGATGGTCTGGGAGCTTGAAGGGCACCTTATGAAGCAAAGCACTTGGAACAGGATGGGTTACCCCCTCCCCCCAGCACCCCCTTATCTGCTAGGTCACAGGCCGCGTGGCCTGGCAGCGGACCGGGGGGCGCGCGAGGCCTGGGAGCGGCCCATGGAAACAGGCCCGTGTTTCTCTGCCCCCTCCTGGGGGAGTTCATTACTCGAGCAGGGCGCTCCCACCAGTGGGCCAGAGAGCAGGCCGCTGCGTCCCCACCGCGCTCTGCCGGAGCTGCTCTCATTAAAGGGGGGAGGAAGAGAACAAAAGAATGAAAGAAAGACAAAAAAAGAGAGGACACCACCACAGCAAGACTAATAATGCGACTTTTTTTTTTGTTTGTTTTGTTTGAGGGGGCTAGAAGATACCACCCCCCTCCCAGTTCTGGTTACTTATTGGTGTGCTTTTTTTGTACTGTTTGCGGTAAGAAAATGAGAACCTGATTTAAACATTAGTGTCCTCATACGATATGGGACCCTGTGCCCCCAAAACTGCTTTGAACCACAGTCCTGCTAAAATATCCACCCACCCCCGCCCCCCCGCCACCCAAACCCCCCCATCGGTGGAGAGCGGCAGACAGCGAGTGTGAGGATCACTGACAGGCTCAGATACCGCGTCCCTCACACCGCGCTTTTACAGCGTTTACTGCACTTCCTGGCTCGTCTGTGTGCCGCGTGGGAGCCAGGCTCTCTGTTTGGATCTCTGACAGATACGTCTGTCTGTTACCGCGTCTCCGGTCTGTCATATACAGGGGTCACCTGGCTCTTCAAGCATTGAAGGCCGTCCGTTTACCTGCCTGGGGGGCTGTAGTTGCCGGGGTGCCCAACCCGAATATCTCTGGTCTAGAAATCCCAAAACCGTCAACCTAGCAACGAAACACCAAAGGACTGGTCATCGCAAGGACGTGGCGAGGTGTTTCCATGGTGACAGCACTCAGCAGCGAGTGAATTGTCCATGAGAGGCCACCCTTGCCATGTAACCATTTGGTGTTCCAGTCTTGTTTAATTCCAAACTAACATTTGGATGTGCTCCAAGTTGGAATTATTAACTTCTCTACGCTCAGTTGCAGCTGAATGCACATTTCTTGCACCTTCATATGGAAAGGGGGAAAAAAAAAGTTTCATCACCCATAAAAAAGTAATAAATAAAAAAAGATATACATACGTATGTACATATATCCATAAAGGTCTACATAAATCAGTCTCTTGGAAAAAAAAATTCCAGCAGTACCACAAAAGCATGTATTTGAGGACAGGCAGTAAATTCCAACCCAGCTGCAGCTGTTTTCTTGCAATGCATTCTGGGTCATTGCTATTGAAAGCCCCACCATGGCTGTGACCTAACTGGCACCTTATCTGTAATCTGGAGAGCGGATTTTGCCTTTTATTTTGTGGCGAAGAGGTGTCAGATGGGCTACTGGAGATTAGCATGTGGACTTCGACCGGGTCCTGTTCTGTTCCTCTGTGCCTCCAATAGAAAGGTAGCTTTGTGGTTACACTGGGGCAAGGGGGTAAATGCAAATAAATAAGAGCATTGATCGCTGGCGTCTGTAGCCTGGATCCCCAGGGTAAGTTAGCCTCCGTTTCGCTTTGTAATCGTATGTGCATCGTTTAAATTGAATAAACATTCTGGGAAATGTTATTGGCTGCATATGCATTTGCACTGGCTTTCGTCTGCCTGCCGCATTCTTGTCTAACGCGGTAAACTGTGAAACTAAAATTGTCACCCGATATAGACTCATTCCTTTGCGCACGATTTTTCTCATGCATGATCTGATTTTCCCGCCTTTTCCTTCTTTTACCAACTTGTCGACTTCCCCCGTCATCTTGTCTCAGGGCCATCAAACCTAGTAGTCTTGGTTACTTGCGGAACCATAAGAGACACGTCTGACACACGCAACCCAGAATAATGTAAATGAGTGAACAGGAGGAACATATCAATCCACATAACTGGTGTCACCTGACCCTCCCTTTGTGTGCCATCTTCATTTGGGCTTCTTAGAAAACATATAAGTACAGATGACCATCTCCTTACTGCAGGAATAGCCATTGGTGACAGATGTACAGCTCTGAATCTGGGTGCCCTGAATCAGAATGTTCCAGAGAATTCTCCTTCTGTCTTTTCTCCGACACAGCATCCCAGCGTTTGTCTTTTTCTCGTACCTGTAACAGCTTTCCTAGTTGCCAGTGTCAGTATCCAAACACGTTGCGTGTGTGCATATGAGCCCTGGAAAGGCTTCGGGGATGTGGATCATTGCATCAGAAGACAGCCAAACACCGCTTATCTAAATCACTTCTCAGTGTCCTTACCATTTAATGCCCCCCTTCCCCCCCCCCCTCCATTTGGGCTGGACGTTCTTAGCAGCTGAGGTGAGAAGACAAAGGCACTGGGAGGACATCACATCAGACGGAAACTCCGCCCACCTCCACATCATGCCAGAGGAGCCTGACTCGGTCCTCCTGTTCCACCCTGCGATCCACATTAAGCCGCGGATGGCTCGTGATAATTAGCAAGCCGTTCTCCAGTAACAAAGGGCCAATTTTCTGCATTAAGGCGGGTTGGCTGACTGAAGGACTTTTTTATGGCAAGTGTGAATTGTTTGTGACACTTTAAAAAGGGGGCGCGACGTGCCGTTAGACAGAAAAGCTTTACGATATCGACTGCTGCTGTCTGTGGATCGTATAGTATGCCAGTGGTGCAGGGTCAACCCAAGGAATAAGTGAAGTGGCTGCTTAGGGCCCAGCGGCCACCAGGGGGCCCTCTACCTAATCAGTCTGCCACAATGGGAAGGAAGATCTATCACAACTAACTTGATCAAATTTTGCCTAGGGCCCCAAAAAGGGTCGGGCTGGCCTCTGGTGTGTTCCTCTGTGGGCAGGACTCCGTGTTAGTGATAGGATGGTCATGGGTTCAAATCCCTGCTGTTTTACTTTTAATTTATGACTTCCTCCAGTCATTAAGTGTCCTCTCTCCAAGCTCTTAAAAAAAGCTTCTCAAAAAGTTGGGGGCACACGTCACCGACAAGTAATTCAGGCTAATGGTGCTGTTTTCCGTTAGTTGGTGACCAAGCAGGTGGCGGGGAAAAATGAGTGTGTGTCAAGGCTTACAGTGTTTACTCGCCGGAGGCCGCGGTCAAGGAGACACGGCCGTCAGCTCACGCTGTCAGGAGGACCCAGCCAGATGATGCCGGGCTCCTCATTAAGACCGGGGGGGACCGGAGGCTTCTCCGCTCCTCCCGGCGTAGACTTTGGGGACACGCAATCACTCCCCGGTGGCTAACGAAGCCGGAGACGGCAGATCTGCAAGGACAGGAGGAAGCCGGGCTTGTGTTTGTGTCCTCCCATCCTGACTGAGAGCCCCTCTCATTAAACGCCTTCCAGCGGACAGGCCCGTCGCTTTGAGTCCGCCGCGAGCGAGGGCTGTCAGATAAAAAGGAGGAAGAAAAAGCCCCCCCCCCATTGTTTCCCAGGTGACGGAGGCCTTGGGAATATGGTGCGGAGAGTGCCGGAACGGCAGACCGCAGAACCCGTGTGGCAGAGACGGAAAAGTTTCCAGCTCTCTGTAAGAAAAAAGGAAGAAGAAAAAAAAAAAACAGAACAAAACGTTCAACAAAAAAGTTTTTAGCTGCTACAAGACCTGCGACCTACATTCAGGAGCCTGGCGTAGGCTGGATTCTGCACGCAATCTAATCTTCGTTTTAAAAGTGTTTCACCGGAAAGAGCTGTCTTGTGCCAAATGTAGGTAGCCTGAAGACAAGCGAGAACCCATGGGCCCCACGTGTTTATTTTCAATATGACGTGTATGACTCGCAGCGTCCGTGGTGAAACCTTGTCGGAGAGCCGTTAGCCGTAAGAACGAATGTGCTGGTATCGCCGTGACTCACCAGGCCCCCTGCTATGGTGGGAGCCTGTCCGGGTGTCTCTGAGCCAGTGACACGTGCAAAAGCAATATAACTGACAGGAAAGCAGGGAAGGCGGAGTCAAGCAGGGAGGGCGGGGTCAAGCAGGGAGGGCGGAGTCAAGCAGGGAGGGTGGGGTCAAGCAGGGAGGGCGGAGTCAAGCAGGGAGGGCGGAGTCAAGCAGGCAGACAAAGCAAATGCTACACAGTACAGGCACACAGGTAAACTGGAAATTACAGGGAAGTCTTCTTGGGAAATTTGTAATGACTGAGAGGCCTGCAGGTGTGTTGGGGTGGGGGCAAGGAGATGTTAAGTATTTTAGCGCTGGTTATGGTGGGGGGGCTTTGTGTAAGGGGGATAAAATGCGCCGTTGTCTGATGAGACTCGTCTCACGGCAGTGAGGTGGGTTACGCCCGAAGGAGGGTCACGGCACACACTTCCGGAACAGAACCCAGCGGCGGCTTATCGGTGTCTCGGGGAATCCACCGCCAGCGGCTAGACCGCACCCCCAGCGGCTAGACCGCACCCCCAGCGGCTAGACCGCACCCCCAGCTCCCACCACATTCTTTTTGTCACCCGATGTACTCTGAATAATCGACCCCGGAATGCTCAGGGGGTCCTCAGTGCACTCGGCTCTGGATGGCGATGCACGATGAGGAAGACAGCAGGGTTTGTGCCATAGTCAGTCCTCTCAGCTATGCTATGAGGTGCCCCACAAAGCGCCTGACTCAAATTATTTTCCCATCCATCCATCCATTCCTTCCATCCATGCGATCATCCAGGAATTTATACCATAATAATTTTAGCACCCTCCCCTGCCTTTGGGACTGGGAGGAACAAGGCAACAGCAACACCAGTGCTGCTGTTAATTATTTTGATAATTACAGGAAGCAGGTGCTTTTTGAGAAAGTCCCTATGGCTTTATACAGCTTGATATTTTAGAATAACGATACAGAGCCCTCACACTGCTAAGTGGGACAGGAAATGGATGGATTAAGGATGAATAAACATCCATCACCTATGTGATTGCGCCCCCTGGCTGCTGTACACTAGCCCTGGTAGGAAACGGACACATGTAGAGCCTGCTTGGTACTGACCTATGCCTTCCGTAGGTTCTATGATGTGGAGGCAATGCATTCTGGGATATTACAGTGCATCGCTTTGGAGCTGCTGGTGCCCCAGATGATAACAGGTAATGAGAGTCTGTATGGTTCAGACAGCAGGCAAGTTAAAGCATCTTTATTAGTAACAGGCAATGAGAGGAGATATTATATTAATATGGAAAAAGCTATGAAAACAATAGCTAAAGGGAGATGTGAGGAGAACTGGCAAGCCTGGCCTATAGCCGGCCGCCCCTCAGCCCTGCCAATCCTGAGAGTCTGTGTTTCGGGGAGAGTTTAAGGCTCAAAGCGGCGGATTCTCGCCTGACTCCATGCAATGGGGCTGAGAGATGAGCCGCTCTCGATATATTTTGTCTCCTCACGGGGGCTGGCGATAAAAGATCAAACAGAGGCAGCGGAGGGGGAATTCACAGACATGAAAGCCGGAGAATGGCGGCCCTGAAATCTATCTGATTTCGGCTGCGTTCGGCTCATGCTGCAGATACGAGGAGACTGCGAGGCACACTGAAACAGCCCCCATGCCCCTGGCCCGCTTCGGCGCCACAGCAGTGTGGGCAGTGGGGGGGGGGTTGGGGTCCCTGTCTGGTTGGAGTCTGACCTCAGGAGGACCTGGTTACGGGTGCTGCTTTTTGCGGCGGCCATCTTGTCAGATGGGGAGTGGAGTCTTTAGCCAGGCCTTTATCATCCCCGATGATAGATAAAAAAGGCAGAACCTTACATGGGGTGGGGGGGGGGGGGGGATGCTACTTGCTTTAACGCAGGGGCCTCCAACTCCGGTCCTGGAGAGCTACTATCCAGTAAGTTTTCTATCCTACTTGGCGTCTGATGATCCACACCTGCTCCTAGTATTTATCTGAGAACAGGTGTGGCTCATCAGAAGCCAGGTAGGACTGAAAACCGACTGGACAGTAGCTCTCAGGACCGGAGTTGGGGACCCCTGCTTTAACGCACAGGCTTACCCAGCCTGAAGCACAGGGACCGTCACTGAGCTCAACCTTCGCTAAAAGGGGCCTTGTTCCTTGCTCCCATCAACAACTTCAACCACCCCCCCTGACTCCAGTTGATAACTATTACCCTTGCTACCTCCCACCCAGTTTAAAACTTTTACTGTGCCCCCCCACCCAATAGATAACGACAACAGCGTGGAAAATAGCCAAGGGGTCTCTGCTAATGTTAACGTGCCTCTGGTGGTAGGGGGGCAATGCAATATCATACTAAATGCCCTCCGTTTTCCTCTCACCCAGCCACTGCCCCC
>JAODJU010000101.1:452597-465730 GCA_026776725.1 Gnathonemus echidnorhynchus | reverse complement strand
CAGGGAATCTCAGCATCGTACAGGGAATCTCGGCATCTTACAGGGAATCTCAGCATCGTACAGGGAATCTCGGCATCTTACAGGGAATCTCAGCATCGTACAGGGAATCTCGGCATCGTACAGGGAATCTCAGCATCGTACAGGGAATCTCAGCATCGTACACTGTGCACAATAAAACAGCAGAGCATCGTTTAGTCTTACAGCGTTTAGCTGGGTGCTTTTAAACTTTGTTCTATCACCGTATCAGCCGACCCTGCGATACAGTTTCCTGACAAGCGGAAGATTTACTGTTTTTTTTTTTCATTCTTTTGGCCTGAGTGGGCCTTCGTGGACGGGGCTTTCAGTAAAAAGCCATTTTGGAAACGTAAGCCTCTACTCTAATTTCTGAGATGGATGTAAGTTGGACCAATGTGGCGCTGACCGGAACAAGCAGCTCGAAGATGGATTTATGGATACGACTAAGTTTGTCTGCTTCCATTGTCGGCGCAGAAAGGATGCCAGCCTCTCTGATCTCATTCTGTTTCTTAAGCGGTAATTTCAGGATGGGGGGAGGGCTTGGGGTTTTTCAGGAAAAGTCTGCTGATGGAGGGACTTTGTCAACTGGTAGACACCCCCGTGGGCATTGATGCCCAGTGGTAATTCAGAAGGCCGGGCTTTTAGACTCTCAGGGGGTGCGATGTAACTCAATTGGCAAGATGGGGGCAATCAGACCCCCCCACCCTGTTTCATTCTAACATCACCTAGGAAACGCATGCAAAATAGACTAGGACCAGCACTTGGTGGGGGATGGGACGCTACAGCAGCACTGTAATTATGAACGAGTAGAGCTGTAACTACTGAGATCCTTTTACAGAATTATTCTGACAATCCATTTATTAACAAGAATCAAACTAACCTGAAGTTACTGGACATCAATTAATGTATTTTTTGCAAAGCCCCCTGTAAAGTTTGTACTCTAGCAAAAGATAAAAAAAATTATCACAACAATAGTTGGATTCACATTTTAAAAAGGTTTCGCTAAGCACCAAAGCATAAACAATGTTGAAAAGCATCACTGGAGCGTTTTTAAAAAAAACATTTTTAAATGTGACATTTTGATTTGTCAGAGAAACCTCATTAGCATGAAATCAGCCGTCCTTCCTTTACATTAGTATTCACTCAAGTTGCTGGTCCCCATCACATCTCCCAGAATGCAGTGCAACAAACAGCAATTTACAGTTAACCTGTTTCTAAAACACACTAATATGTGGTAATGACCCAGCTAGTTGCTGTAAAACTAATGTAAATAACAGCTGGATATTTGCTGCAAATGTATAGTGTACAGCGTTTGTGATTAGTAAAAAATGTAGCTTGCGTCTGCCCGCAGACTTCATGATGGTTGGATGGATTATCAGCCATGTGGTTTTGAAAAATCTAGTTCAGCTAAATATCTATGCTGCTGAGTGATTTTGTGCACGGCATTGTGGGTAAGGCTTCACAGGCCAGCTCTGAAACGTCACCTTCTCTGCAGTATCGATTTGGGGGGCTGTAAATAGGCTGCACAATGCAGGAAGGTTATCTTGTAAGGTCTCTGTTTTCACCCCGGGGGCAGCATATTGATGTCTTAAGGTCAACGGGGAAAAAGATGGAAAGGTAACATCCATGCTGTCTTGGAGAAGCCTCCCGTGAAAGACCTTCATGCGTCTTCACAGTGCTGTTGTCAGCGTCCCTTTACCTTTTGAAATTGGAATGAGGCCTTTAAGAGAATGGCTTCATCCCATGCAGCACACTTAAGGCCAAGCGCACTGAGATGCTACACACCGTGATGATGCATGTTAATGTAAGATGCTAAGTGCACAAGTGAATGTGAAAAGTCCAAGTGCGCAGGGATTTCTTGAAAGCAACGGGACACACTTGATATCTGAATTAGTAAACAAGCAACACATTACAACAATGTTGCCATTTGTGCTGGTTGTGTTTGGGGGTGTCCATCACGGTAAACTAGACTATGTAAAAGTCCGTTATACAACTTTGTGCACTTACAGTAAAATTCGCTCCTAGGAGTTTTACTTAGACAAAAATGTTCTGAGGGCAATTGGAGGGGGCAGGGCCAACCAATCAGATGTATCTAGTTGCTTGGACCCACCTCCTCTACAATGTGATTGGTTATCTCTCTGAATCAATCATTTTTCATTAAGCCCTCAGAACATTTTTTGTCGAAGTAAAACTACCACAAGCTTGAAATTTATTTGGAGGCATGTTTGGCTCGGATAAACTGGTAGACTTCCTCGTGTTCCTCGTGTTCCTCTTGTTCCTCGTCTTAGCCATTCCGCCTTTGCCCCCTACATCCCTAGATGTGACCTAGCCCCACCCATCCTAAGCCCCCCAGCAGTATGTTTTGGTGGAGTTCATGCAGATGAACATGGAGATGAAGCAGTTGTGATGAATTAATCAGATCTCAATCAAAGCAAACGGATGCAATCCCCTCATTCCCTGTGAAACTGTGGGCTTCAGGATCTAGCAGCCAGCAGATCAAAGCCCAAAAACCATGTGCTGGGAACCATCAGCATCTAATTTATTCCACCTCATTTTTTGGAATCAACTTTACTTGGAATTATTCAGTGAGGTGGCATGACATTACATGCCATCTCTGTCGAATCACGGAGCAGACTGCAAGTGAGTGCTATTAAACTACTATCTTATTGGCCAGCCCGAGATGGAGGGCTTTTAAGTTAGTTTTTATTGGTCGTCCTAAAGCATAGCACCATTAAACTTTCATGAGGGCTAAAGCAAATACAATCACAGTCACTTATCTACCCCCCCCTCCCCTCCCCCCCACCAAGCCATACTTACACGTGACATGACCAGACCAAGCGACCAGCCAATCAGAGGCATTTATTGACTTTGTGACTTGTATGGGTGAAGGCACTATCCTATGCAGATCCATGATGTCACAGTGACGCACAGCTCAGGTAGAGAGGCTGTTGGTCGCACAGGATGGGGAGCCCACAACATGGTCAGGTTCTCGGTCCGCCCCATTGCTGCCACGCTGGTCTGCTTTGGTCAGCTTGACGTCCGTAGCGTGAAGTCGCCCTACTTATGACGCTGGCCGCTGGCTAGGTCTCTAACGAGCACAGTCGGGAAGTTCCTCACCCCGGTACCCTTCCGCTTACTGGCCTCACCTTGGCCTGTCCCACTCTGCTGTCCAGGAGGCCCTGAGATCATGACACCGTTCTGAAACCCAACCCGCTCCAGCCCTCAGCTTCCTTCCCGTAAAGCTTCCCCATCAGAATGGGCTCTGCATCGACCCCCCCAGTGACTATCGAGTAGTTTGTCATCTGAGAGCCATGATACATGACCCCTGTTCTTCGCTGACAGCACTCGGTGGCCCAGACTTAGACCATTACCTCCCAGCTGAGGATGGTGCTCTTGCCATCTCGATGTCTCAAACATCACTGCAGCCTTCAGGAGACTGCTTCTTGCTGACATGGCCACGCCCCCTTTTGGGATGCGTGACAGTCCTGATGGTGACCGTGTGTCCTGCTCCTTGGGGATGCTGCTGGGCTTGACTCCACCGACTAGCCAGGTAGTGGAAACATCTCTATTCATCTGGAGTTCTTCAGAAGGGCTGTTTTGGAATATTCACTTTTATATCCATCCCCGTCCTGTATAGCCCTCAGCCTCCTGTAGGGGGCGCTGTCTTGAGACCCCTCATCCATTGATACCGGCATTCTCTCTTCCTGATGTCTGAGGTGTCAAACCCTGTCTGGCCCAGCTAATGGCGTGCTTGCTAAAAAAGGTCTGATTAACCTGCTCAGGCCAACGTTACAAAGAATTAATAATTAATTCATCTCATTAATAATCAAAAGAAGCAGAGGACTGTTACATTGTTCTCTTACCTCTTGTGTTATTTACTGTTTGTTCTGGAGACACATTCAAAATCTTTCAAAACTTTTTAGACCTCTGGACATTTTTTTTTCATTAAATAGTAACATATTTATTGATCTAATTCCGGTAAATGACTCTGCTTAATGGGAATTCCGCTTTTCCTGCTGGCCCAAAGTGAGTCGTTCCCTGATTAATGCCCATCTTCCGGCAGCACCCCTGTAACTTTAAATGATTGTGATACCACATATCACAAAAGGCTATTATTTTATTTGAGAGATTAATTGATTCAATTTAAATTACAGTCCCTTTTAAACGCTCCTCAGTAGTACTTGTGGAACAGATCTAATATTTTATCTACAAGCAGTACAAATTAATAACGGATTCCCAGCTGGGGTCAAACATAAAGATTGCGTTTTGTAGATTGTGACTTTAAAACTGCAGCCTATTATGTGCATTCTGCTCATTGGCCACAGGGTGGCAGACTTGCTTCAGAATGGGCATTCGATGAAACACTCTCCAAAAAACATTGTAGGTCTTGGGCCTCGAGTACAATCCTTTGCATAGATTTAGCACTAAAAGGCTGCATAGGAGGGACGATCTTCCGGACCTTTCCTATATACATCAGTTTGAACAATGTGAAACTAAGCACACTTCAGGATCCCACAAAGCTTCTGAACGTCATGGCCGCCCTGTACACTGGTGCAGTGAGTGCTGTGCAGGAGGGAGAACCTCCACGTTCTTCCCAGTTGATTCTGGGGTTCGTCAGGGGTGTGTTCTTGCTCCTACTCCGTTAAGTACTTGGTTGTGGGGTCCAATGGCTGTGGAGCATTCATTGGTGAAGAAAGATTCACTGATCTTGACTTTGCTGACAATGCTGTGATCTTAGCAGAGTCAATGGAGGCTCTGATCGGGGCTCTCGAGAGACTGAGCGGGGATTCTGAGTGTCTGGGATTGCGGGTGTCCTGGATAAAGACTAAGGTCCAGGCATTTAATGACTTCTTAGGCACAGCCATCAGTAGTGTGTCTGTCTGCTGGGAGAATGTCGACCTTGTTGAGAGATTTATCTACCTCGGCAACGACATTCAGGTCTCTGGTGACTCTTCCTATGAAGTCAGCAGATGGATTGGGAGAGCATGGGGGGTCATGAGGTCGCTGGAAAGGGGTGTGTGGCACTGCCGATATCTTTGTAAGAGGATGAAGGTCCAAGGCTTTAGAGTCCTGGTGCTCCCCGTCTTGCTGTATGGCTGTGAGACATGGACACTATCCAGTTAGCTGAGACAAAGACTGGACTCCTTTGGTACTGTGTCTCTTCGGAGGATCCTTCTTTACCGCTGGTTTGACTTTGTGTTGAATGAGCGGTTGCTAGAGGAGTCCAGAATGAGGCACATTACCTGCATTGTGAGGAAGCATCAGTTACGGCACTACGGCCAGTGTTGTGCATGAACGCGTTCAATGAACGACATTCATTAAACGTTCATATTTTCTGTGAACGCTGAACTGAACGAATCAGTTTACAAGTTATGAACGTGAACGTGAGTGACGTTCGCTCACGCGAGACCGAACGCCGCTCACGTTTTGCGACGGTTTTAAAGTTTGCCGATTACGGGCTGGTGTTTCGAGTTCGGACACTTCTGTTGAAGGTAGTTTGTTTAAACATTTGAGAGATTTATATGGGAACAGCCACACGTTTTTATGCAAATTATGCCCAACTGGTTTGAAAAAACAAGTCCGGACATCAGCCACATTTGCATCCAATTTGAAACGACACATCGAGTTAAAGTTTCAAAGCAGTTTTAGGGAATACCTTCATCTTAATGATGAGCACAAAAAATTATTAACAACTGTTTACTTTTAGTTATATTCTTTTCTGAGCATTTTAAAATACGTTGTCTGAATATTGCACTTTAAGCAGACACCTTTTGTTTACATTTTGTATTAGTGTTGTCTGAATAAAATTTGCATATACAGTATACCTAAACTACCGCGTTTTTTCACTGTTAGCACAACATGACACAAGTGGTAAGATCGATTCTCAACCTCAGAATTGGTTTTTAATGTAACTTAATCTTTTTAATGAAACTCATGTCTGTGATTGTTCAGTGGTATATGACAGACAGAAGGAGAAAACTGAAGGAGGTTCAGATAGAAAGACGTTGTACTGAAAATGTTAATAAAAAAAAACAACTAACGAACAAATCATTTTTGGAGCTGTGAACTTAGTTCAAAGTCTTTTTTAAAAAAGAACTTTGAATAAGTTCTTTTTCAGTGTGAACTGGCACCACACTGAGTACAGCCATGTAGCCCATTTCCCTGACGGTGATCCGGCTCTCAGGATCCTCATTGCTGAAGACCCGAGCGGCTGGACCAGGCCAAAGGGACGCCCACATAACACCTCGCTGCGGCAGATGGATGGCCACTTCCGGAGGGTGGGACTGGACTGTATGTCTGCCTGGGGGGGTCGCTGGCCGGGATCCCAAGGAGTTTCACTGTGTGGTGGGTGCAGCAACGCACTGCATTAGGACATGCTTCCCAACCTTACCTGACCTGACCTGAAAATAGTGAATATTGCATCGTGCTGATGGATACGGGCAGTTAGTCATGCAGCTGATGACTGACATAAGAATAATCTGTGTTCCAGTCACAGGAAGAAATGTCACCACAGTCTGAAGATGCGTGTTTGAGTGTGTCAGTCCCCATCCAGCCTTCCTCTGTGAGCCATTGGGCTGAGAGTGGCTCAGAGATGATTCAGTGTCAACATGATTTATCATCCTAAGAGTAAACCACGCCCCTCCGGCAGGCAGAAGAGATTGCGGGACACATCACAGAAGGCCTCGAGATATCACAGGAGCTCTCCATCAGTCTCCGGAGATCACAGGACACCCTCAAGACCACAGAAGCCCTCAAGGTGTCACAGAGGGCTTCAAAAAAGTGACAAGCTCTTCCCTCTTCTCCATCAGGACTAGGGAATTGAGTCATTAAGAGCTGTGAAAACTAGGCAAAGTGTCCAGAGATATAAAGCCCCAGGGAGATCCAGAGAAAGCTGGACCGGAAGAGTGAGAAAGACTCACAAGAACCACAGAGTCAACTGTGGCCATATTCACTGCAGGGGCAGGTGTAGGACACCAAAGGCTCTGAAGGTTTGTGAAGAAAGCATGTGGCTGTTCAGCCACACTTGATGAGAGGGCGGAGGGGATAAGGGGCCAAGTACTAAGGTGAAAGCCAGCACCCATGCCAGATGTCTGAAAGGGTGTGGCATGGGCTCCGGACTTGTCACCAGAATGTTATAGCTTCAAGTCCCAGCAGGTGTTTGAACAGGACATTTGCTGAATTGCTTACGTAGAGCCAGTTCAGAGTATGCAGGTGCTGCACAGGTAATTTTGCTTACAGGTTCATGCCCTGCAATGCAATTAATCCATGAATTGTGCCTAAAATGTCTGTTATTTCGTCTGCAGGAAATTGAATCCATGGCAGTGCTCAGCTGGGGTGCTCTGAACCTCTACACAGGCTTGGGAACCATCCCAATAAATTGCTTGATATTATTATTATTATTATTATTATTATTATTATTATTATTAAACCTTAATTGTTAAAGTTGCCCAAATTAATCAGTCTTGCTTCTATGGCTGCTTATTAGAAAAAAAATACCTGTATTAGAACAACCAATCAGATTAGTGAGTAGGAGGAGCTAAGGAATGGCAGCAGGTGTTGGGGTAGCTTCTCTGCTACCATTTGGTGCTTCCCCCCTGAGGTTGTAATTTTGTGATTGTGTATCAGCATCACAGCAAGAAAGTCTTGGGTAGGAGTCACACATCATACCTCAAAGGCACCGCGGGAATGGGGAAGTCCAGCAGCACCTGCAGCTATCCAGCAGACCGATCAGATCTTAAAATCTGCAGAATGCTATACTGCACGTTATATTGTCCTGTCACTCGTCTTTAAATGCCGTCGTTGGGCGTATAATTTATCAGGCTGGGTGTAACATGATAATTAATGGCAGCAGGTGCTGAAATCACTGAAGAGAAGATGGCGCCCAGCCCCGGAGGCGTCCGGAGGCGTCCGCAACCTCTCCCGTACGGCAGCCCTTTGTTCCTGAGTCCAGACCACAGACGATGCTCTTTCTAGCTTCCTTACACCCAGATCTGGTTTTCCTGGCCGCCCCGCAATGTTTCAGCTGGCAGCTCTCAGTCCACACGCCTCAACACACCCCTGGCTTTGCGGCACACAGCATGATTCTATAGAATCATGCGCTCAAGGTCTCAGGTTTAGTCCAGTTCATGAACTGAGGCATGATGGGAGATAACAGGTGTTCAGGCAGCTCCATCAGAGTTGTCACCTGACCCCAGCTGCTCATACAGACATCTCTTCAACCCCTCCCCCCCTAGATATTTCAAAAACTTAGGGTGTTTCTCAAGACCAAGAACGCAAAGATTGTGCTTGTGATCTTGGCAAGACCAGTCTTGCTAATTGCCTCCCACGAATGCACTTGGGGTGCAATGAATCATTGATTGGTCTCATTCGGTGAGGGTGCAACAGATGTAGCCTCGGTATTCGGAGCAGGGCAAGAACGGATTTTTACCGTCCTCTGTACTTCTGTTCTTGAGTATTCGGACTGGGCTTCAGCAACGGAAGATGACGTTAAACGGGTACACGAGAACACGAGCACGGTCAAGTACGCATATGGAGATTCACCCCCAACCAAGAGCTAGCGAAGAGAGTCGAGTTTGCGGCTAACTATATTAGCTAGCGGAACATTTCCTAAATAAGAAACATGCTTATTTAATATTTAGTGTAGGAGTGTTTGTGGCGAACAGGAAGTGTGCGGCTTGAGTGTCGGTGGGCAGTATCACTGCCTTGCAGATGTTTATGCTACCTGGGACATTCATAGGCGGAGTGTTAAACGTGTTACGAACGAGGGGAAAGCCTTTTAGCTTGTGTTTATTAGCATAATCACATCTAAACTGCCCCCTGGCTACCATCTAGCTGTGCTGTTACCCTCAGATTTAACATTTCTGCATACCCATAATCCACAGCATTTTTTTGGTGGAACGCAAAACAAGAAACGATGACAGTAAAAAGTTATCGCTGTTGTTGCTAACAGCTACTACTGCTGCTTAGAATAACAATGCAGAACCAAAGAAGGGCATGGTGCACTGTGCCTTTACTCCTCAGGGGTCATGGGGTCGAGGCTGGGCAGTGTTCACAGTATACACATGCAGCACTTTTACAAAATGCCATTTTATTATAAAGCGATATTTTTCAATATTACTTGCATCAGTTAATAATGTTACAGTTCTGGCATTTTCAGAACCGTTGTTAAAATGTAAAAGGTGGAAATACCATTCCGTTACAGTAAGGTTCTCTGCCAACTTTGAAAAGAAATTCATGTAACAGTTAAGGTTCCGGAATGTTCCCTGTGTATGATATATCAGGATCAGGAAACTTTTATTGTCTCTGAGGAAATTGTTTGTGATTGAAGCCGCACGGTGCCAGTACAGAGTACCACATACACATATTATTTCTGCATAAAAGTAAACAAGAATATCATTTTATAGAGATGTTGGGGCAGCGCGGTGTGATGGTTGGTGCTGCTGTTCCACTTAAGTGGCCCCATGTCTATGGAGTCTGCATGTTCTCCATTGTGCTGTCATTTGGTTTCCACCGGATACTCCAGTTTCCCCCCACAGTCCAAGAACATGCAGAGGAGAAGCTGAGCTACCTGGGTTATTCCCTACCTTGTGCACCCACAGCTTCTGGGATTGGATGGACGACCCTGCATAGGACAAGCAATCATAGAAGATGGATGGGATGGATATAGAGATAGTAGAAAACAGGTGGTGAATATGTAGATAAGTAGAAATTGCACTAGAAAGTTAAATAAATCGACAGATACTGACGAGGTATCACTGCACACGTGCCCTGGGTCTTTCTTGTTTGTGGTTTAGCATGTGACTGAAGGCGAGTGTTTTCCTTTGTATTTTAATTACATGTGTGTGTCCCTGGCATTCTGAGACAGTGAGGCGTCCATTTTATTTATAAACACGCCACTTTTTAAATGGGGGGGGGGGGATCCGCATCCTACACCTCCAGGATCCGTCAAGGTGCAACTGCCCCCCCCCTCCTCGCTGACCACCCCCCATTGCTGCTTTACAGTCCCATAAGTCAATCAATCACACCGCCTGTCAGATGCAGTTAAATCCGGTGCATCTTCACAGCCTGAAAGCAGCCTCATGCTGCCATGCGATTTAGTGTGTTGTGTGGACTGGGAGTGGGTGTGATGTATGCTGGGGGGGTCACACTGCTGGGGGGGGGGTTAACATGGCAGGTTTCAAATGGGTGCACTTAACTGCCTGGTACTTGACCCTGGGTGTGTGTATGGTGGGGGGTTGGCCATGCATGGGGGAATCAAAAGAGGCTTCCAGACATTTAGGTGCAAGAGGAAAGAGGGGGAGAGAGAGAGACGGAGGGAGGGAGGGAGGGAGGGAGAGATAGGAGGGGCTGTGCAGTGCCAGAGTGTGTGCCGCACCCCTGGAGAAGAGGAAGTGTGGAAGTCAGGCTGCCCGGGGTGAGGGAGATGTAAAACACAGGAGAGGAGGAGTAGGAGGAGGAAGAGCCAGAGGAGAGGAGCATAGGAGGAGCCCAGGCTGCAGCCCCGATCTGGAGACGTGTCCACAATTCACTCCCCCGGACGGACATGCAGGTAACGCCTTCACACGGCTGTGAGGTGTGTGTGAGTCAGACCGCTGCACTTTATAGCGTAGTGCATGCACGTGTGTGTGTCTGTCTGTATGCTTTCTCAGTGACAGAGTGTGTGTTTGCGTCTGACTCTGGCTGCCGTGTGGTAAACTTGTGCGCGTGCTAAACATTTGCCTGTGGATGTGTGGGTGGATGGTTTGGATACGGGGACAGTGTCAGTGGTACAGAAGGGACCCTCACACTCTGCACACACTGTCATTAATGCCCGGCAGTAATAAAGCCGCCCGTCCGCCTGCAAACAGCCAGGTTTGGTCCCGTCACCGGGCCGTGGAGTCAGGGGCTGAGCCGTGTTTCGGAAAATAGCCTCGTTCGCAGTCCCTGGACACCTGGCAAAGGCGATGTTCTGTCCCCGTGTACGGACGCTGGGAGGAAATGCTGGGAATGCTGCTGGTCCAAATCTCAGGGGGGCCTAGCCTTGGCCGACAATGGAATCTGCTGCTGTCAGCCAGCCTGCTGTGCCGGCAAGGTGATTGGTTAACGAGCTTGCAGAGGCGGGGCTTCCGAGTGACCGCATCTGCGGTGGTGGCCAGGGACGTTATTACAGAACGTCATACGCAGTGAGTCGACGAGCTTTGTTAGGACTTTGCAGGTTAGTTCCTGTGCAGCTGCTCTGTTCTAAGCAGAGACAAAGTGCACGTGCTTCATGTATGACCCGACCCCACGGTGACCACACCTGCTGAGGTGACCCCCTTTTTCTCCAGCTTGCGCTACCCCAGATGGCATCCGGGGGGCAGCACCAACGTGCTCCGCGCGGCTGCATAGGAAAGCGTTGTCTCGCTCGTGAAGGCGAGTTAAATTGTTAGACTTTTACGCAGTTCTGTGAAATGCACAATCCTGTAGAACAGTGGGTGGGAGGAAAAATGTGGACTGTCTTTGGGTTCCCGTGGACTGGGCTGAGAAACACTGATGTAGAAAGTACAAATACTTTCTAAGAGAAGGTATCTTGTGGGAAACAAGTTGCTTAATTGCTTAAGAGGTACAGAAGTTAATTCTGGCTGGTGTCTTGTCCTGAGTACACTCACAGTTGATTCACTCAGTACCTCTTCAGCATGTGATTTCCAGCAGCCCAGTACAGTCGAGCACATGGTCAAACGACCTGCTCTATCTCTGTGGGATCTTTCAGCCATTCGTTTGTATTTCACCATCTTCTGTAAAATCCTCTGTGAACAAAGCCAGGCATGTCAAATTGTTAATATTGCACAGGTGTTCCACAGGTGGTTGCAATCGCAGGGAAATTCCACGGTACGAAATGCAAATCCCGTTTTCCTGGTCATACCAGGAAATGGGATGTTTGGATCAAGGAAGCAGGCAGTCGGCTCGTTACGCGCAGGTGATGCGTAGACGTCCCTCTTGCTAAAGCCACAGCTGGGCATTGTACTGGGCTTAGTGGTAGAACTGCTGGTAGCTGAATTAGCAACTTACCCACAATGCAATCTGCTTCCTACTTGTCAACATGCAGCTTCTGTAGGTGTGTTAAAATAGTCAGGCCAACATAAAGTACTCAGCCACTAATACTCCCAGTCATCCCTTGTCAGTGATATTACTAATTTGGCCCGCTGTGTAAATTAATCACATTTGCAGTGTCATGAACATGGTGCTGTGTGTCATCGCTGACGTGAACTAGCTGGATGTTTAGTTGGCCATCACACATGTCCTTTCCTGAGAGAGACGTCATTAAGTGAGGGACCCCCATATGTGTCCCCCATCCCATGAGACTTTTACTATCTTATGTTTGGAATACTAGAATTCCACTTCCATTGTCCTGGGATTTCCATGGCGTCACCTCCTTCATAATGCATTCTGGGAAACGCAGTCCGTCCAGCAGTCCCCCATAAACATATGAGTCTTCTATAGCAAAGTCTTTACCAAGGCCTTTGACATGATGGCTCTGGCTATGCTGCTGAATACCTATTGAAGCATTCTTTCTCATAGCAAAGGTAAAGCAAGATGGCTCTTCTGTCCATTTTTATTTTAGGGCGAGGGCTATATCCAAAACCCTTGTGACAGCAAGGGCACTTTCGGGCAATCAGCGGCTGCACGTATCTTCAGGGCCACCGAGGCGAGTTCACTGTGCTCAGCGTAAGAAACCCCTGTGTTTCAGCAAGACTCTCTGAGGGCAGAATTAGCATGAGGATATTCTGCAGCTCCTGCGTTATGAAGCTGACATGGGTACAGGCCCCGCCTCCAAGTCCCCGGGACAGCCGACACTCTACTTTTGGCCTCTCGAACTCGGGCCTGGCACCATCATTCAAACCAACCCAGCTGTTTTGACCCATTTTGAGGAAACCCAGAAGCTTCCTGTCCTGAGGACGGAAAGAACATGGGGTCATTCCCGGCGTTCGCTGCCTCTCCACGTTTGTGATGATTTAGGGATTCAGCTGCTTAGCGGGCATTTTTTTTTTCTGGAAGAACTTGCATGCGTTCATTTTTATTTGTTCTTGCAGCTGGTTATTTCACAGACACCCCTATTCCCCCCCCCCCCCCCCCCCCCCCCCCCCCCCCCCCCCCCCCCC
>JAODJU010000101.1:395456-408346 GCA_026776725.1 Gnathonemus echidnorhynchus | reverse complement strand
CGGTTAGCTACAAACTACCTCAGTGAGTTTACTTCAGGAGCAGCAGTCTGAAAAAATGAGCGGGACAATGACTATCTGCAGTTGAACTAAGTAAGGTGACTGTTATTCTCCAAGTATTTCATTTCAGAAACTGTGAATAGCTTTACTGGAAACATTTAAATAATAAGAGGATTATATATGTGATGTGATGATGTACAGAAGAGGTTGAAGAACTCCAGCTGAGTGACAATACCGTGTATTTGGCGCGTAACTGAGCGTGACGTGCCCGCCAGTCCGTCTTTGTCCTTACTTTTTTTGTTCCCAGTTATGTGAAGGAGTGAAGTCAAACTGTACCCCCTTCATCAGGACAGTATTTAATGCTTTTCAAGGCTACTACCAGTGACTCGTCACTAGGGGGCAGTATTACCACACTGGACCTGTCAGCGCACTGTCCCAGCCTGGACATTAGTATCTACCTGTTGCTTAGATTATTTATTACGGTCATATTCATTTTCAGCCAGTCATTCCTGTCTTGAAAATAGCAGTTGGCAATTGAATCTGCTGTCATTTTTATGATCACTTTGAACGGTGGCCAGATTTAATTGGCCCCCGTCTCCTTACTGGAGCCTCTTTGGCCCCAGATGTGCTGCTATTCTGTCCGGTTGACGTATACGAGCGTGTCGCAGCTTTGTGATGCGAAGCCGCACCCAGCATACGCACAATGACTGTCCCCCCGCCCCCCCCCGGTGCGTGAATATGAGCAGTGTGCTTGAAATGGCATGTGAGGCTTGCACTCGTATAAAGTGACCCAGGGACAGGAATGTCCCTTAATGGGCCCTGACGCCGGAGCCAACGTCTCTGCTCTGAGGTTATTTATGATCCAGGAGCTGCTTGTATTCACGAGGGTCACACGGGCCCCTTTATGACGGCTCGCTCGCTAATGCATCTTGAGAGTTGACATCAGTGCTATTCAGCATCGTGTCCCTCGCACATCCTGCTGGATGAGCCAATGAGTTCTATGCATTTTATCCTGTGGTATTTGTTTGTGCGTAACAGTCAAAACTACTGCTCTCTGACAGAGGGAAATGTCACATCTAGATGTTTCTGCAAAAAAAGCTAAACCCCTCTGTTAGAATAAAACATTCAGTGTCATCTGAAGCATTCTGGTTTCAAACCGCCCACAAAACGAGCAGAACTGCAGCCCTCCTATATGCCAGGACACTAATGATGGCTAAATGAAGCTGCTTGAACCGTTTGCTGTATTGTTTGACACCACTAGGTGGTGCTCTCTGTTAAAAAAAGAAAGGGCTCAAAGCCATGCTCCAAAGTAAACCAAGAGCACCATGTAGTTGGGTCAGAAAATGGCTCATGCAGCTTCATTTGGCCGTTGCTACGGGACACTCTGGACATGTTCCTCTCATGGGTATCATACAGCCTGCATTTGTGACAGAAAATGAGGTCACGACGTCTTCAAACATTGAAGGGTAGATCAAAGAATGATCTCGGATTATTTGATACCAAAATCTTTATTCTCATTACCAGCTGATTGAAAAAAAGATCACCAAAGAAAACCAGGCTGACCAGTTTAATCTACCAAATCTGTGAATTCTGGAGCATCGCAGAGTTTCATTCAGCTCCTGTTTGGACAGTATGAGGAACAGCAGGTGTGTATCTGTGGTGCCTTGTAGGACTGATGCACACCAAACTCACCTTCGTTTACGGGAAGTGTCATGTTCAGACTGTTCCAGCATCATGAAATGCCACATTTTTGTCTCATGCCCAGATTTCTGAAGGGATAGAGGCTTTGCATCCTTATAAACATGCTTCCTGTCTTCCTAGGCTGGCTGCAGCCATCGTTAAGTTGACTAATACAGTCAGAGGAAAACTGAAGCCTTAGTCTTATGCCTATGCCAAAACACCACCCAGGAATCTGTGTAATCTGTCTGTCCTTCACTAGCAGCTAATCTTTCCGATGTGTCTGGAACGAGGTGGGAGGGGCTGCACAGCAGCTCAGCCAATAGTGGTTCTAATTTCTCACCAACACTCATGCTTTCCTCTGATTTGATTGGCTGCACCTGAGCACCTCCCAGTGCATGCCAGTTGTACTGAGCTGACAGCATTCTTTAACTGTAATATCAGTTGTGATATGTGACAATGATACCTCCTGTCCCCTATGTGGCGCTGTTACTAAAATTTGGCCTGTTGCACATCACAGTGATCACACTTGTCACCATTGAGTTTTGTTTGTCTTGTGTTTTTTAATTTGACTCCTCGTCACATCCATATTTCCATTATAAACTTCAGGTTTGAGAAAGTACAGCTGCCATGTTACCAAAATGCCACCTCTCGTGTTAATGCTTTTCATTTTTATTAATCTAAGGGAAGAATTCAAGGCCATACAAAACCTCGTGTATAAAGTGCCAGCCAATGGTAGCCCAGCTCCCATGCACATTTACCCCAGTGGGGTGCCCAGCTAATCGGAAAGATCCGCTGTCACTATCCAGTCGAATCACTGGAAATCCAAAGAGGAATGCTCAGAAATCCCAGGCTGAGCGCCTGCTTTAATAGATGTTGCACATTCTGGGAAGTGTCTCCATGACGACATATTCACGGCCCAACGGTTCCACACGGTTTGCCAGTGTCCTCCTGTAGGGGGCATTACAGTCAACCCAAAGTTTTGGGACATGCGCCCATAACCAGTGTCACACCCCAGGTCCGTGCTGCTGATGCACATTCTCACGCGCAGGCATCTGTTTGCAGTATTTACACACAGAAAAGAAATGGAATTATGAAAGAAATTTATGGTGATATTTTAAGGAAAATGTACCGCAGGTGTGTTGTGGCATTAAATAACTGTATGTGGGGCGGGAAAAAAGAATGGAAATGTATGTTTTTGTTTGTTTTTAGAACAGTTTTGATCTATGTATGTATACGAACCTTAATATATTTATACTATATATTGTGTGTATATGCTGTATATATCTACAAAGACAAATCAGAATCTGCGCTGTGCGTGGTTTCATTTCCATGTAGACATGGACTCTGAATCAGCTTTATGAAAATGTGAGCTACAGGCATATGAGATGTATGAATAAAGGTACTGATTAAAGTCCGCGTGTCTCAGCGTTGCCGTGTCTCAGCGCATCATTCAAGCAACAAATTCATTTTCAGCAATGGTTGCATAATATGGTTCAAACACCCCATATTTTATTGAACGCAGAAGGTGATTTAAACAAAGGTGTTGTTGACCCTGACCTCTGCTGGCCATTACTTATCACACCCACACAGCACCCCTGTCCAGTATGGAAGCCCTCAGATGCAGGTCAAGTTTTATAACGCCATATAGCGGATGCTGGACGGCCTCTGGCCTTTTGCAAAAAGAAAACCCATTTAAAGCTGTTCCTGAGATGCGTTTTGGTCTCACCCAAGAGCACAACGTATTATTAAATGGCTTAAGTTTAAAAAAATAAGACTGGTTGTACTACTGAAGATCGGTGCCATAGACTGAACATTGCAGATTTTATTTTCCCTACCCCTCCTGGGCTGTGCTGCCTGGAGACCCCAAAATATCAAGATATTCTGCCTTCCCTGCTGCCTGTGATGCCTCCACTACCTGTGGCGTCTTTCCGGCCTGCTCTCCTTTCTGCCCCGCAGCGTCTTTCCGGCCTGCTCTCCCTTCTGCCCGCGCCGTCTTTCCGGCCTGCTCTCCCTTCTGCCCGCGCCGTCTTTCCGGCCTGCTCTCCTTTCTGCCTGTGACATTTCTCCTGAATGCCCTACTGTTGTACCACTGTTCATCCTGCCATCAGAAGCAGCATATGCACCTGCATACCATCACCTGCCTGCCCCCCCTGCTTTGAGACTCAAATGTTAAAGTTTGGACAGTGTGAATTGGGATTTTGGCATCTTGCTCATTTGACTTCCCCTGCTGCCCCCTGGAGGATGGGCTCCCCCTTTGAGTCTGGTTAGGGTTAGGGCTTCCTCTGCTGCCCCCTGGAGGATGGGCTCCCCCTCTGAGTCTGGTTAGGGTTAGGGCTTCCCCTGCTGCCCCCTGGAGGATGGGCTCCCACTCTGAGTCTGGTTCCTCCCAAGGTTTCTTCCTTCTAGGGAGCATTTCCATGCCACTCTCCCCTCTGACTTGCTCACTGGGGGTTTTGGGCATGGATAATGTAAAGCGCTTTGAGACAATGTGATGTTCTGAAAATGCACTATACAAACAACATTGAGTTGAATTGAACCCCGAGGGTCTGTACTGGATATCAGGTGGGTATAAGGTGTTGGGGGGGGGGGGGGGGGGGTTGCAGCTTCGAGTCCCAGTTGGACTGCTGACATGCTGGTGGTGTATGGAGATCTCCTGTGAGACTGCCAGTATCTTACGGGACTACATCTGACAGGGACGACAATCCAATGTTCCAGCTGATCTGAGGCCAGTGCAAGGACCAGAACGGCTGATCGGAAGTGACCCAGGAGGAGGGCGGCGGGCAGCTGAGAGTAGGTAGGCTTCCAGTGTGTCATGCGTCAGGAGGATAATGCTGTGCCTATTAGCTGGCACCACCTGTCATTTCGGCACGTACCCAAAGGTGCACAGGCAACCAAAATCAATCACTTTCACTGATGCTCTGCCTAAGATGGTTCATAATTGACATGCAAATGAACTCAAATTCTTTCCAAGTCGTTGAATCACTGTGACTGAAAGGGCACTTTTCTTGATTCTACTTATATCTCTCAGTAAGAAGTTTACCTCAAATCCTCTATGGTCTGTGCAAACACCTGGCGCTTCCCACAACCTGCCTGCTCAGCTGCGAACGGAGGAAGGAGGCTTTGAAACCCAAAGCCGGCAGAATTAGTATGTGCTGTCTGTCACCGTCTGCTCAGTAGTGATTGGAGGAAGAAGGATTTGAAACCCAAAGCGGACAGGATTAACATGCTGTCAGTCACTGCAGTGATTGGAGGAATCAGGCTATGAAGCCAAAATTGGGCGGGATTAGTGTGTGCTGTCAGTCACTGCCTGCTTGACCTACTTCCCATTGCTTTTCTTTCCAAGTAAGTTGACCCAAGCTGTGACTGCTAATCCCACGCAGAGTGGCTTTCAAAGCTTAATTTTCCCATCATAACCATGCTAGTAGTCACTCAGCTGCAGTGACTGCTTCCGCCACTATGAGGCAGTAAAATCCAGCCAATGAACCGTCATCTCTAAATCTTTATTCTTTAAAGTGCCGTCAATGTCGACTTGTAACAGTAATTTTAAACGACACCCAGAGGGTAATGTTGCTTCTTTGCTGTTGGAGGAGCCATGAGTTAATGGCTTTGATTTGTTTTCTGACGACACAGTAAAATCTAACCGTTATACCTACATCGTTATAAGATGGAAACTGATGTCTGCGATTTCAAAGAACAGACGAGGGAGGGAAAGGTATTAAATATTTAAATAGAATTTTTTATAGTTTCTTTTTGTTTCTGTTGTCTTTGAAATATACTGTAAAGCACTGTGCTAAAAAGTAGCTACCTTATAATTTTTTTATTTAAACAGGCTTAACAGGAAACGGAATAATCCCCCTCCACTTGAGGGTTAGGGTTGGGAATTTTAACAGAAAGAATGTGAAACATTCATAAAGCTTGTATTTCACACAGCCTTCAAGGTTTGCTGTTTCTGTGTATCTGTGCATAGTCGTGCTGAGTCATTTTTTCCTCTCACAGAAGGACAAGAACCGGCCATCCTTTTTATTGCGCACATTCGGTTTTGAGTGGCAGGAAACAAGCCCGGGTCAGTGCGTGAGGAACAGAGAAACGGCCGATGGGATAGACCGGGGGGGGGTGCGGACTGTCTGTGCGCGGTTTGAAAACTAACAATGGCGGCCACAAGGGGGAGACTGAAGGGTCTGAGCTGAGTCATGCTATTCAAGACCCCTTAGGAGCCCCGTGACACACAGCGGCGGAGCAGAAATAAAAAATAGTCTAACGGACAGTCGGGTTGGTCATGAGCATTTAAAAGGAAAAGGCAGAGAACTGGGAATTGTGTGTGGTTTATAAATTATTTGTATTTAAAGTAAGAGCAGCACTAAATTGATGGGAGGGGGATACAGCTGTACCAAAAATCATTCCCACCCATAAATACTGGGAGTCTAGGGTTATACATAGCCTCAGATTAAGCACGCGCCACCAACCTTAGCAGAAATGATGCTATACAGTCTACAGAGTGGAAGTGAAACACGCAATCGCTTCATAATAGCATGTTTTAGTTGTGCAGTTGCTTTAAGATTAGCTGCACTTATGCCTGGTCCACTCCGTAACACAGGGCTGCCAGCTTTGGTCAGCTGGCTGGAGAAAGATTTTCAATTCAATTCAAAGTGTGCACCGCGCATTGACATGTATGTAAGAGTTTTATTACCTTGTAAATAGTATGTTGGGTTTGCAAACTACCCCGATGCTTTTGAATTTTATAGTGGAATAATATAGATTTGCCGTAAGATTTCTTGCTTGAGCGTCTGATATCTCTCACGCCAGATGCTTTTAAGTTGGCAGCCCTGGTGATATCATGTATGTTTGTATGTTTGCGATTGCTATGTCGCTTTGGACAATATATGTACAAGCAGTTTTTTCTCTTTATTTTCTTCTTCTTGATTAAATTGATTAAACTTTTGCGTATAATGTTACCTCAGCAGACTGCCAAGACTATGGTTCTCAAAAAGCGCTACGTATGTCCCGATGGTGGCCTGCGTCTGCCACGGACGCCCCCCGCGCCGCCATTCATCGGCGCGCGATTCATTCATGCGAAATCTTCAGAATGCGACGCCGGAATAACTGCTCTCCCAGTCAACGGGCTCCCTGGGGGGTCCGGCTATGTGGAAGGGGCGGGACCCTTACTTGCGCCGGGCGAATCCGATGCGAAGAGAGGGACAATTTATGCAAGACGCCAGCTGTCGCCCAGTCGATGGCAATCGGTGTGCCGGGAGGCGGGCCCACTCGTGAATATTAAGCGATTATTAGATCCTTGTAGCCAATGGGAATCCAAGGGAGAGGAGAAGACTAATAAGCATTTGACAGCTGCGAAAAGAAAATCATCTAGATGTAGAGAGAGGGATGGGGTGAGGAGTGGCGGTGCTCCGCAGCCGCAGCTGTACTAACGTCGCTCTGCATTAAAAATGGAAATGCACGCTGTGCAATAGCAGCCCGTGCAAAGCAACTCCTCAGTAAATTACGGCAGGATTAGGGAGGTCTGATAGCGGCGGCTTGTGGAAGAAAAGTATCTGAGGGTCTTTTTTTGTCCAAAAAAAGAAGGGAGAGAGGGAGGACGGCATGTACCGTGCTTTCTCCTTCCCGATGTCTGCGGAGCGCAGCCGGAATAAGGAGCGTCTGGAGGCGAGCCTCGCCGGCTTGTGCGAGCTGGAAATGCTGAAGCAGAGGCAGGAATGCCTGGTGCTCAGCGCCCTGTCCCTCGGGGACGCCACCCCGGGGCAGCCCGCTTGGGGCGACCTCCAGCCTCCTCGCTCGGCTGCTTCTGCTCAGCTCCGGAGCCAGGACGACCTGACTCTGAGACGGCAGCTGGTAAGAAGTTAATTAAATTTTAGCTGATTGTTTAAAGAAAAACTTTTTGCGTATTCTTTCGTCTGTTCTGGAGTGCTGGAGGTTTTCTTCACTAAAGTAGACGGTGGAGACTTTTATAAGAGTAAATCAGCGCTTCGGATGGCCCCTTTTTCTGCCCCTTGGTCGGTGCTCTAGTAAAGATGTCCTGAAGCGTTTATAATGTGACTGGCGCTCCACTGCCCAAGCGCAAAATAACGGGCCCCCCACATATAATAAATCACAGTAAAGAGCGCCCGGAGTCCCATGCAAGCGTGGCCTTTTATGGCGAACTCGTCGAATTTGGTTTTATCCCATTGTGCGCTGAATTAAATCACACCGGCTGCGGCTTTAAGTCGAATTAAAATGAGTAATGAGCCTTTTGTTTACACTGGAACCGGATCGGCTGCGTTCGCAGGGTGAAGCCGGGGGAGAGGGGCTCTTGTCTTCAAGGGAGTTTGCATTGGTGTTACCCAATATTTCATATTTCAAAATTATTAGCTCGGGCTAAAAAGTATGTAAAACTTTTAAGCGATAAGCAGTTTAAACCCAGAAAAACTTATGCGGGACGGTCTGATTTAGACGCTGCTATCGCTTCTTAACTGTCATGGAAATCTTCACTATATTGTAGTTCATTTTGTGTGATGGTTTTTAATTAAATCTCCTGCCACATTTTTTTCTGCAGAGCAAAGCAAGCAACAAAAAATTTATTTGCCTACCGTGTTTTGGGTGTGGAGAGTTTTCTCCTTATTACTAGGTTTCTTGCAGTTGAAACTGGTTTTTAAGAGTCGTTATTGTATTAAAGCCCGAGTAAATCCAGTGTTGTTTCTTTTTATGGGCGCAGCGTATTACAATGCAGAGGCCAAGCAGGGCAAAGTTGTTCGGCAATATTAAGGTTTATGCACCGATAATGTCCGCCCGTTATTAGGACGACAGACCATGCAGAAATGATATACCCTCGTACATAACTGTGATATATAGTCATTTTTATTACAGTGTGCTTCACAACATGATTCACTTCCCCCTCTTCTCCAAGGAGAGCTGAATTTAAATAGCAGTTTAATATTCATGCAGATTTAATTGTGTAGTGCGGCACTATGTGATAACACGGAGCGAGACCTCCCCCCTCCCTGTCCATGCAGCCTCGCTGCCGGCGCCCCCAGCCGCAAAGCTCCCGTTCAGGGGGACTTTAAATTAGTGGGAGAAATTAAATAAACAGCGCCTTTCGCGCCACCTCCCCAGCATTGCTCCCTTCAGTTCTCCCCCAAGTGCTGCGTTTCTGACAAAGGGCGCGGATGGCCCGGAATACTAATGATCCGGAGCCGCTCGTGGCGCTGCTGGCGTGCGTGTGCGCGCCGAACCGCGGGGGCGCGCTCAGTATTATCTACAGTCCCGTGGACATAAAACCGGTGCCTTGGCAAAGAGCACACACCTGTGCCACAAATAGACAGGATAGGAGTGCGAATAGATGGGTGCCGTGTAAATTTGACAGGTTGCGGTGTTGCTTACCGGGGCGGGGGGGTTTAAGGAATGGAAACTATCTGGTGATGCTGGCGCCGCGGTGCTCTTTGTTAAAACGGAGTTATCCTGTTCTGGTTTATGACAGAGCATGCAGTCATCTGCGATGTTTCCGCTTAAAACAGCCGGAATTCGTCTACATTTCCGCCGTAATCACTGCGCCTCCAAACGTTACTGTTTGTTGGGGGTTGTTAAAAGCCTCTGTTTGCAGGATGCACTTTCACTGCAGTCCACAGGGCAGCTCGGTGCAGCTGTACACAAGGCGCTCATTGAGCTGAGGCTGGGACAGAAAATCCTGTCAGAAAAGCGGTGTTTTATTTAAGCCTTTATCCCCCTGACTGGGATCTTTATAAATAGCGATCGCGAAGCAGTCATGAAACTGCATGTCGCATATCTATGACGGGGAGTTTGACAGCACTGCTCTCTGTCCCGAACGCGGAGTGGGCGTGTTCCCCGGTGTGTCCCCGGTGTGTTCTGCGCGGGCAGGCGGCCCTGGCGTGTCGGGACGGGTCAGGGACGGGTCACGGTTATGGGCAGCGCCTCGGACCCTGGATGCTGCCGGCCGGCGTTAGCCTCGTTTTGGGTAGCTCAAGGGGGACCCATCGTGCCTGTAAGTGAGTCATTACCACCCACCCAGCAGGTCCTAATCCACCCCCCACGTGCCCTATCCGTGTGACCACGTGACCAGAAGCTGGTAGTTTATTCCAGGCATCATGGTGTTGACAGGCGTCCAAGGGGCAACGGCAGCTGTAAAACCCTGGAGTCTTGTGTGTGTCTGTGTTTGTATGTTGTGTAGGCATGTGTGGTTTCTGCATCTATATGCATATCTGTTTATGTCAGATTTATTTCAGCTTTGATTTATTTCAGTGAAATGGACACGGCAATTATTTGGGGTCACGGTGCCACGTTTAGCAAATGTGACAGCGTGGTCGTATTCCAGACCGGAGCCCTGCGCAGTGCGGCATGACACGCCGTAGGACAGGGTGATGCCATGTAATGTCACATGAACAGTCAGTCTGTGGGTCACTGGGGCCGGACAGGGTGGGACAGGCCCTGTGTGTGTGCTGGGGGGCTGCTCCTGACACCCGCCTGTGTTGGGTAAACATTCTGAATTCTCATGCACGTGCTGTGGGAGGGGGGAGGGGGGGCAGTATGAGCCTGGCCACTTTAGAGAACGGGGGCAGAGAAGAAACTGTAATTACTGCCCTCCCCCACACAGAGCGGGCATCGCTGGAACTAGTGATTACCTTATAATTACACCAGTGGCAGAAGCAGGATCTCAAGCTGTGGCGAGAGGAGGTGTCATTTTGTTGGGGAGTGGGAGCCCTGAGCCAGTGTGCCTGGGACTGATTGACGGCCATGCATGTGTGTCTGTGTGTTTATCCATTTGTGGGTGTGTAGCTGAGTGCATGTTTGTGTGTGTGTGTGTGTGTGTGTGTGTGTGTGTGTGTGTGTGCAAGTTTGAGTGTCTCAGCCTGTGTTTGCATGTTTGTGTGTGTGTGTGCGCACGTATGTGTGTCTCAGCCTGTGTGTGTGCGCATGGTTTTGTGTTGTCCGCGCAGTCGGCCCTCCGCGTGACTCACACGGCGTAAGCGATGGTGTCGAGGTACCGATCCCCCCCGCCCCCCAGCCCCATTCCTCGCTCCATCACCCCTCCAGCGGCCAAGCCTCCATGTTGCCATGGTGACACTGGGTTACATCACCGGCCCAGGCTAATGACCATGTCTGCAGCGAGGTTCTGGGGCTCCAGTCTTCAGGAGAACAGCCCGGCGCTCTGATAGGGAACACAGGAAAAGTGCAACCCCCCCCAGATCCCCCACTTAATCCCAGAAACCAGCTTCCAGTTTATTACCTCATGCCTTGGCGCCTGTCTGTGTCTCTGTATCTATGTGTGTCTGTATCTATGTGTGTCTGTATCTATGTGTCTCTGTATGATAATCAGGTAGCTCTATGTGGGTAGATCCCACTTCATCATCTCAATATCCTAAGATGGACACTAGCTCTGAAGCATAGGTCCCACCCTCGCACCCCCCCGTGTGTGTAAAACCAAACTCACGCGATGGGAGCGTGTTTTTCCCCAGCCGGCTACTGATGGTTAATTAGTCCCTGAGAGCGGCCACACCTTCTATCCTCCCACCAGCAGGTGGCGCTGCCATCCGGGAGATCGGGGAGTCTGTGATGTGTGGGCCCCTCCCTGTACGTCATCACCCTGTATTAGCACAGCTGTTACCGCAAACAGCTGCGCCGTCTGTTAGCGTGACGCGCTTGGCCGCGACACTGTGGCGGGATCCGGGGTGGCAGACATCCTAGGGTTAATTACAGTCCCCGTGGATCTGAATACCAGCCAGTCTGCTGGCACGCAGTTTTAATGGCTAATACCCTTATGATGCGTATATTTGTCTTTGGAGTTTGATGAAATATGACTCAATTAAATAAAAATGGACTGTCACAGCTTGATCCTTTGGTCATTACGTCAGGGTTCCCTTTGGAAGAGAAAACGACAAACTTAATGGGCTAATTTTTAGCATAAGCCTTCACGTC
Source organism: Gnathonemus echidnorhynchus (assembly GCA_026776725.1). NCBI lineage: Eukaryota > Metazoa > Chordata > Actinopteri > Osteoglossiformes > Mormyridae > Gnathonemus > Gnathonemus echidnorhynchus. The sequence continues at coordinate 396,751 of JAODJU010000101.1, read as the reverse complement.
TTACCAGCGGAGTAACCTGAGATGTGAGAGAACCGGAAGCTTTGCCAGCGTCTCTCCGGACAGCGGTCCACTTTTAACAAACACGGCAAAGCCTCCCTCTGGTAAGAGCCAGTCAATCTCAGTGAAGCTGTGATGCAATATTTCTGCAAAAGGTATTTGTGCAGAGAAAACAAACTGGTCATGTGATACAGACGGAAGGGGCCTTCCGGAGGCATCTAGCCGTCTTCCACTCTGCCTGTTTCTTCATATCGATTTTGCCAAATCCAAATTCTACCTTCCAGTTTGATCCTGGCAAACTAGCACCGTTGCCCAGGTGGGTCCCTTTTCGGATCACATCCACTTCACATGGTAGCTCAGCTAACAGGCCGTCTCACTGGGCAGGCTGACCCGGACCAGACAGCAGGGCTAAACGCCTACTCGACGGTACGCCAGCGCCACGCCACCTGCTGTCGGCCTGCGGTAAAGTTTATTACCAAAGAACGAGTGCCATGATGTAAGTCCATCATTCACCGGGCAGATGGATATTGATTCATTTCCTGTGTACCTCAGGCTAGAGAGAGAAGTGCCAACTAATCCATTTAGGGTCGTGGCTGCGCATCCGGGGCTGAATTTAAACCTCATAATGGAGCCCTTATTGGTGTTAGACGTGCAGCCTCGGAGATGGAGTCGCTGCTCTAATAACCGTCGTGTACGTTTTAAGGTGCGAGCAGGAACACGGGATGTTGGCGCCCGAGGGGGGAGGGGTCTGGTTATTATCACGACCCTCTGGGTCTTTTGGGCAAGTGGTACGGGCCACATATGAGCGGGGGGGGGGGGGGCAGCAATAACCCCAGGGTCATCGCTGCCAGTGTCTCCAAACCCCCCCCGCCCCCCCGGCCTCACACTCCTGCATGTGGCTCACTCTTTATTCTCTGTCTCTTACTGACATTCCTGAACGCTCGCCGTCCCCTAAGCTGGTATCAGGTCTTGTCCATCCGTGGACACAGATGAGCTTTTGGGGCAAATATATGGGAATAGACGACGGATTATTGAAGGCGAACGTCAGAAACGGCAAAGTGAAATGCATCCCCGCTGTGGGAGCTCTGGTGGTCATGTGACGTGCTGCGGCGAGGTCCTCTGAGGCTTTCCAGAAGGTTCTGTTTGTGTCTCTGTGGGAGGAATGTAAACAGTCCGCTGGTCCTGTCACTCGGAGTAGCGCTCATTCACCCTGAGTTTTGATCTTTTTTTTTTATTTGTTTTGACTGTTTAGAACCAAATTAAGGACCGACTGCCCCGTCCACTGCAATGAACCCCCC
>JAODJU010000101.1:384127-395434 GCA_026776725.1 Gnathonemus echidnorhynchus | reverse complement strand
AAGGGACTTGGCCCCCGGTGGGGGGGGGGGGGGGGGAACGAGCAGATGAAAGGCAGATGTTGGCTGGATGGACGGGACAGCCGCTGTCCCTCGGGGTGTCTCAGCTTAGCCCCTGTCTGAAGCTGTCCCTGACTGTCACCCCCTCCATGCCCCCCCCCCCCCCCCCCAGAATCTGACAGGCCGTTTGTCACGAGTCCCCAGGCGGGCCTCCCTGTCATGGTCTACACTTCATCAGTGTGACTGACACCAAGGGACTGATGGCAAAGATTTAGCAGCAATAGCCCTGGCCTTCCAGAACAGAAGTGCCTCTCGGATTGTCGCTCAAGCCTGTAGGCAATGGGAGGGGCCAAGACAGGACCAGACACTATCAAAGGGAGTCCGGGTCCACCTCAGCCATGCCGGGGTCAGTCCATGAATGTTCTGACTGGAATGTTGAGCAGTACAGATCCCTAACATCTCTTTCCTAGTACAGCATTCGATATTAACATGTTTTCAACCTACAGCCACCAGTTTGCAGCCAGGATCAGTGTCGCAGGTTTCACACGGTCGGGTTTAATTCCTAGGAATCTGCTTACGTTCCCATTTTCCAGCGCTCTGGCCCCTTGCTCCCATCCAGACGCCGCCCCCGGTATGTGTAGGCGCACAGACAGGCTCAGTGTTTACAGTGTCTGAGCGTGAGATGGCTCAGCACCCCAGCCGGCCTGATGACCTCGGGGAACTGTCCGCACGCCTCGCTGGCATCCCCGTCTCTCAGGGGAATGCACTACCTTCAAACCGCGCTTCGCGGTCATGTGACCTCCAGGGCTGGTGGGGGCGCTGTGGGTTGGCGGTGCCCCTGACTCCCTGCATTTATGTTCTACAGAACAGCCTGCAGTGCCATCCCTGGAGCCTGCTGGCGGCGCTGGAACAGCAAGTGGGGGAGCTGAGGGTAGGCGTGGAGCCCAGTGTCCCAGAGGGCCCCAGCGAGGTGGGGGACAGCCGGCCCAGTTCAGGTACGTCCCCGACCCATACATGACGCCCGGCTCCACACCCCGTCATCCAGAACCAGAGTGTTTATTTTATTTCCAAGCTCAGAGGAGGTTGGAAGTTTGCTGTGAATTCTCACACGCTTGGTCTGTAAACAATAAACAAACACACATCCCTGGAGTAAACCTCTGACTCAGCTGCACGGCCCTCTGGGTAACCGGGTGGAGCGGCCCGGAGCTGTTGGTCATGCCAGTCACTCCCTGCCTGGCGTCACCCAGTTAGCACTGAAGGAGAGTGGGTCACGCCGACGCCATGGACGTGTTTAGCATGTCAGCGTGTTGCCAGTGTGGGGTGTGAAGTGCTTACCGCCTCGCCGGCTCCTCCCGCAGGCTTCTACGAGCAGAGCGAGGGCCGCTCCTCTGCCGGTCTGTCCGACTCCTCCGTCCTGGGAGAGCTCCCCTCCCCCAGCTGCCCCCGCCCCACACGGCCAGTCTACCCCGGGGAGAGACCCAAGTCCGTCGGTGAGTCCCCTATCCTCAGATCTGCGTGGACCTTGATGGGGGCTGTCGGAGGGCTCAGTTTGATGCATCGCCGCAGAAAGTTTCAGCGAGCAGCTGGCAATCCGCGGCGCTTGAATTCCTCGCCTCCGCAGGAAAACCATTTAAAAAGACTGAACGTTTTTCCAGCCCCAGACACTGATCGCTGCGTTGAAATATAACCGGCAGCGGCAGGAAAGCTCATGGACACTCAGGGCCTCCGGCGGTACAGATGGGACCTCTTCCTGCTTTAGGCACAGGGAAGGCACACTGACGATGACAGCAGGCGCATGTGGAAAGGCATTGACATGCAAGGAGCACAGAGGAGAGTGGCAGCAGTGCAGGGAGGGCAGCTGCGGTATTTATTACATGACAAACTCAGGCCCGTCCCCCCCGATGATGTAGTTTCTGACTACACCACTGCAGACACACACACTCGCATTCTTACAGCCGCTATAGTGATCATACAATCACAGGGAAACATACAATTGATACTTCATCATTGATACTTTATTGATTGTTTTTACGCCTCCCTCAACTTGCTCTTTGTGGAGTAAGTTGTCTGCGAAGAGCAGCCACCTGTTGGGGCGCCCAGGGAGCTGGGGGTTAAGGGTCCGCAGACGTGCTGAGGCTGGGTTTGAACCGGTGACCTTGTGATTATAGGCACACAGGCTTAGCCCACTGAGCCACACGCTGCCCCAAAATCTGGCCGTCTGTTTTCTCAGGCTATGGGTGAGGGTGTCTGGGACTACCTGACTGTGCAGGTTCCACACACAGGGAGCTATGGGGGTGGGGGGAGACTTGAACCCTGGTCTTTGGGCTGTGAGGCAGCAGTGCTAACCACTGTGCTATCCGACCAGCCCCCAAACATGCATGACTGCTCGGCATCAAACTCTGTCTTTTGTCTCCAGGAGAAGCCTTCGGAGCAAACCGGGACGGGATGCTGGACTTGGGGTCACGGCCCGCAGTCCCGCGCTCCTTTTCTGCCCCGTACCCGTCTTTGGAGGGCATCGCGGAGGGAGCGGCGGAGGAGGACCCCTGGCTGTGGGACTCTCACTGCCCCTCGGAGCTCGAGGGGGAGCCCACAGCCGAGGACTATAAGCAGGCCCAGCGCGTGGAGAGCTACATCCTGGGTCTCATCCAGCGCCGGGCCCTACCCCAGCGGCCCTCCAAACCACGCACCAGCCTAGGCCCCCCCGACTCCAGGGGCGTGGTCCGGCAGAGCAGCCTGTGCCGCAAGGAGCCCCCCTTGGGCCCCGAGCTGCGTAACGTCTCACCAGGGCTGGAGGGCCAAGCCTGGGCCTGCCGCGGCCTGGATGAGCAGCACTATGCGGCACTGCCTGTGGAGGACGCCCTGCCCGTGATGTACGCCCGGCCCAGGCAGGCGGCCCTCACCGGGCTGCCTCGCTCCGCCTCTGTAGACTACGCTGGGGGTGGCCCCGACCCAAGTGCCAGCGAGTCCGATTCGCCCCAGCACTTCCACAGCTACCCGGCCCCTGACTCGCCGTCGTCCTACGACCAGATGGTGAGCGCCCAGTACATCCCAGCGCAGCCCTGCCGCACGCCCAACCGGGGGCCCACGCACCGGCCCCCGGCGGCCCCTAAACCCGGTAGGGCTGGCTACTCACCCGAGCAGCCCCAGCCCCGGTCGCGGGCCGTACCCAAGAAATGCCGCTTCAGTGAAGAACGGCCGGCCCCCCGCAAGCCCGGCCGTAAGGCCTGCCGCTCTCAGTCAGAGAACAGCCTTCTGGGGCAGCGGGGGGGCACCGAGAGGAAGTACAACACCGTGGAGCGAGACGGCGGGAGGGGCGGGCCGACCAAGAGCCGCCGCCCCCCACAGGGTAATTCCAGCTACCGCCGCTGGCGGTCCACTCTGGAGCTCAGTCAAGATGAGGGCGAGCACCCGGGGGAGCAAGGCCCCGCCCGGCGCCCTCGTAAGCCTCGGGCCCCAGGGCCTCCCTACCCATACTCACACGGGCCACCCCATGGCCACCACCACCACCCAGAGTACCTGGAGCATGCGCTGATGTGCAGGCCAGAGGAAGGGCCTCCCGCCCCAGGAGAGTCCGAGTCCAGCCTGAGCGAGGCCGAGTCCCCTGGCTCCACCTCCCTTTCCAGTGACTCTGACGAAAGCGGCGGTCTGGTGTGGCCCCAGCAGCTGCCACCTCAGCTGGCCCCCCCCTCCCCGCCAGCCCTGCCCGGGGCCCCAACGCAGCCCAAAGCCTTCGTCAAGATCAAGGCCTCCCATGCACTGAAAAAGAAGATCTTGCGTTTCCGAACAGGTTCCCTCAAGGTCATGACCACCGTGTGAGGCTGGGGCCACACCCCCTAGCATGCAAACCACCATGTGAGGCTGGGGCCACACCCCCTAGCATGCTAACACACCTGGTCACTTTATCCCTCCACGCTGCCACTGTGAACCATAACCCCTTTTGGTCATAAGACCTCTGCGGGCCACAGGAAGAGATGTCGGATATCAAGACTTCTGTAGGTACCCCACAGACCCCCCTCGCTGATAAGGGGCTCCAAGTGTGGAGGCCTATTGAACGGCAAGGCTCCAGGGAAAGAGGCTGGCAAATAAGAGAGGGGGCGGACCGGTCCTGCCCATCCCGGCCAGGCAAGTCGGGTCAAGGACGGCAAGTGGGAGCCGTTGGCAGGGAAGACCAGGATCAACCTACCATTGAAGCATTCCTGGGATCTGATCCCAGCCACAACCGCCAAGGTCGCCGACCCACTGGTCAGCGCCACCCTACCTGTAAATGTGTACATACCGACGTGCAGCCTGTATAAAATGTGTAAATAAATAGCTGTGATCTAACAGTCAATGGTTTATTTTATCAGGAGGAAGGGTTACGGCGGACAGACTGAGTCTGGAGCTTATACAGCCCCCCCCTCCCCACACCTCCACCCATCTGTCCTGGGCCATGGTTACTTCTATACCACCACCCCTGTTCTGGTCCAAGGTTCTTTCTCCGTTCCTCACCCCTGTCCACATCTCCGTCTCAAAGTAGCCATTGATCTTGTGTTGCACAAAGAGTCTATTTTGAGTCATTATTTTGTTCTGAGAGTGAAGCAGCAGGCAGGCGGAGTCAGGTCAGAGTTAAGGGAATGTCGGTACACATGGAGCAGAAGACCTTCGGTTTATAGATGAGGTCGCTGTAGTTCTTATTTCCACCCACTTTTAATAAAAGAATCCGCTTACACAGATGGATCTGCACAGAAGGATTCTGGGATGCTTTGCGATGTCACATGGGGGGCAGTAACTCGGGAGGTGGTTCCATTGGGGGTCCTGTGGACTCCTCTATGTGCTGGCATGGCATCATGGGCTGGTTGCCCCTCTACCCCCCTGCTGCATGACAGACATGGTACGGCCCATTCTCCCTCAGCACCAAAGGGAATGGGACACAACTCCTAGTTCTCACATTAGTGTGCAGACCCCCCCGCCCCCCACATACACACACATTTGATGGGCAGACCGGCTCAGAGGACACGTGTGCACAGAATTGAACGCTCACAGTCACACATGCAGACGCATATGGCTGCGGTTTAATGTCGAGCACCACTCACAGACTCGGGAAGGGGATTCTGTCAGGAGCGAGAGAACAAAGAGCGATCTGTCTGCAGGCCTGGGCTGAGCACGGGGCAGGAGCACAGGAAGCGGAGGCGGTGCGTGGATAGCCGGGAAGCGCGAGAGCAAAGGAGAGCTGAAGTCAAGAGCGGTGCAAGAAAATCACGAAGGGCCATGTAAGAGAGCCGGGCCATGCAAAACAGTCCAGAAGAAAGTCAGGAAGAGCTGTGCAAGAAATCCAGGAAGTGCCATGCGAGAGAGCCCAAGAGAGCTATTTGGAAAGTCGAGAAGAGCCATGCAAGAAAGTCGGTCAATGTCGTGCAAGAAAGTCAGCAAGAGCCATGCAAGATAGTCGAGAAGAGTCATGCAAGTGAGAAAGAGTCAGGCAGTCGGGAAGAGTCATGCAAGTGAGAAAGAGTCAGGCAGATAGTCGGACAGGCAGTGAGTCATAGGTGAACAGACACATGGGTCAGCAGGAGTGAGCTGAGAGGCCTCCCTGCAGACTGAGGTGTATGAGGATCTAGCAGAGAGAGAGACTTTTAAAGTCATCTAAGCAACCCCCCCACCCCCCAACCCAACAGTGTTTCTCTTTCTTTCCTGATTCCTCTCTCAGTCCTACTTACTCCATCCTTCCATCTGGATGCTGTTAGAGAGGCATGTGGCCTTCGGGCCAGGAACCCGGAGCACTTCCTGGGAAAGGAGATGGAGGGAAAGTGGGAGGGGGCAGGGGTGCGACGGTGGACCAGCAGCGGGGGCAAACGAAAAGCAGGGGATCCGGGGCAGAGCAGAAACAGGGAGAGTAAAGAGGTAGACAAAGGGCTGCAGCGGTGGGGAGATCACTGAGCCCGGCCCTGTACAACATCTGGATCTGATTAACATGGGAGAGAGGAGGGGAGAGAGGACAGGGTGACTGCGACTGGCAGGGGGTGGGGAGGGGGCAGGATGAGGAGGGGGGAGGCGCGGTTTTCAGTTTGGCACCGTTTCTTCATCCTACAGGCCGACTGACCTCTTTCTCTTTCATAACTTTCTCTGTCTTGTTGCTATCAGACTCAGACGAACTTGGCCCCTTCTCAGGAGAAAGGTGACTACCTTCAGTCTTTTTCCATTTTCTGTCCCTCTTTTTCTCTTCCCTCACCGCTAACATTTAATCCATCACACACACACAGACGCCGAGCCCCTCGCACACTGAAGCCGTGTTTCCTGCCTGCTGCTGCCCGAGTCTCCGTCTGCATTCCACAGTTCGGGAGCGAGGCCAGTCCTGTAAGGGGAGAGAGCCGTGTATTCCCGACACTGGGAATGTTCACCTCCCAGACAGCTGTTCCCAGCACACAGCCCCGGCTCTCCCCCGGAGGCCCAGGTCGGAGCAGGGTGTGGATCTGATGTCCACCAGGCCACCCAAGTGGACCCACCTCTTGGGGCTTAGAGGGAGAGGCGGTATAGCCTGCTGTTACTATGACAACGCCCCAACCATTCCGATTTGCGAATAGACATGTGATTCCACGCGGAATGTTTTAAAGGACGTCTCATTTCCTTGGAGGACATTGTTGAATCTGTACTGCCTTTTCTTCTTAGATGATGCCCATCTCCTGTCAGCTGTCCGTCTCCCACAAGTCACTCCTCCATCTTCTGCTTGGTTTCCACGGAGTGTTTTTCTAGTTTCGCTCCCACTCTCCAGTGTCCTAGGTGGACTCAGAGTGAGCCAGACACCACCATGGTTGGACGCGATGGAGATGGAGTGAGGCGGGGTAGCGGTAATCAGTCTTCAGGAGCTTGACGTTAGATAAGTTCAGGTAGAATGAAGCAGAGGGAACATAAAAAAAGCTCGTGACAGACGTAAATCAGACCAGGAAGGCTTCACTGTGGCCCTAGTCAGCATCCTGCCTTCTTCGATTTTCATTGTTAATACAACATCAGGAGACACCTGGGGTGCATTTGGGCTCAACGGGGCCGATTAAACTCGTGGTTTGCTTTCAAGGTAACGATGGTTTTCTTCCATTTAAAAACATCTGCCAGGGATTAAACTGGCCCCTCATGGCATTTGCGGCACAGAATGGCAGCAATGTTCATTTAACTTCTTTTATAAAAGAAGCATTTGTATTCCATTGACCGTCACTATGAGAAGATCTCGTTGCACGGATTACTTAAAAGCGTATGCTATAAAAGACTGCATTTAACGGGCAGGACGTGTGTATAATTTGGAAATAGGATTACATACGTCGCGTTCATGCCTGAGTTAGTGGTATAAACTCGTGTTTTTGCTGCCCCTATGTGGACACTTAGTGTAACTGCTAGCTTCAGAGTTGAGACTCATAAAATAGCCCTATTTTCTACAGTCCGCTTGATTGTGAACTTAGCATTAAAGCAAAGAGGTGTCGTGATATTCCTATAGAATATACGAGAAAAATACGAGGCCAATAGTATAAAAAGAGAAAAGTAGTAATTCTAGATAGACTCTGAGCTTATCGTGGTAGCGAATATACATAAAAATAATTGTCACCAGGAGAAATCATGTTATTACACTGGGGTGCAAAGGTTTTATTTCTGCGCTTTAAGAGTGTTAAGAAAGCAGATCAGGCAGTAAGTTCTCAGATTTGAGGATGTCCAATTCCCACAATGAAATGTGCAATAGGAAGTTCAGCCAGACGGATCGTGAATCACAGAAATGATACACTATATAGTTATGCACAAGTCAAGAACCTGACCTTCCCCTGCACACCCAACTGGGAAAATTTGTGCATTATCTCTTTTTGAGTGTTTCAGACCATGTCATTCACACATAACAATATTTATTAAGTACAAACCGAATGAAACTTCGGCTTTGGGTAGATTTAACCTGATCCTTGCAGCAAATTTCCCGCAGTAAAAACGTACAATAAGAGGTGACTTGGGCTCGCACTTTAGACACGTTTTGCGTGGACTTTAACGGACCGAAAAGACTCATAAATAGCCAGTTTTTGACAAGGCAGCAGGTAGCTGCTTTCATGGTGCACCTTCGGGGTAAGCCTGGCATCTCTATTTCTGGGAGTCGTCTTTGCCTGAATACCAATGAACATTGGCGATGACACGGTAAACAGCATATAACCCACAGCGGGATCTCCAGCAGCACCGTCGCAGGTTTGCTTGCGGTAAATATGACACCGGCTTTGAGAAAGTGTCCTAAGGAGAAGAGTCTGTTTGCGACAGCTGAAGCAGGAGGGTGTTGCAGTGACTTTCATCCGTTTTTTAAATACTCCTTCCGGGCAGACTTTAAGAAAAAAGTCATCCTGAGCTTTTAGCTCGTCTCTCCTGTGAAATAACTTCATTTCGCCTGGCTCAGACCGTCCCCACATGACCGCCACCCCAAGGTTATGAGGGTTTACGAGAAGCGTCCAGTGTCTGGTGACACACAGTGTTAAACTTGATGATGGGGGGGGGTTCAGTTTTCATCACTGTAGAACCAGGGGGCTTACATATGTGTATAGTATGTAAGTTGAATTCGTTGTTTTTCTTTTTACAGCTAATTACTTTCCGCAACTTGTGGGAAACAATTTATTAAGGGTTCACACAGTTAGATGTGAAGCCTACGCCAATTAAGGGGATTTTAAACATGAAGCCCGAGTCACATGACACGTTTTGGACGTGAAATCCGGGTCACGTGGCACGTTTTATTGGTCCGCAGGATCCCACTGGCAGTATAATTACTGTTCCTGCAGCTGCAAGGTAACAAGTAAAATTCGATGCCCTGCTGTGTTTGTGCAGATATATCTCTCTGTTCACGTGTTTCCTTCTAGTCCTTGAGTCTCCCTATTGCAGACCGAGTGAATTGGCGACTGTCGCCCTTCGGGTGTGACTGCGGATTGAATTGGCTGAATCTGAGTGGGATCTAGGCTTAAACGAGGGCACGGAACCTGCAATGCCCGGGTCTAGTAGGGTCACATTATTAGTTGACATCTCTTGAGACAAAGCAAATCATGACTGTTGGTTGACCGTTGATGGTAATTTAGAAGCCTCATTTATATTACCAGTACCTCGCGAAGGCCATCTGAGAGCAACGCATTTTCCAATTATGGGCACTAGAGGGCACCTAAGAAATGGGATAGAGAAGCACGGGTGGGTGAGATTGTGAAAGTCTGTTTCTCAGCGTTATTCGGGCAAGGGGACCGGAGAGTTTATTCAGTTTTGATATCAGTGTGACCAGGCTAAATTCACCTAGACAGACCCTCTGTCCAACACAGCACAGAACCACGCTTTGGAGAGTCAGACTCCAAAGCATCATATCGTGGCAGAAGGCAGCTGAGTGGCTCAGACTCACGCGGCACATCGATTCACGGTGCAGCCGCCTGGGGCGCTGATTCTTCCAGCAGGTGGTGCTGTTGTTACAGAATATTAAAGGGCTGAACCTGTGACCCCCCCCCGCCCCCCAAAAAAAAAAAAAGAAAGGTACTTTTATTGTCAGGGGAAAATACAGAAGCGACATTTAAAACAGACATGTGAATATAAAAACAGGCAAAGTAAATCATGTAAAGGTAAATGTAGAAGGTTCTGTGTAACACTGGATGTGTAGCAGAAAAAAAGGACATTCCTGAATGTGTCATGTGCCGTTGTCTGTCTGTCAGAGCAAGAGGTGGGGGGCAGGACAGATGGAAGGATTCTGTAGCCAAGGAGTATTTATAAACAAGACTGAGAGAGATGGGGAGGGAGGGGGGTCTGTCAGCTGGAAAAGGAAAAACAGACCAAGAAAAAACACTGGGAGGAGAGAAAGAAACAGAGAGAGAGAGAGAAAGACCTCAGGTCGGAGATAAACAATGTCAGAGAGACGCAGGGCGAGTGGCGAGGCTGTAACCGGCCGTGAGGAACGTGGAGTCAGTGGGAGATTTATGGGGCGGGGAGGAGGAATGGTGCCATGGCAACGAACAGGGTCTAAGGGCACATGGAGGAGGCGTGAGACAGGGAACCGGCAGGGTCACCTGGGTGAGGAGCAGAGAGCAAGGAGCCAAGCCGGGCGACACTGGGGCAGAGACGCGGACCTCAGAGAGCCTCAGCCGTAAGAAGCAGAAAAGGGTGAAAGAGACGAGTCAGTGAGAGAAAGGGGGGGGGGAGGCGCAGGGTGGGAGGGAGACACACCAAAAAAGGGCTCAAGCCAGAGCTGGGGACGCCGCGAGTCAGGCAGAGACGGCAGTGAAGCGAGGGAGTGAAGGAGGGAGAGAGAGAGAGACAGCGGAGAGCTGAGGTCAAAGCCTGTAGCCAGGGCAGGCCACTAGCGGCCAATCAGAGCGGAGGTCAGGGGGCAGGCGGGAACACCTCCTCCAACGGGACCATGGGCCGCTGACGCGGGAACCGGCACTATGTCCACAGGCTCCGGGCCACAGGAGACGGGTGGGGAGGGCGGGGCGAGCGGGTCCGGTCCGGTGGGCCTGCAGACGCTGCTGGACCTGCTGGTGGGCGTGTACCAGGAGTTCCGCGCCTCGCCGCTCGCACAGGAGAAGTACGTGTGCGGCTTCCTGAATTGGGGTGAGTACCGTCTGCTCTGGGGGGGGGGGCTTCCTGCTTGTCTCGGCAGCTTTTTCTAAATCACACCCCCGATCTGAAGCACACCTTGGACTTGCTGAATTCTAAATGTAGGCATCTCACCAAATCCCTTTTCCCGTCCTGCAGCCGGCTGTTTCTTTTCCCTGAGTAGTCCATGTTAGGAAGCGTGACGTGAGAAATGTCCGCCCCTGGCGTCTGGGGGGTTCGACAGCTCTGATTTAATGCTGCAGGGACCGATTCCCAAGAGTTACTGCAGCATTGTGTTCCCCTGGGCTCATGTGACATGCTGTATCCTAACTGACCAGTTTCACAGTCGCTTCTGCTTTTTGTGGATATTTCTTGAGGCCATTTAGGGTAAAGCGTGTCACTCCGGACAGCGGTCGCAGCCTCTGCTAGGTCTCGACCTCACTAACATCACTGCCACCCAGACACACCCCCTCCTGTCAGCAGAGTTGAGCTGGGTATAATCCGGTGTCTCCTGGGGTAACACTCCCCTGGTTCCCGTCTGTGAGGCTGGAGATCGCCTTCCTCACAGAACGACACCTTAATAACACAGCAGGCTGCAGTTCGAGAGGAATCCACGCCGGCTTTTCCCTTACGGAGGCATGTTCCAGCCTCTAGCAGCCCCCAGGTCAGGTCAGGCCAGGTGGGGGAGCATGTCCTGATGCACCCACCACACAGTGAATCTCCTTGGGATCACGGCCAGCGACTCACCCCCCCCCCCCCCCC
>JAODJU010000101.1:349034-368142 GCA_026776725.1 Gnathonemus echidnorhynchus | reverse complement strand
CCCCCTTCCCCCCCCCCCCCCCCCCCACATTGTCTGCTGGGCCTGTCGCTCTCCAGCACGCATAAAGGTTATTCAAATGCAGCAGGGGGGTCAAGAGCCGCACCCCCCCGGGGATCTGCTCCACGCCTGCCCCCCTTCCTGGTCTCTAGTCACAGTACATGTGTAAACACACAGCTGCAGCCCAGTGCTGCATGAAGGCTAAACACACGATCCTTCATTTTTACATTGTTCTGAAAATACAAAAAGTGCATAAACACGTAAAGCTAAGTCACATTTGCTTACTCTTGTCCTTCCCTTTTTATACGCCGAGTCCCGCATAAACTGGTCCAGTGTAACGCAGGAAGACGCACCTTAATTTTTTTTGTTTGTTTTTGTCACGTGCCCTTCTTACACTTAAAAGGCCCAGAGCCTTTTTCGCGGAGAGCAAACACGGCAGGCCGCGGGCGAAGCTCCACGTAACGCTTCCTGGCGTGCCTGAAGACAGCAGGGCGACAATGATTTGTTCTGACTTGTGCTGGGCTCGACGACGTTCAGGGGGCCCTTATTTCAAGTGCAGCCCTGTTCCTCCCCTGGGCAGCCCGCTGTCCCCAAAGGCGCTAAGGATGTGCTCGCTTCATTCTGGCCACCAGTGAACTGTGTGAGTGGGGAAGTGCAGTGACACACATCGGGGGCGGTGAGGTCAGAATCCACTGGCAGGATGGGGAGGGAGAGAGAGAGAGAGAGCATTAGGCAAATGTTACAGGGGTCAGATGAAGAACAACCAGCTAGCATTTCTTATCTTCACTGTATCACTCTAAGGGTTGCCAGGTTTGGTCAGCTGGCTGGTGTGAGATTTTCAATTCAAGTCTGCACACGCATTTACATGTATGAAACAGTTTTATTACCTTATAATAAAATTGTTGTTTTATTGCTGTGAAAAAAAAAACGGTTTTGGTGTAGCTAATTTTAGGTTTATAATAGAATAATACAGACTTGCAGTAAGATTTCTTGCCGTAAATGTGAGTCTGAAAGTGTCACGACAGATGCGTGAGACTTGGCAACCCTGCACTCTTTCTGCACGGATGTCCGTGTGCTCATGTGTGTACACTGCATAACTTCCCCTTCCAACAAATCTTTTAAGCCCACAGACTTTGAGGAAAAGGTCCAAGCACTTTTCAAACGCCGGTAGCCGGTGCTTTGCGCAACAGATAGTGAAAGCCAGGGAAGTTTGTCTGGGCTGCTCCTCTGCCTGTCACCGCTCGCCGGGCCACCTGGCCAGCTGTCACACAATACTGTCCTGCTCTCCCGCTGCCGACTGCAAGACTCGCTCTAACTGTATGCAAATATGCGTCCCACCCAGCCCCGCTGACGGGGAACGAGGTGTGGCAACCTTCTGGGCTAGAAAGAGCCAAGTGCATCCCAACTGTCAAATTCGATTAACTCCCTGCAAAACTCCAGCTGGTCCATCACCCTTCACGCCTATGAAAGCTATCCATCGTGAAAGAATATGAAAAAGACCGTAGCTTTGTCAATGTGATATATATTATGATTACAGCCTTGCATTTATACATCGCTACATCCAGTCGGGGCTGCACAGGTATTTATCACACAAATATCTGTGATAAACAGGTAATCTGACATCCATTAGCTCAATGAAAGCGCAGAATTGTCGGTAGGATCGTAATGCCGTTCAGACAGCACCTTTTGTACTCGCTGGTGTAGAGTTAACGCAAGATATTTATCTATAAATATAATTAAGTGGAAGACGGGTAGTAGTGAGAAGGAGCCTCCTGGCCGCCCCACCCAGGGCAGCAAAGTAGGTCGTACTGAAACTCCGCTTTGCATACCTAGATGCGCTCAGGCCGGACTGGGCTGGCGCAGGAGGGCTTGCGGGAATATCTTTGACTGTTAAATGGTCCTGTTTGGCAAAGCCAACCGCACGTTATGCGGAGGCCGGCAAGAGGGACGCTGCGCCGCTGCACGACCCATTCGGAAAGAAAAACAGTGTCACTACTGCTTTTATTTTTTTAGTCATTAACAGACACCATTACCAGCAGCGACAGCTGAAGCTGTGGATTATTTTACCGCCTGTTTAAAAGACCTCCCATCATCTAACACTTCCTGACCTAATAATACGACATAGGTGTGATTAACGGTGAGAAAAAAACATCCTGTCTAGCCTGATATTATCGGCGGCGCATGATATGCATTGTGGGAGATGGAGAGATACAATAAATGCGTGCTTCTCATACAAACGGGGTCTCACATAGGTACGGTGGCGTTGTCAATAGAAGGTTGGAGAATCAAATCTCGGGAAGTATACAGCTGTTTTCTGTTTTTTTTATATATAAATCTATCCGGCTATATAAGTGATGTTTAAAGTTACGCGCTGCTGCGGCCACGTCGTATGAAAACTAATATTTATGTGCAGTTATGGGAGTAACACATTATGAAACTAATCGTCAGCGAACTCACTGAATTATCAACCGTCAAAAATGCATTAAAACTAATCAGATTAGTTATGTGCGCGATGAATAACGAAAAGCGCATCCATTGTAATACACAATAACGGAGCAATAACCCGCCCTCTAGTCAAATTATGTGACCCGGAAGTGATACCGCCGGAAGGAAACGCGGGTTTACCGGAAGTCGCCATCTGCTGCAGCACGCCAGTTTGCTTTGTTAAATCTAGTCGGTATTCATATTCGACACAACTGCAGTCTGAACATAAACATGTAAGTTATTTGTTTTGTCGTTAATGTAATTTTTCTTAAAGTGCAGTGCTTACGAGGCAATTTGGCTGCGTTTCTTTATCGTGTGTATCATGTGTTAGCCGGTGGTTGATCCGGTGCGTGTAACTCTTGGCAAAGAGCCGGCCTAACTAAAGTCCCGCGTGGGAATTCTAAGTAAGCACTTAATGTCTTCGCGTCTTTTGTAGGAGTCTTTTGAATAAGCCCAAATCGGAGATGACGCCGGAGGAGCTGCAGAAGCGGGAGGAGGAGGAGTTCAACACGGGCCCGCTGTCCGTGCTCACCCAGTCGGTGAAAAACAACACGCAAGTTCTCATCAACTGCCGAAATAACAAGAAGCTGCTGGGCCGTGTTAAGGCGTTTGACAGGTAGAAACATAAGAAATTTACAAACGAGAGGGGGCCGTTCGGCCCATCAAGCTCGTTTGGGGACAACATAACTAATAGCTCAGAGTTCTTAAAATCTTATCTAGCTCTGATTTAAAGGAACCAAGGGTTTTAGCTTGCACTACACTAAACAGGAGGACTGTTCCTTACTCTAACTACATGCTATATAAAGAAGTGCTTTCTCAATTTCATTTTAAAATATTCACCTGCTAATTTCTACTTATGGCCACGAGTTCTAGTATTTAAACTAATACTGAAGTAGCCATTTGGCTGAATAGCATCCAGACCTGCCAGAATCTTATATACCTGGATCATGTCCCCCCTTAGTCTCCTTTGCTTGAGGCTGATCAGATTCAGCTCAGCTAACTTCTCATAAGACATTCCTCTAAGACAAGAATCATTCTTGTAGCCCTATGTTGAACCTTTTCCAAGGCAGCAATGTCCTTTTTAAGGTCTGATGACCAAACCTGCACACAATATTCTAGGTGGGGTCTTACCAAGGAATTATATAATCTTAGCATCACCTCCCTTGACTTAAACTCCACACACCTAGAGATGTAACCCAAAATCCTGTTGGCCTTTTTATTCCTTCCCCACACTGGCGAGAGTGGGACATGGAAGCATCAACATACACACCGAGGTCTTTCTCATAATCAGCTACCTTTATTTCAGTGGAATCCATAAAACATCTGTACTTTATATTTCTGCTCCCTGCACCTTACATTTACGTTAAATTTAATCTGCCCAGGCGCTAATTAAATTAAGATCCCGTTGTAGCCTCTGTGCTGCTAGTTCAGTATCTGCTACACCATCCACCCTGGTGTCATCTGCAAATTTAACCAGTTTCCTATATGTATTGGTGTCAGTATCATTAATGTAAATTAGGAACAGTAGTGGTCCTAAAATTGAACCCTGCAGTACCCCACTATGAACACAGGCCCACTGTGACATTGTGCCTCTAACTACTTCTCGCTGCTTCCTGTCTGTTAACCAGTTAGGCCAGGTTGGCTGACTTTGGACCTGGGTGAGTCCACAATAAGTGTGAACCCTACAAAGAAATGGTCCATATAGAAGTTGTGGAGAACAAGGAATTGGTTTTGGGTTCCAAAGGTTGGGATTGTATATTTCTGCTTTGGGCTATACTGCTTCGGTGTTATTGACCACTAATAACTTATTTATTGTACAAAGACAGACATTGTAATGTGTCTTTATGTCAGGTTTTTGTACTGTATGGACATGGTCATTTTCACCTATTATAAATAACATTGTGTCAATGTGTCTTCCCGTGTTGTGCAGGCACTGCAACATGGTGCTGGAGAACGTGAAGGAAATGTGGACTGAGGTCCCTAAGAGTGGGAAGGGCAAGAAGAAGTCCAAGCCGGTCAACAAGGACCGCTATATCTCCAAGATGTTCCTGCGTGGCGACTCAGTTATTGTGGTGCTGAGAAACCCACTCATCAGTGGGAAATAGTCCCCCCCCCCCTTAGGTGAATGGTGAACAAATGGTGAACAGTGAGTCTCAGTCCTCGGTGTTCACATGTCGTGGTCCATCATTTTGGTCTTTGGTTTGTTTATTTGGTTAATTAAAGCCCACTCTGTATAATGTATTCATGTAATGTGTAACTTCGTTACAGATTTTTTATTTTTTTTTACCTCCCCCCCCAAAAAAATAAAAATATTTCTATGGGAAATCTGGAGCCACTAATTGGGACTTAGACTGAACCTAGACTGGGTCTAACGACCTCCCAGCCAGTCGCCATGTTACAGGCTGTGGTCATTTTCTCCATGTGTCTTGTTCCCTAGTATCTGGTTGTCACGTCATAGAACTTAATGAGTCATTGAATGTGTGGTGGTGAGTTTTAAATGCGGTTCACATTAAGATCCTCATTCCCTATTTTTAAAAAGGCTTCTTTGTATTGAACCAGAGAATAGGTTTAGATAAGACTCGATCTTAACCGGGCAGTGGAAATCTGGCTATGTGCTTCCCTTCTGATGATTCTAAATGACTTAACTGTTAAGTTGGGCTACAATTTTGGATATCTCTATGGCTTTGTAACATTTGCCATTTTCTTTGGTGATATTTTTTTTTCCTAATAAAATGAAAAAAAGTGTCATTTGCTGTCCACTTTCTCTGTGTGGCTACTGATGTTTCTATTGAAATTGTGGAAGTATGCAATAGTTGCAGCTGGGTGTGTTCTATGGTGGTGCAGTAGGCAATGTTAGGCTTTCGATAATGTAACTGACCTTTGCTTACATTTCTTGGTAACCTATATATGGCCATTCGGTTTTATGGTGTTGCCTTCCAGAACAGCCTAGTGTGGCTGTGCTATTCGGAACAAGAAGTTGATCAGTTCGCGGTAATCCTCAGCGCCCTCTGCTGGTGAAGAGCGAAGCGGCATTAACGTGCTTTTGATCAGAAACACTAAATGCTATTGGCTTAAAACCAGCGATCGTTTGGTAGAAATGAATACAGTTGCTTCGATATAACGAGGAGAGGAATAAAACGTACGGAAGGTTGTGCTGCAAAACGCCCTAAAAAGGGAACCCAGCGCTGCTGACTTAGGGGCAGACTCGGTGGGCAGCATTAATTGTTCAGTGTGCTGAGTTTACATGTTATATCCACGTCATGGGTGTTTCCTCCCCCAGTTCAAAGATACCGAGTATTACTGGCTGGCATCTCTCAGGTGCCCGTACAGTAAGATTGTGTCTAGCGACGAAGTGGTGTCCCATCAGGGGTGTACCCCATCCTTGAGCCCTGTGCTTCCTGGAAGAGATGAATGGACACGCATAATATATGTGCATGTAGATTAGGTATAAAAACATTGTCTGTTTACAGAAAGCTGTGTTTTGATTACTCATCGTGTTTGTTGGCGGTAGTAAATGGTCGCAAGTACAATAACGCCATCGTATTAGATGAATGGTTTTAGAGTTTGAGGAAAACCTGTCCATGCATTTAACGGTTAATCATACTTTTAATACGCGAATGGAGCAAAACGCTAATTCGCTACAGGCTGGATCACAAAATTCTTACTGAAATCGCTGCACGGGATTTTCATGTTTATATAGGCTTACACAGGGCCGTGTAAGGCTGGATTGCCATTATTTTCTAAGTATGTTTGTTTAAGAATGAAACAACAGGCATATTAAATTCTGAATGCAAATATCCTGCGCGGTAATAGTGCTCGAAAAATCGGAAAAATTGTAAATTACATGAAATTAGAAGGATAAAATACTCGCGCAAACATTTTAGGCATATAGGGGCCTACTCATGTCTAATTGTTTAGCTATTTTTGAGCTACCCTGTATAATATATACTTAACAAGCATATAAAGCCCTGCGGCTTTTAGCCCTGTAGGGTAATCTTGGGAAACCAATAGCGCTGAGTCATTTGAGTAAAGTGCTTCTTGCATAAATTGAACATCTGAACAATATACAGCGAGAGGTGGACGAGCGTATGCAGCCTTAAAGTAACTTCTGCAACTTTTAATCTGCTGTCGCTTTTTGCCCGCAGAAAAGAGATTACAATTGAGAGACAGAAAAGAAGAAACGAGAACATTCTTATCCGGGTTGTGGTGGTTTAATCTATAGTTATTTACACGACTGCATTTTCACTTCAGTTCGTTAAACCTTTATCGGCCGACGTATACTTTTGTTCGTTTTTTTTCATGAGAATAACTGCTTGAGTTTGAACCCAGGTTTGTCTGTGTAGGAGTGAGAGACAGGAAAAGCTTTGCGGTTTTAAACTCACGATTCACTTTTTTTAAATTTTTTTTTGCTTTCTTCCTTCCTCCTTGAGTATGGTATTTCTGTGACCACCGAGATGCCTGGGCATTAAGTCGGGTAGTTTAGGTACGTAGACGTTTAAAATAAATGTATGTATTGCGGGGTTTTTTGTTGCACCCAGCCCAGTAAAATCAGATAAAAGGGGTTTATCTCCATGCCCCGTGTAACAGCGAAGACACCGGAACGATCGCCCGCTTAAACCTGCATCTCGGCTGCTGAAGCTGCGGCTCGATCATCATTTAGGGTTACGATGGGAGGGGAGCGCCCGCCCGGCACCAAAATTACGGCAAATCAGCCAAGATAGGTGTTTCAGATGGAAGGCGGCAAAATGGGGTCTAAACTTGGGCGCTGTCACCCTGTGTTACATGTAAAGTGGGAATAAATGAGCGGTGGGTGTACAGGCTATGCGGAGCGCCGGCAGGCTGCCGTGCGAGGACGCGCTCCTCTCTCCCCTCCCCTCCCGAATCAGGAAATAGCCAGCCAGTCCTCCTCCTCCTCCTCTTCTCTCTCTCTCTTGTTTTCTTCATGATCATGAACTCATAACCCGGGGCGGCTGGTTACATCTGTACCCCCGACCGGCTGCATAATCGCTTTTGTGTCTTTCATTTGCGGACCGGGACCGGGGACTCGGCGCGGCTCGGCACCGACACCGTTCTCAAAAAATGAGGTAAGGACTGGGGTGAGTGTGATTTGTACGCGTGTCTCCCTTCATCCGGCTGCTTTTCAACACGGTGCACAGAGCCGGTGCCTGAACCATGGCTTTCCTTTTTATTTTTGGCTCGTATCTATCCCAGATTCTGTATTAATAGGTTAAAAAGCACCTCTGGCTGCCGGGGATTAAGTGGGAAGACACTCATTTGCCCGTCTCTTTATGCGATTGTCAATCTGACAGTTATCCTAAACTTTTCACCCTCCCCATTGCGATCAATCGTCGCCGCACCTATTTGTGACACAGGGCTGAATTATAACCGGTTTTACATGGACAGTTGCACTGTACTGGACTGAGCCTCCCGGCAGAGATACTTCCTACAGCACAAATATATAAAATACAGGCGTCCGTGTTCCTGTGTGTCTATCTCGCCATCTTGAGATCCTTGTGGATACATGATGTAGACGGACCAAACGTCTGACCGAACCGAATAATTTAGTTATACGGTCTTAGCTTTAAACGCTTCAGAGGGTTGTTATGAAAGTGGGTAATTTTTCTGCCTTCCATTATTATGCCACGTCTTTTCTTTGCACAATGTACTTCTCACATTCAGTTGTAACACGTCGTAGGTGATTTCCCAATTTCCCCATTTAGCCCCCAAAGGTTAAAGGCGGCTGTTGCCTTTGTTATTCATTGTTTCTTTCTCTCATTCTTTCTGTTCTCTGAGAGGTGGCCAGAGGACCGGTTTCACTGCAGGCTGCACCCGGAACCGCGCTGACATTATTAGTGCGCTCAGATCCGCATCCCTTTGTGGGGCAAAGCCTGCCGGGTTCACGGCTCCGACTCGCCGCCACTTAGTTGTCGTTTTGCAGCTGGACCGTGCAGAGGAGCAGAGTACGGAGTTTACGGAGGCTTTAGTATAGTGCCGTAACGTATCCGAGGTGGATGTGCAAACTATGCAGAAATTCTATATTCGCTGTATCCGCACTGACTTACCAGTCCGATTTCAATTACAATATTTAAGTAGTCTAAATATTTACGTATATTATGTATTAAATATTTAGGTATATTAAGCCTATATATTGAAAAGTAAATATAGAACTTTCAACTAGTAAAGATCATAAGATGTCATGTAACGTTTTTTAAAGTGAGGAAGAGGACGTGGTTTCCGCGCAAACTGAAAGATTTTCCTAATGTTAAACATGTGCGGATTTCCGCAACTTCAAAAATAAACGAAATCGAAAGCCACCGACGTGTGTAATAACGCCGATACCTTGTGCTGGATAAGCTGTGTGTAGGATGGGTGGCGTAACTGCCTACCTTAGGTGATGACTTTTTAGGGTCTTTTAGAGATCATCCGTTAAATGTAACTTTTCAGTCATCTAGGACTATAGTAAGTTATGGGTTGATTTTCATGAGCTTGTTTGAGATCTGTGAATGATCGAATGGAGAATCAGTGGAAAGATGCAGTGGTGTAGTGGCACCTCGCTGGAGCTGATCTTCCACAGATGGTTATTCAGAAAACAGGGGAAGCGGTTCGGCCGGCATAATGGCTGTCATCGCGGCAGCAACGTGATTCATGCCGCTTATCGCTCCGCTCGCCCTTGCTCGCCCACTCCCAGCTCTGGCCCCAGACTAAACTGCTTTATCTTTGGAAAACATGCCAGTCCTCCCACAACACTCGCTCACACCGGACACAGAGAGATGGGAAGGTCGAAACGGGGATGGCTGTCTCAAAGCTGGCGTGGGTTTGTGGGAACGCCGGTCAGCTATTCCCGGACAGCTGTCTCCCGGAGAGATGACACATTCACAGCCACCCCCCTTCACCCTGAGTAGTCCATCACTCAGTCCTGTCTACGCTGAGAGTATGTGCAGGACAGGCTTTGGGAATCTCCTTGGGATCATGTGGCGGACTGGCTCTCACCCGTTCTCCTCTGATGCTTGGGGGGCCACGCAGCGATTCATCTTACGCAGTGTTTGCGCTGACCCGTGTGCACCTCACACGTCTGGCCTGTGAGTCTTTTCATGTAGGAAATTGCAAAGGGGAACTTGTTTTTTTTTTTTTGTTCGCGATACCTCCACACCAATGAATTGCAAAAAGATTACACTTCTCAGAGTTACACTTCACGAAAATTCTCAGTTTGGTGTAAATGTCGCTTTCGCCCTGTAAGTTGTCGCCTTGATGTCACGCGATTGGTGGTTTTACACTTTGCACGTCATTGTTTATTCCTACAGTAATTTGGCAGTTTAAATGTAGGCCTACAAAGGTTTTCTTTATCTATCCTTATAATAACAGCCCCAATATCTTATTTAGTATAATTATAGCCATGAGGAATTTCTCAGCTCTACCAACACTGGCCAGCAGGGGACATAGTCCTTAAGGATGATTTTTTTTTAATCATTCAGGCACCTGACGTGGTCTGACCACTTTGGTGTCATGCTGGATTATTAACTGGAACTGTTTTATCAGAATAGTTGTGCAGTGTGGAACTTGTTTTTGTGAAAGTAGCTTTCGGTGGAAAGTGTCTACTAAGCTTTTAAAGAGAAAAATGGGAGGGGCCAGTAGGGGGCGCCATGGTGCAGAATGAGCTCAGAATCGGGGGACCCGCCGTAGCTCATGTATTGTCAAGGGAGGCGCTTCTTGGAAATCCTCCTCAGCTTTCTCCACATGGCTCATTTTTCCAGTCCTCCTGGCCTCCAGGGGGCTCTGCTTCATGGCTGGGGTTATAGTTACCAAGGCGTTCCCAGGTCGTGTTTGCCATTTGGGTCGATCAGATCAATGATGTCACAATATGCCTATTGTATTGCACTGTATTTATTTTATTGTTCTGTACCTATTGTATTCAATAATACATTCCTTGCACTGCACGCCTGCACTTTTTATACACTTCTCATCCACACATGTCTGTTTTATATATCAGACTGAATATGGCCACAGATATTTTCCCTGTGTGTGGCCAGTGAACCTGATTCGGATTCTGATGCTCTAGGGAGCAGCATCAGCCGGCAGTCTAGCGGACAGAACGGTGGCCGTGAGCTTAAATGGAGGGCGGCCGGTTCGGATCGATCTCCCACGCATCTCCCAGCTTGGGTTTCGGGAAGTGGCTACATTAGCAGTGCCATTAAAGCACAATCGAATGTACTTAGGCTGCCGTCCCCTAGTGCATTAGTAAAGCGGGGTGTGGCTGTCGACCCCTACCCTGTGCGGGGGGGGAGGGGAGTGGGCTCAGGAGACACCACGCAGCTGGTGTTTACACGCCAAACCAAACTTTCTGTTTTTACATCACAATATTCCGGAAGGCTCCTATAGTCACGGTGGCGGCACGGTGATGGGTTGCCATGGGCAACTTCTAAAAATAGCGGCCGGGACTCGGAGGCGGGAAAGAGAGTGGCGAACCCCGGCGTAGCCGTGAGGGGACGTGACGCGGTGCCAAGCTGCTCGTCAGACGCGGGCGCGTAAACGGGCACGTCGGGGACACCCGTACTGCAGCTGTGTCACGCTCGGTCACATACTTCATCACGCCACCTTTCGTGAACTTTCCAGAAGGCCAAACACAAAATGACTGTCACCAGTTGCTTCAGCGGTGCTAGCCCCCCCCCAGGACAGAGGGTATGGCTGAAGGTGGGAAGGGGGTGGGGAGCATTTGTCTGAGTGACTCTATGGGAAGACAGATGTCACTCTCGGTTCATGGGGAGGGTCGCTGGTTTAAAAACGATGTGGATGTGTTTTAAACAGCTATCCACAGAATATCTTGGTTCCATTTCTGGAAGTGTGTAAGGCAAATGACACCTTCTGTGCCGAGGGGTGTGTATATATGTGCGTATATGTGTGTGTGTGTGTGTGTTTATCTATCTGTGTGCTTGTGCACCAATATGTCTATCTGCATTGTCCTACTCATGAGGCTTCCTGTCGTTCTCCCATAGCTTGATCTTGTGTAGTACAAACGGGTCTTTGTAGTTGTTTGTGGTTACCAGCAGGTGGCGTAATGATTAAGGAATGGGCATGGGAAGTGCCCCAGTCTCTGTCCAGGTGACGTTTAGCCACCGTTTAATGGCTGGGGTAAATGTACTGGGACATGTGCCTGCTGACGGTGCTGCGCGCCACCTGGCTGGGGGATAAGCACAAGTGTTTCCCTCTCCCACACATAGAGGCTGCCCGAGCCCCACTGGTGCCCCCCGCAGGTGAGTGCAGGTATTGCATGTCTGGGTATGTGCATCCTTCGGCGTGTTTGCCTTTCTGCTCCCTGGGATGGTCAGTGAATTATTACAGACCCCATGAACCCATACAGACCCCCGTAGCGTCCTCCTGTCGCCATTCCTCCCCCCCCCCCGCTCTCTCTGTTTCTAGTCATTTATACCCTTCCTGGTCTGATTGTGTCAAAGCGCCCCCTACAGCTGCTTGTACAACCCTTCGTGTGTGTCCCCCCCGGGGGCCCAGACAGCAGGCGTGGGAATGCAGGCAGCTGGGGGGGTTGCCCAGCCCATTACTCCACACTGATTCCAGTGTGGGGGGGGGAGGGGCAAGTAATGAGGGGAATGAGCAGCAGGTGTGGGATTCTGAGGGTTCACAGCTGTGTGTGTGTGTGTGTGTGACTCATTATAAGTGTGTTTCTGTGTGAGAGTATCTGTGTGCAGCATAGCACCTTAAACAGCCCTGTCCGATGTTCCGATGTGCGCTTCACACGCCAGAGAGGAACCTGGAACAGGTCTCAGGTTTTTTTTTTAAGGAAGTGGGCGGACAGGAGGCCCAGAGAAGCCTGGGAACCGTGAGCTGGAGGGAGGATGACGGGAGTGTGGAGAACGTGTGGCGTACGCTGTCGTGGGGTGTCAGAACAGCTGAGAGAAGAACCACAATGCACTGCAGGGGCGAGGCAGGGCTCTGGCTGTGTGTGTATGAGTGGATTAAGTTTATAGTACATTATGGGGACCAAATGTACCCCATGATGTGGTAAAACCTGTTATTTTGGCATTTGTGAAAGCAATCAAAAAACTAAAAATGCCAAAAGTCTCCTCTTTTGTTTGGTTACCTGTGGTTAAGGCTAGGGCTGGGTAGGGGTTAAGGAATGTTGGAATTAGAGTTTTCCCCATGGAAATGAATGGAGAGTCCCCACAAAGATATAATTATAAACCTGTGTGTGAGTGCATGTGCATGTTTGCGTGAGCATGCAGGCCAGCTCACATTCACATCTCACTCCCACATTCATTTTCGTGCTTTTCCCGATTTAACAACAAAAAATAAATCAGAAAAGACCCTTAGAACCAGTGAGTCCTTAGCCATTACGCCACCTGGTGACATCAAGGCTATGTAGAGAAAAGCTGACGTTTGACATGAGATCTGAATGTTAAAGCCTTAACATCTTGAATGTTAACAAAGCCTTAACATCTTGTGTTCGACACAACCAATCAGTTGCTGGCATGAGGCGGTGGATACAGAGTGAAGATCCGCCCTGGGGGTGGGGGGGAGAGGTGGAGCCTGGTCTCCCCCCGCAAACCCCTCCTGACCCAATTTCTTATTTTAATCCCGGGGGCAGGCAGAGATGCCTCGTGCCTGTGCGGCGGAGTTAAGTCACCGAGCCATGCTGCCGTGTGGTGGTGCGTCAGCGTGAGCGAGAGCGTGCTGTTACTCCGCAGGCTGCCGTCATGCATCCGTCTGTCCCGTCTGCCTCTCTGCTTTTCTCTTTTAAGCATTTCGCTGAGCCTGAGTAAGACCGAAGCAGCGACTCGTTAAAAAATGAAACCCTCTGTGCCGCTTCTTAAAATACAGCTTTTATAAATGGATGCGTAAACACTTAGAATTCGGAGGCGGTGAGCGACAAGTCGCACTAACCGCTGCCGCTCACACGCCTGTACGCGCTCAGTTTTGATGGCGGTCACCTAATCACCATTCTGATTGGACAGCTGATTAGTTCTATCTGCATCGCAAAGTGCTGATTTTTTAAATAAGAACGAATTTTTAGCTGTCGTGACACTGGAACATAAGACGGGAAAAACCGGCAGCTGGAGTCGAAGCTGATAAGCCGTCTCTTACTTTTCTAAACCATGGCATCCTTGCGGATTCTGCTGAAAATTTAAGCCTTTTTATTTCTTGATGGTTTAATTGATCCTCTCTGGCCGTGTGTTTGCACCAGTCCGTTTGTGCCACGCCGCTATTTTGCCCGGAGCTGCGGGACGAGGCTCCATCAGTTTCTCTTTCGGCCATTATTACCATCGGTGCCGTACACTCTCACAGCGGTCGCTGGACCGCCCGCTTCCTCCTTCCATCCCTCTCAGACTTCTGGCAAAGCTCCCCCCCCTTCAGTAAGGTGCAGATGACTCACATGTTCAGTTAGCATACAGTGTTCTCTGATTGCCACGGAAACGCGCGGCCACTTCCTGTTTGTTTCTGAGTCGGAATGTCTGTGTCTTTCTGTTGGTTAACACAAGAGCTTACCGTTAATGGCCTTAACAACACGCCGGGCGGGAGGCGAGACCCGCTGGGCTTCCTCTCGTGAAGTGCTGGTCTTGCGGCTCCGAAAACCTTACAGTCTGACCCGCTGACTCCCCCCGTCCCCTGTCCTCCCCCCTCTCCAGTGAGTCCAGCATCTGCCAGGCTCGAGCCACTGTGATGATCTACGATGACGCGAACAAGAAGTGGGTTCCGGCGGGGACGGGCGCTCAGGCCTTCAGCCGGGTCCAGGTGTACCACAACCCCAGCAACAACACCTTCCGCATCGTGGGCCGGAAGATACAGGCGGACCAGCAGGTGAGGGGCGGGGCCAGCAGGTAAGGGGTGGGGCCTGTGTGTGATGGGGCAGGGCAAGACACTGCACAGCCCAGGGTCATGTGCAGGCCGGGACGCTCTGCTGCCTACATCTAATTCTACTGTGTGAGAGGAAGCTGAAGCAGGTCATGCGCAGCACTGTGGGATCTCACAGCATCTCGGTTCCGGTCTGTCTCCCCAGAGGTGGGGGAGGCACTGTTAGCTGACTCACTGAGTCCTGGCTCTGCCTGCCCGCCCTGTGCACCCCTGATGCGTGCAGTCACCCTGTCTCGCTTCCATCCGCTGTGTGGCTGTCATCTCTGGCGCCCTCTGGTGCCCGCCTGCCTCCCTGGGCCCCT
This sequence comes from Gnathonemus echidnorhynchus, assembly GCA_026776725.1. Classification (NCBI taxonomy): domain Eukaryota; kingdom Metazoa; phylum Chordata; class Actinopteri; order Osteoglossiformes; family Mormyridae; genus Gnathonemus; species Gnathonemus echidnorhynchus. The sequence goes on along the minus strand of JAODJU010000101.1, from coordinate 353,497 downwards.
GTAAAATCGGTCTCCTGCCGAGTTCTCTCGCTATGGCTCTCCTTCTTTCCCACATTCAGCCATTCACTCACTTCCCCTTTCCACCCATTCTGGCCTTGACTTCTCCATCTCTGCCTCTCATGTGTGTTTACCAGAAGGTCGCCTGCTTCTGCATGCGTGTCAGCTTTTCGCTCACAGCCGCCGCCTGCTTCCGGCTAGTCGGATGTCCACTCTTCTTGGGTTTTCATTTTCGATAATGTGAGGCTGGGAAACTAACAAAGCAATATGAGAGAGTTCATGGACCCCGGTGTCACTGTGATCACAAGTGCGGCTTTTGTCGCCCCCTTGTGGCCGCAAATATATACATCCGCTGGTTTTTCCACAGTGTAAAATTCAGTTTGTCCCTCCTTGAGAGACTGGCCAAACCACAGCAGAAGCGTATGAGCTGGTGAATATTCATAAGGTTTATATCCATCGTCCAGCCTGAGCAGCAGGGGTTAGGTTCACATGCAGCAGCAGACAGGCTGGTTAGGACTTCAGATGCATAGTCAGGCATTGCATTCGCAACGTTGTGTATGATTGGTGAACCCTCCACAGGTGGTGATCAACTGCCCAATCACGAAGGGCCTGAAGTACAACCAGGCCACGCCCAACTTCCACCAGTGGAGGGACGCCAGGCAGGTGTGGGGTCTGAACTTTGGCAGCAAGGAAGACGCCACCCTCTTCGCCAATGGCATTTCGCACGCCCTGGAAGTGATCAGCGCACTGGGTGATGCAGGTACCACTACTGTGTCCCTCTGATCATGGCTGCCATTGTCACACTGTGCTCTGTCCCAGTGACCCTTTGTGTGTGTGTGTTGGTGGGGGGGGGGGGTGGTTCTGTGGAAGAATTAAACATAAACAAAGATCTGTTGCTGTTTATCTTGAATTTCCTGGCTCCGCTTCCTGTCATTACTAAAGTGGCCAATCCGCTGCCTGTTTCAGCCTGCTGTCATTGTTAAGGTGGCCAATCCGCTGCCTGTTTCAGCCTGCTGTCATTGTTAAGGTGGCCAATCCGCTGCCTGTTTCAGCATCCTGGTATGAGCAGCTCAGAGATTCTAGTCCCCATTCAAGGAGGCCAATACAGACAGTGATACACACAGATTATTATTATCACTATTACGTATTTTATAGGGTTTTAAAAAAATATTGAAGTATGTTACATTTCACCTTTTACCCGGTAGGCTTTCCCAGTGCCCCCCGACCTGTGCAGAATGGACCGTCCCAAGAAGAACTGGAGCAGCAGAGGAGGTACCAAATGTGGGGCAATAGAGGGGAGAGGGCACAGTTGCATTGCTTCAGAGACTTGCGTAATCACACACACACACACACACGATAACCAAGTCCCCCCGTTGTGTCACGTGTCATGCTGCAGTCCCCAGGCCGCTGGGCTTAATTACCTGCCCCCGGGTCACTCTGAGGCCTTAATGAGACATTCGGCTGGAGCAGAGTGCGACGTGGCTGTCACATGGGTTCTCTGTGCCCGGGGTCGAGGACTGAGAGGTCACCATGATGGGGGCTGCCACGCTAACGACACACAGTCCGGCTGAGTTAATGAGTCACAAGCCCATCACACTCCATCTGAGCCTTGTCCCGGAAAAGGCACACGCACACTCACACACGCACACACACACACACACACATTATGTCCTGTAACCACAGCGATATCCATCCCAGGAGTCGGACTGGCCTCGAACAGCCCACCGCGATGGCCCAACTCTACATTCCACACTGGAGGATGCTTATTTTTATATAGCGCCTTTCCCAACCTGGCTGTTCCTTAGGGATTAACCTTAAGTGTGTTCCTGCCTGTGAATATATTGTAGATTGTAAAATGTTCTGCTCTATGCACTGTATGTACAGTAACGTCTGTCTGTGTGTGTGTGTCTGTGTGTGTGTGTCTGTGTGTGTGTGTCTGTGTCTGTGTGTGTCTGTGTGTGTGTCTGTGTGTCTGTGTGTGTGTCTGTGTGTGTGTGTGTGTCTGTGTGTGTGTGTGTGTCTGTGTGTGTCTGTGTGTGTCTGTGTGTGTCTGTGTGTGTGTGTCTGTGTGTGTCTGTGTGTGTCTGTGTGTGTCTGTGTGTGTCTAGATGAGATGAGCAGAACCTGAGGAATTCCTGTGTATCTTACTTAATCCATTTCATATGTAGAAGTTGTTCTAATGAAGTAAATCCTTAATCACATTCGTTTGGGGATTAAAAATATATCCCTTGAGCAGGAATAATTTATTTTTGATTGCTGCCACCCCCCCAACTCACCAGGTACCGGTGGTCCAGAACGCCAGCTCCTCCGTGCAGTCGTCCGCTGTGCACGGCTCCCCGGGCCTGGCCAAGCTCCCGATGCGGTCCGGGCTGCACACATCCGAGCCCCAGAACCTCCGTACCGCGCAGGTGGGCCCCGGCCTGCCTTCCCGTCCCCTGTGACGATCCGCTCGGATCTGTGAATCTGACATTTACGCTCATGTCTCCCACGTCCACACCTGTTTCATACTGACGTCTGCGGCTACGCTTGTGAGCCTCCGCGCTGTTTTGACTGTTCAGTCGTCTGCTTCAGTTGGAGCGTGTGGCGCTGGGTGTCTCTTCAGAGGTTGTTAGAGGTCACCGAGTTCAGTGTGGGAATGCATTTGTTATGTAATAGTAACAGTATCATATATTGTCTTACAACAGAGTGTATTTAGACCAGCAGTCTTTTACAAATTAGCATTTGACGTTTGTGTGGCAGTTTCACTCGTTTCGTAGCTCTGAGGCTGTTGGATGTCTGATGCCCTCTAGTGGCCGTGAAGAGTAACAGCTTTCACATGACCTCATGGACTGATACAGCCCTTCTTCCTTTATTTATTTTTTTATTTATTTATCTGTCATTTGGCAGACATCTTATCTGGGGCGGCAAATTGTTCCGGGAGTGCAGAGGAGGATTAGACTGCAGAATGCAGCAAGTGAGGGCGTAGCCATAACTAAGCCCAGATGGCACATTGTATCAGACACATCAGACTGATCTGAGAACATATTAAGCTGCATACTTAGTAAATACAATATATTATTATTTAATGTTAAAGGCACTGTGGCTTTACACCTCCAGGTTTGCGGCTTCAGTTCTTTGTCTTGTCTATCCCAGTCAAATTTCAGTTTTTTTTTTTTTTTTTGTATAACGCATTTTCACAACATTACATTGTCTCAAAGCACTATACATCATCCCCACCCAAAGCCCCCAGAGAGTAAGTCAGAGGTGACAGTGGCAAGGAAAAACTCCCTAGTAGGAAGAAACCTTGGGAGGAACCAGAGGGGGAGCCCATCCTCCAGGGGGCAGCAGAGGAAGCCCTAACCCTAACCAGGCTCAGAGAGGGAGCCCATCCTCCAGGGGGCAGCAGAGGAAGCCCTAACCCTAACCAGGCTCAGAGGGGGAGCCCATCCTCCAGGGGGCAGCAGAGGATGTCAAATGAGCTAGATGGCAAAGTCCCACTTCACACTGTCCCAGTTTTAAGATTTGAGTTTCAAAGCGGAGGGCAGGCAGGTGATGGCAGGCCAGTGTAGATGCTGCTCCTGATGGCAGGATGAACAGTGGTGCAGCAGCAGTTAGCAACGTCCTGATTTATACACTGCGATTTAAGATGTCGCTCACTGCGCGTGTGACCTGTGGCAGACTCCTGCCCTCCCAAGGTGTTCCTCCCTTACCCCAGAATACCGGCTCCCCCCTTCGGCTTTGTATTGTTCCTTTTTCTGACTCCCTGCTCTCCTTCCCCCCCCCCCCCCAACTCCCGTAGGGTCACACGGTGATCAGGTCGGCTGCCAATGCCTCTCTGCCCCAGATGATGATGTCACAGCGAGTCATCGCCCCCAACCCCGCCCAGCTGCAGGGTCAGAGGATGCCCTCAAAGCCCTCTGTGGTGCGGCCCACGTCGGGGGGCATTGGCGGTGCCATCGGCTACCAGCAGGTAACCACCCCCACCGCCTCACCCCATTTAGCTAGTCATTGTTCAGTCCATTTGTTGTTCAGTGGTTTTGTGTAGTTTGTTTATATAAAATGTGTGTGTGTGTGTGTGTGTGTGTGTGCGTGCACGCTCGCATTTCAGAGCTCTCTTGGATTTTCACAAGTATTTTGAACATTTAAATGAATATTCAGTCAAGGTTCATTTTATATTATTCTGGTGTGTGATACAGGCCACCAGCCAGCAGGTGGCAGCCTCCCAGCGCTCCAGCTCTTCAGGCATCTACATGAACCTGGCTCACATGCAGGCAGCTGGAGCAGGCGCCGTGGCGGGTGTGGGCGGCGTGGGGGCTGTCAGCCCGTCCACCCTGCCCAGCCCTGGCGTGGGCCCCCTCGGCGACCCCAGCAGCAGCCAGGCAGCTGCTAAGCTGGCCCTCCGCAAGCAGCTGGAGAAGACCCTGCTGGAGATCCCGCCCCCCAAGCCGCCGGCCCCACTGCTTCACTTCCTGCCGTCTGCCGCCAAC
>JAODJU010000101.1:338571-348934 GCA_026776725.1 Gnathonemus echidnorhynchus | reverse complement strand
GGGGGCTGGCAGCGGCTCTTGCCGGGGCTAAGCTGCGCAAAGTGGCCAAGGTATGTTACAGCTATTCTCACCACGAATACAGGCAGCTCCGATTGGCTGTTCTTTGAAACGCAGGAAACTCCTGATTGGCCGTTCATTTAACAGAGACGCATGGTGCACAGCGGCCTGTGAGGGGACCGTTTGCTAACTGTCTGTCGATCTCCTTTTGCCCGCAGGCAGATGATGGTAGTGCTGCACCCACAGCAGCCAAGGGAGACCGCAATAGCACCCCTGCACCATCGGGGGGGGGCGGCGGCGGCGGTGGTGGTGGAGGGGGCCTGATGGGCGAGATGAGCGCCATCCTCGCTCGAAGGTCTGCGTCTCCCAAATATATGGAGTGCTGACTCTCTGCCTCTCTGTGACTCTGCCTCTCTTTGACTCTGACTCTGCCCAAATATAACGTAAATATAATTTTTCCAAAACAGGAGAAAGGCCGCAGATAAGCCACCGGCAGCGAAGAAGGAGGAGCCGAGTAGCGTGAGTGTGCTGTGGGGGGGGTGGGGGGGCGTGGGTACCAGCGCGGGCCTGTAGTGAAATCGAGCCCCCCCCCAATTTCCGACTGTCTGTGGGCTTGCAGGACGACGTGGACCCTCCGGAAGCGAAGCCCCCCACCCCAGCCGGTGAGTTGGATGGCTGTGTGGGCCGTCTGGGTGGGCGGGGCACTTCCTGACGGACCCACCCACCTGCTGAGCATGGAGACGTTTGTCCGTGATGCAGGATGTTGTTTTGTCACCTCTGCCTGACCTCTGACCTGAATCTCTGCGCTTCCTGTCTGTCACACTTAGAAACCACCAGAAGGCCCTGGGAAAAAGCTTCGACAATGCCGAGGTAGGGGGCCCGTCTCTGGCTGCCTGTCCTCCCCCTTCCCTTCATCCTTCCCTCCATCCTTCCCTCTCTCTCCACATCCCCTCTGCCGTTCTTTATGAACAAAGTGTGCATGTCTCAAACAGGACTAACTCCGCCCCCAAGGACATTGACGCCTCCCCCAGCACAGCTGCCCCTCCTTTCTCCTCAGGGTCCAGGTATTTTTAGCCACCCCCCTCTCCGACAAAAAAAAGCAGCTCTCCCATGCATTGCCGCTGCTTTGCCATGTTAGGGGCGCCACCCAGTGGTCAGTGCCGACATACCGACTGAAGCCTTGGCAGGGGGACTTTGTCCAGGTTCGCCTGGAATATTTCTGCTAATGCTGCTGCTGTACGCCATCGGCTGTGCCTTTACCCTTAGCGACATCACCTTCTGTCCGCTCTCTCCACCGTCCATGTGATTCCGCACTGCTGCCCTCTGTTTTGGCGCCCCCTGCTGTATGGCTCCTTAACCTGACAGTCAGCCTGTACAAGTAGTCAGGGCCCCTTTGGCGTGAACCACCCCCCTCCCCCTTCAGCGTTAGTGGCATGACTGACTCTCAGTGATGCTTGGAGCTTTGTCACGGTTACAGCATCCAGAGGCATCTGGTTACCATGGCGACAGAGACGCTTGGCCCAGCCTCCGAATTCTCGCTTGGCTGCTCCTCCCGCCTCTCTGTACGCCCCCCTCCCTCACCTACCTCCCTTCCTTCCAGGGTGAAGCAGACGTCCAGCAGCAACGAAACGGGAGTCAGCCAGGAATCCGAGATGGAGAGGATAAAGCAGGTGACGGCAGCATTCCCGGGATTCACCTAGGAGATCTGGCAGTTTTCCACGTCTAACACAGATGTGAAGGTGTTATTGGGGAGAGGGAGAGGGGTATGACCCACCTTTGAATTTTATGTCTGTGTGTACAGGAGCTCCTGGAGGAAGTCCGCAAAGAATTGCAGAAGGTCAAAGAGGAAATCATCGGAGGTGAGGTCACCGACACCCCCCCCAGATAACCGTTATGGGCAGCCTCAGTGTGCAGGAGGCTGCCGGAGAGGAAGTGTCAGCTGTTTGCTGAGCATTATGGGAAGGGGCTGGGCAGAGCTGTCCCTGCAGCCCCCGAGCGGAGAGGCCATCTCCAAGAGTAACTCTCTGAGCTTTTAATTCAGTTTTTAATCAGAAGCAGATCTGAAGCTGATCTTTCCGGAGGCTTCGGTAACATTTGCGCCCTCAGCAGTGGGTGTTCATTCTGTCACTTCTCCAAATCGTATTTGTTCCCTTCAGAGCTGAATGTTGATTGGCTGTGAGCAGCAATTTTAGCGGACCTTTGTAATTGAGGAATGGATGTTAACCTCTGACCTTCTCCTTTTGCTCCCACAGCCCTCATCCAGGAACTGCAGAAGCGAGGCTCCTTGTAGCCAGCAGGGGGTGCTGGAGGGTGGAAGGGGGTGGGGGTCCCACAGACGTTTTCTTTCTCTGTCTTTTCTGCGCAGCCTTGGGATGTCCCCCCCCATGTGTCACACCATACCATACACACTTCCCTGGCCATCCTGCTCGCTCTCCTTCATGCCCGCTGTTCCACCCCCACCCCTCACGGAACACCCACCCTTCTCTTTCAGGCTGTCTGTCTCCACTCTAAAACGGACCTATCTGGTCTGGAACCCTGTTTAGTGCCACAATACAGAATCATGGACTCTCCCAGTGCAAAGACCATCCACCCCAACATCACCGGTCCTGGGTGGTAGCCAAGGCGACGACCCGGTTGACCCAAATCTTGCTGATTGTATTGTGATGATATCATATGCCTCTGTAGATCGATTCCCCCCCCCCCCCCAAGTGTGTGTATCTGGATTCTTTGGTCTGATGGGAAATAGCTATGTTTGGGGGGTGGGTGGAGTTTAAACCTCAGGGATGAACAGCAGCGTGCTGACGGGGGGGGGGGTAGTGCAACCCCTCTCGGCTCTTGTACCCACACCCCCCATGACCTGTTCGTCTGCCCCTTGCTCAGAATAAAAATGAAGAAATACCAATAAATAAATAAAAGGGAAAAGCGTGAGATGGCAGAAACGCAATAAAGAGGAAGTCGGGGGGCGGGGGGGGCCTTCTGTTTACTGCAGTAGAGACGTGCCATCCTGCAGGCTGGCAGAGTGTGCATGAGTGTGTGTGCGTGTGTGTGTGTGCGTGCCGTACTGCAGATCTGGTTCTAATGGCTCCTTTAGCCGTGGTTAACTGGTAATCCTTAACCAGCTAGCTTTGGTTTTAAACTATGCTTCTCTCATTTTTTTTTTTTCTATCTGAGGCCTGTTTTATAAACGTACATCGAAATATGAAGTAAACCCCGGCCCCGCCTGCTGACTGCCTTGGAAATTGAATATATATATATATGTTTGTTTTTTAGGAAAAATAATATGCTGTTTCTATTTTAATTGAAATTGCTGGTGAGAGGACAGTGGAATATTTTAATGATTTTCTTGTCTTTGAAAATATGATTATTTTGGTTTTATTGATATTTTTTTCTAAAAAAAAAATAGTCTTTTTACACTGAAATTGTTTAAACATGTTCAAACACTGGATGAGAAATGCCTCCATTGTTTAAAATAATACAAAAAATACAGCTGCTTCTTGTAATTGAATGGAGTCTGTCTGCTGATTGGTTACTTTAAGGGGGGTGGGATCATGTGTGGACTGTATGTGCATCTGTCTCAAAACAGAATCCTTCTAGATGGCAACAATTCACCTCATGACAAGCAAACCAGAATTATAACTTTGTCAACCAGCTGTACCAGATAATAGAGCTGCAAGCAGAACTAACGTATGTGGTTTCTTATCACAGCTCAGAGAGCGGCGTTTACAAGAATAAGGTTAACACTTTGAGGATGTTTTCGAATATTTCCTCTAGCCTGTGTGTGTGTGTGTGTATGTGTGGTTGGGGGGGGGGCAGAGTTACAGGGTAACTTTTAATGACAGTAACCAGACTTTATCCATACATATAAAAATAAGAATTTCCTGAAATGATTTAGAAAATAAACGATTTTGAAGGGCTCAGGGGTCATTTCTGAAAGCGCCATGGTGTCAAACTAAAGGAGAACTGTGGCTAAAGTGTTCTGGGTTTCCGGAAACAGCAAAGCGGGCCGGATGGTGCAGTGAATGCAGGAGCTGGAGTGGACTGCAGGAATAACCAAATAACTGGGATGAAGGCTGTGCATGGACGCCAAAATCCCCTGCCGCTTGGAAAAGTCAGCTGAGAGACTGAAAGTGGCAACCCAAGTGGGGGCCCACAGTGACGTTTTCTCCAGGGGTCGGGATGCTTAGCTACTCCCCTGCTGATGAGAATTTAAAACAGACGTCTTTGGTTGTGGTGACCTACTTAGTTTTTTGCTTTTACCTGGATTCAAGCTGATTTATACAGCTGGAAATTTAATGGAAACGTCTTGCTTAAAGTGCTTTGCAGAGCTGGAGCAGTGCCAGTTTACCTCTGAATGACAGAACATGAAAGTTCTTTGGGATGCAGGTGTGTTTATTGATCACTGTACCACTGTAAACAATTAGGGTCAAATGACTGCATATTGATTCCAGTACAGAATACTGAAGAGATGGCTCTCTCTCTCCCTGTGTCTTTCTCTGTCTGTCTCTCTCCCTGTGTCTCTCTCTGTCTGACTTTGTGCCCCTGTACTTCAGTAAAACTGCTTAAACATCTACGCTGGATCAGCGCACGGCCTCTGGGAATCTACAGGACGTTCTGAAAGGGCATCGAGCCCCAATGAGGCCATTCCTGATGTACATATCTGACGAGGTTGATGAGATGCAACAGCAGAATCTTCATTCATCCATACATACATACATTTTAAATAACCAAATTCAGTGCAGGGTTGCAGTACTTCTGGAGCAGGGATGGCAGTTACAGTGGAGTATAATTTCTGCCAAATTTGTATGTTTGCAAAAAGAAAGGTGAAGTACATCGTTAATGTACGTGTATGTACATAGAATTTCAAAGCTGTGAAAATTCAAAGGCACCATGAGTCTTTCGTGTAGAATTGAATCAACGATTGTGTATTTGCATGTACTGTTAGACTTCACATTTTCATTTTGCGGAACCATATCTGTATGAAGAGGTTTGATGGTTTACGGTGTTCAGTTTCCCTGCGTACGTGTCATATTAGTCCAACTGTGGTTGGTCAGGTGATAAATAATCAGGCTCAGGTATGAATGTTTGTTCCGGGATTAAGAAATCGTTTATTATAATGCTGTAGGCTAATACGATTTATGTGTTCACGGTCTGCTTCCCAGCATGGAATGGGATGTTTTCGTAACAGAGCTCTGCTCTTCCTTATTTGAAAATCTCTGCGACATCGAATCCGTAAAACCATGCGGTACCATGTCACGCATCTAGTGCATTTTCCCTTCACCTGTACTCTGTTATTGTATAAGATCTTCTTAAACAAGTCTGTCGTGTACCTAGGAAATAACGTCCCACGTCAGCGAATGCCATTGACAGGAACGCTGCGGTGTTTACGTGCGTCATGCCAAGCACGGTGTAACCTGCGCACAACATGCGCGTGTGTGGGCCCATACGGACACACGGCGACCTGCGCCATTTGCGTAACGAGCCTCCGCAGCCGGAGCTTGGCTCGTGGACCTCTCCCGCAGGCGCGCGTGCACGTGGCGCCTAGTCTCCGTTCGGACCCAGACGGGGGGTGCGCGCGCGGCAGCACCGGGGAGGCGGTGCGTGCGTCACTTCCGCCCAGGGACTCGTGCAGAGTTCCTTTTTTTCTCTCTCTTTTTCTTGTTTGATGTCGTTCACTGGACGAGGCCTGGTGGTGATTACGGCTGGGGCAGCCCGGGACAAGGGGGGGGTCGAAGCAGCACAGCCGGGGAGGGAAGGAGACAGAGCGGAAAGCGAGGAGCGGCGCGCCCGTGGATGTTGTGATTCGGCCTCTGCAGCAACCTCGGCCGGACGTGAAGAGGAGTGAAGGAAAGCCCCGAGGTACACCGCCAGCGGGACCGGGAGGGGGGAAGCACGGCCACGGCGGGGTGGCCCGGGGGGTCCGCGTCGGGCGTGCGTGGGGCTACGGCGCTCCGTCGGAGACGGGGCTCTGCGGGGCCGTGACCATGACCATGACCGTGAGCCTCCGCAACTCGGCCGCCGGATAACAGACCCAGGTTTTCTGCACCGACTGCGGGCGCTGGGGGGTCTGACCCAGCTCACGGCGGCCGTCTGTGTCATTAGACTTTAGCCGCGGTTTCCGCGGTACCTTGGTCCTGCTGCCCCGACTCGTTTCCTACATTATCTACGTTGGTGCTTTTTTTAAGCGTTGGTTTTAAAATAACACCCGCAAAAGGTTTTCTTTCCACGCGAATCCATCCCGGCTTCCGAGGTGCCCGTCGGCCGGGGAGACCGCTACGCTGGCCGGCGGGTTGCAGCTCCAGTGGCCGGCGTCTGTCTGCCTTATAAAAACGGGAAAAGTCGCTTTATCTGCTGGTCATCACCCCGTCGTTATTATCTACATTATTAAACTACAGACTATTATTATTATTATTATTATTATTATTATTATTATTAATAATAATCTCTTTCAATACTGGACTTTCGTTGTGAACATACGTTTAGGTTGATTGTGCCATTATATATTATAACGTTTCATATATTAGTGAATTCTCTGAAGATGTGCATAAAGACGTTGGCGGCGAGGCACTTAGGAAACTAGCAGAATTGCATGGTTTATAATTGTCTTGTTTTATTTTGACTCGAGACACATCGACAGCAACTGATGAAGACCAGCAGGTGTCATTTCATGTAAATGTTTATTATTTTTATTTATTTGTTTAAATCTCCGTTCACATCACCGTGATCGTGCCTGAATCGGTTAGAAATAACTTTCCATTTTAAGATGTTTAATGAGACGAAATATCACAGGATTGAAATTAAATCCTTTAACACCAGTCCTACAAATTAGGAAAGTGTGAAATGAATCCGCCGCCGTTTCTCTCTCTTCTGCCGCTTTCTGACAGCTTCGCTGAAACGCTTTTCGTCGCACAGGTAAAAGTTATTGTTATTGCGGTATTATCAAAAAGCAGAATAAAATCGCAGTTAAAGAGTCAAAGCCTATTTCGTTATGGCGAATAAATTAGAGTAATATATTCTGAAGAGTAAGAGATTGGGATTCTTCAGAGTATTAAGGTTAATTAAACATGAGGAAGAATTGTTTTTTGATCCGTTATGTGATGTCTTAATTCCTGAATGTCCTTATTTTCCTTTTGCGTCACCTTTGGTTGCGTCATGTAAGGTAAATAATGCAAAAGGACCGGGATCCCCTGAGCGGTCTGCCAGGTTTGGTGTGACGAGCTGTCTGTCTGTCACACACCGGCTGGTGATTCAGAGCCAAAACGTTTATGATTTTTATGCCTGATTAGAGAACTAACCTGTAGAAACTGTCTCATGGTGTCACTGAGTGAATATCTGTTGATGCATCCTGAAGTTAACACAGTTGGCCAGCAGGGGACGTAGAGGTTAAGGAATTGCAGGCTGACAGAAACATTTCCTTATAACAAGGTTTTAAACCTAACGGTGCGAAAGACTTCAGAACCCCAGTGCAGTGCGATTAATGTGCGCTGTCAATCGCTAACATGCTTAATCTAGTCGGAATCTGTAGTTTTTTTTTCCGCTTGAGTACAAAACACGAACAAGGACAAAACAAGGTGGATGTTGTTTTTTTTTTAAAAAAAAAAACACCCCGATCAGGGCTACTCTAGTAACTAACAGCTTTCTATGGTGCTGGCTAATGTCACATTTCGGTGTCTGAAAGGCATCAGATCAAAACAGCCGTAAACAACATCAGCACAAGGAAATATGCTGGGCATATTACCTAAATGGAGTATTAACATATTAACCCTTTTGCATGCTTTACCTCCGTAAGGGTAAAGGGTGCTGGATTTTCTTTGCTATAAAGGTTAAAACATGTAGAAGGTCCTGAAGACCACAACTGAAATGCTTCATTTTGGACGTAGGACTCCTGAGAAATGCCAGAACTGGGGAGCAGGCTGATTTGCTGCTGTCCTGAAGAGGTTTACGCATTATACCACGGTTTGTCAGGAGTGTAGGAGGCTGGGGTGCCGTGATTCTGAGGGCATTCTGGGGTCTGTGGGAGAGGTTGAAGCTGGGGGAACATGATTTTCACCTAACAAGGACTGGTGAATCTTTTTATTTTCTTAATCGATATTTCTTGGCTTTTGCTTCTGCTTTAAGTAACACATTATTAGTTAGTTGTCTCCTGTTCACCTGTCTTTTGTCGTCCGTTCGGCCGCAGCGTCCAGCATCGAGCCTATTGGCCCCTTAATAAACTCGAACGGAGTGTAGCATTGTTCCCGTTGGGCGTTGTTCTCTGATTGGCTGCCGATTGTCTGATACAGAGATTGTGATGTTCTACAAAAAAAAAATGAACACCGACCCGAAAACAAACCATGCAGATTTATCTGAATGCCGAGATCTGCAGATATCAGCCATTGGCAAATCTAGATTTAGGTTAATGCTCTTATACTAAAATTGTGATTTTGCCCCAACCGCCTTAATTGTCGTCTTGGTGGAATACGTGGTAGGTTGGTGACCCAGCCGTGTTGATGCTGATGGCTTGAGGTGTTCATGGTAATCGGTATAAACGTGGCTTGGGCCTTCAAGTAGTGTAGGGAGAACTGTTAAGTTTGGCAGCCCAGAAGATTGGAAGAGAGTTGCGATCACTGCCCTTCATCGTCTCCGTCCATGAGAGGGGCTTCCGGTGCCCTTGGGGACCAGTTTAGGGACTGGAATCAAGAGGAACAGTGAGTAATGACCTGGCCTAGTTAGGGACAGCTTGCCTTTCTTGGTCTCAACTGCTGTGATGCTTTGGCTAAGCAACGACTTTAGCAATACAACCTCACGTTCATACGTTATTATATGTTGTGAGCCGGTGTGGACTGAAGTGTCTGCCAAATTCTGAGAGTGGTGTCAACAAGACAGATGTTTGGTCTGATTTGGCATGAAAGCCCCAGTCTGGCAGGACTGCTTACACGCGCAGCAAGTTCAGCTTTCGGGTTTTTTGGCTCTGCGCGTCGGTTGCCTGTAAACGGCATATTTGCCGCGTCAGTGTTATGAGAGATCATGTTGACAAGGTGAAATCAATTCTCAATCACAAACAAATTCTTGTGGTGTATAATTCCTGTCAGGGGAGCAGATACTTTCGGTCTGCGAAAATCCCCATGCCGAGCAGGAACGCGCTAATCAGTCAGTCATCAGCTGATGGCTTGAATTCGCAGTGGCTCAGGCTGAGTCAAATAACAACCGAAAGGCGGAGCGTGCGCCAGTGTCGCTGCTGAAACCGGACTCGCAGCCGAGAGCAGCCTTATGTCTGAGGAGGTGCTGGCGATCCCTTTGCGGAACCTGGCAGAAATTTCCTGGCCGGCCTGTCTCCAGGCCGCTGGCTCTCGCCGTGAACCAGCAGAACTTGTTAAACATCAGGGATGGACGACGGGAACCATGGGATCGCTTTGAATTCCCCCACCCCCCCCGAGCTGCTGTGCGTCTGCGGTATTTCGGGCTCCTCCCACGTCTCGAACCCGCACAGACCCGAAACCCCAGACGAGCCGAAGGTTCCCCGTCGGTGGGGGGAGGGGTGGTTGGTAACGTAGGGGTGCGGAGCTTTCATAGAGTCTTCTGTTAATTCTGGAAGCCTTTTTGACTGGAGTGTTTCCCCCTAATGCTGCCGGGAGGGGGAGCTGGGGCCGGGGGTGGGGGGGGGGGGTCCGAGGGTGACGCGTGGGATGAGGTTTCGGTGCTTTGCTATTTGGACTAGGGCATCGTTTGGGTGTTTTTCGACACTGATGCTAAAACGATACTTTTAAAACTGTGTTGGCCCCTAAACGTCGCTTGAATCAGGTCAAAGGCCAAACAAAGTTCGCCGACGGCTTTTTTATTTCTAGGGCAAATTTGAACTTTGAATGAAACAATTTAACCTAACACTTAAATATACAATAAATACAAAACAGTTAGCCCACGCTGTTGAGCAGAGTGCATCCCTCTGCCTTCGAGTGTGTCACATGCAATGCCAGACTCGTCATTAAATCGGAGAGCTTCCCCCCTTTACACGCGGCTGCTTTTAAAGCGCGCCCCGGCGTCGGAATCCTTCTGAGTGAAATACAGCTTTACGCTGTTCGGCTTTAGGCTTTTTAACTGGGTTTGAAGTAGCTACTGGCTAAAGTTTGGCATCTGCTGACATCAGAGCAAGTGTAACATGAGCTAGAGATGGAACGTGAGGTGCAGTGATGCTTCTGCAGCATGAGCACCAGAGGGCAAATATTTCAGAGGACGGCTCAGGCATTTAAGAGTCACTGGTATCTGCATGGCTGTGAGGTGAGGTCCAGTACATATGGGCACCAGGTTTCGATACCCAGCCCTGTTGGGGCAGTACAGCGGGGGGGGGGGGGGGGGGGGTGGGGGGGGCAGCTGGTACCTCACAAGACTGAGG